>PVHT021183691.1:982102-1042804 GCA_004024745.2 Catagonus wagneri | reverse complement strand
CCATACTATTAGCAAATTGAATGTTCATTCAGTAACTTTTCAGCTTTAATTATTTTTCCCTGTAAAACACAGTAAATAAATGCACTCCTTGAGGTTTTGACTATTGGTTCCTCATTCTCCATGCTCTAGAACTCAATTAATGAGATCTTATATACCTTACTCACATGGCCCATGTATGTTCAGCTTGGAATTATTAAACGAATAGAGTTAAATTCATCTTTTATTGGGCGGCATATGAAAAAGTCTTGAATGGATGTGATTTAATACCATTTACCTGGAGCTAACTGGGTTTATATTGGGTATTTAGATCTCCTTTATAATAAAGAATGTAAACAGTGCCTGGCATAATGCTTCGTTTATAAAATTATCATTCCTATAAAGTACACAGTTCATAGTCAAAATTATCATCTAAGGAATATAGGCTACCTACTCTTAAAAGCCCCCAAATAGCTAGTTTTTTGGAGGTTGGAGGTTTTTAATGGAGGTGACTGTATCCTGATAGCCCAGATACCCTGGGCTCTGTATCACACCCAGGCCAACCTGGTAGGCTTCAATTCCCAGGCTCCCTGTCAGCTGGCTTTGGCTGATGAGAGGTGCTGGTGGGAGTCTGGAAGGCAGCAGGAAGGGTGAAACCAGGGTATTTATCCCCTTCCTCTCCATTTCCAGTAGTTTCTCCTACTAAAGCTGGGTCTCCTTCACTGCTCTCATTCATGCTAAACAGGGCTACGGTGGTTTTAGCTTCTCCCAGGTAACTCAGGCTCCTGGGTTCAGATATATCCTCCAGCTTGCTGTGGCTAATCTCTGGGCTATTTCCTATTTCGGACCTGGCTTCACAGATCTTCTCTCACCTTTTAACAATCCCCTGTATCTGATTCCAGAACTCTTTCGTAGTTTCTGTTTTCTTAAACAGACCTAACTAATATATTGACTAACCCAAGAAGGTAGAAGGTATTGTTAGAAAACTACTGGAGTCCTTTACAAATTGACAGAGGAGCTGAACAAACAAAGCTTGGGAGTATGTGAACTAGGACAGCTTTAGGAAACAAAGTGCCAGAAATTCAAGGACAGTCTCTTGAGCACTGACATCATATGACTCAGCTCCAGCTGCCTTCTGCTTTGTGTGCTTCTCCACTGGAGATTCAAACTTCCCGAAGAGGGAACACATTTATCAAGGAGGCACAGGTCTATTCCTGTGATGGTGGTGGCGGTGGTGATGTCTGAGAAAGCCAAAGCAATCCTAAAGAATGGGAGGCAGAAGTGTTCCTCAGAGGATAGGATTCGGGAAGACAAAAATAACTGATGTCCACTGTAACAGTGACCTTGCCATGCTCATATTTTGGTCCTGAAAGTTATATGCTCAGGACATTGATTCTGTGGGCACTATGGAATGAAAACATGTCCCAGGAACACTTAATAAATAAATTTTGAATGTATTAATAAATTAATAGTTTCCAGAGGCTGAATTTATCAAAAGTCTAATTTACTTATTTACAATAAAAAACATAATTGTCAGATAAACTATATGCTTAAGACCGCCTGACCAGCACATCCTTTCCTTTGAGGCAAACCATGCGGAAATCAGGTAATAAGAAACTAATTTGTGTTGCCGGAGGGGGTTTGGAGAAAAGGAACCTTCATACACTGTTGGTTGGAATGGAAGTTGGTACAGCCACTATGGGAAACAGTATGGAGATTCCTCAAAAAATAGAATTGCCATATGACCCAGAAATCCCACTCCTGAGCATAATATCCAGACAAAACTATAATTCAAAAAGATGTACCCATTGGTTCATACCAGCACTATTCATAATAGCCAAGGCACGGAAGCAACCTAAATATCCATCAACAGATTAAGGCTAAAGAAGATGTGGTGCATATATACAACAGAATACTACTCAGCCATAAAAATGAAATAATGTCATTTGCAGCAACATGGAAGGACCTAGAGATATCCAACTATGTGCAGTAAACATAGAGAAATACAAATACCATCTGATGTCACTTATACATAAAAATATTTCTTATATGTAAAAAACATGACAAAAATGAACAATCTACAAAATAAAAACAGATTCAAAGATATAGAGAACAGAGTTGTGGTTGCCAAGAAGTGGGGAAGGATTGGAGTTTGGGATTAGCAGATATAAATCATTATATATAGAATGAATAAACAAGTTCCTACTATATGGCACAGTGAACTACATTCAATATCTTGTGATAAACCATAATAGAAAAAAATGTGAAAAAGAATATATATATGTATAACTGAGCCACTTTGCTGTACAGCAAAAATTAATGTTATAAAACAACTATACTTCAATAATTTTTTTTTTTTGCTTTTCAGGGCCACATTTGTGGCATATGGAAGTTCTCAGGCTAGGGGTCAAATCAGAGCTGTAGCTGCCAGCCTACACCAGTGCACAGCAATGCCAGATCCTAGCTGCATCTGTGATCTATTCCACAGCTCGCAGCAACGCCAGATCCTTAACCCACTGAAAGAGGTCAGGGATCGAACCCGCATCCTCATGGGCACTAGTCGGGTTCTTAACTTGCTGAGCCACAATGGGAACTCCCAATAAAAATTTTTTAAAAGGAAATTAATTTGTGAGCATGAAGTTAGACCCAAGGTATTCTCTGAGAAGCGTTTCAAGTAACTTTTATCTTGAATATTGAGACATCCTGAGAGGCGTCTCTCCACTAAAGTAATCTGAGATAATTATTCACTGTTGCAGGTTGGGTTCTCAGGAAGCAATGCTGAGACATTTTGAGGTGCACTATATTTAGTAGAGATCAAACCTGTGAAAGGAAGTGGCAGGAAGAAGAATGGGGCAAAGGGAGAAGGTCAACTGTGAGGCAGATCTGCCAGAAACTTAGTCCACCAGGCAAGGAGCTTGGAGCAAGTTTTACTCACCGAAGATATCCAGAATCAGGTCAGGATAGCAGGTCTTTGCATTCCTGCCTCACTCATCACTGAGTATGGCCTGCCCTAGAAAGTCAAGACATTGGACTCTCTACAGTGGAGGCAGACCCTGGAAGAGCTGAATGGCACATCTCCGTGTGTACCAAATTCATGTAAGCAACTCTTGCTCTGGAAGTGGCACAACTCAGAGCTACTTAGACAAGAATTTCTCTCCTCTTTCCAAAAAAGCCTTAGTGATCTACCAGGTTCAGCTTCTTCTTGGAAGGTATTCCCATTGCCCTGACAATGATTTCAACCGTCTCTCATTTTAAAAATGCTTCTTTCTGTTCATCTCATATCCCTCTAAAAAGGGGGAAATTACAATGGAAGTAATTTCTGCTCAAGAATATCTAATTATTTTTTACTTTATCATCTTGACGTGACTGCTGGATAACTGTGATTGCTATTTTGGGTGTTTCCAAACCTTCTTGACACACAGGGATGATCTCCAGTTTTACTATCACTCATGACAATCCATCCAGCGTGGGTAGATGTTACTACATGAACAATTTGACCAAACATATTTTGCATTCATTAAATATCATTTTCTTCCTTCCCTCTTTTTCTATTTCCTTTCCACTCTTCTTGTGTATAAAGGCTTAAAACATTCAAGGCAAACTAAACCCTGTGATAAATCCTACTTTGGCCTGGTGTTTAGTGTCCCTAGACTGAGCTCTTAGGTTGAATGCTGCATCCTACTCTCTGGATTTATCTGAACCCAAGTAAATACATTTTAAAGACAGATATTCCTTACCATATCATATTAAAAGATTCCTAGACAAAAGACACATGTGTTAAGATGGTGGCAGTACTTAACATTTCAAGAAAAACAGTCAATAATTCTGGTCACTGTCAGTTTAATAAATACAATTATTTTCCCCTTCCCCATAAAATCTACCATAAAAACCCAAGTTAAAGTTGACATGTCATAACTGAATGAAGTCATTCTTAGAGCCCCCAGGCATGATTCACAGCCCATGTATACAAAGGGAAAGAGGGGATTGGGAGGTTGTATCTCAGTTACTTTCAGAAATCAAATTACAAGCTATAGTGCATACAAATATGTACGCCCTAAAAGAAAAATACAGAGCACTTGAAGTTGAATATCAAACTAACATATATCCTACCTCAACTCAGGTTTTACAAGGTAAGTTCTTTTTTTTTCTTTTTTTTTGTCTTTTTGCCTTATCTAGGGCTGCACCCACGGCATATGGATGTTCCCAGGCTAGGGGTCTAACAGGAGCTGTAGCCACCGGCCTTCGCCACAGCCACAGCAACGTGGGATCCGAGCCGCGTCTGCAACCTACACCACAGCTCACGGCAACGCCGGATCCTTAACCCACTGAGTGAGGCCAGGGATCAAACCCGCAACCTCATGGTTCCTAGTCAGATTTCTTAACCACTGAGCCACGACGGGAACTCCAGGGTAAGTCCTTTTTTTTTTGTCTTTTTAGGGCCGCACCTGTGGCATATGGGGGTTCCCAAGCTAGGGGTCCAGTTGGAGCTATAGCCCCCCGCCTACACCACAGCCACAGCAACACAGGATCCGAGCTGTATCTGCGACCTACACCACAGCTTGTGGCAACGCTGGATCCTTAACCCTTGAGGCCAGGGATTGAACCCAAGTCCTCATGGATGTTAGCTGGGTTCGTTAACCACTGAGCCACGACAGGAACTCCCACAAGATAGGTCTTGAAGCACTTATAAGAAGTACTCAAATGTTATGATTTGTCTATGAGTGCCATCATGCATGCACATTTATCCAGCACTCACTCTGCCTCCATTTGCGCTCTTTTTCTGACTGTCCAAGAATCAAGTCCTAGCGTCGTTTTTTCCTGCAACTATGTCCCTCATGATAATCTCAATGTATCTTAAAAGCAAACATTTTCCTTCACTGAAATTTGCCTCTGTTAGTAATCCAAAATCTAAACATCAGAGAGCAGAAAAATAGGACATCATAGTTCAATAAGTGAAGGCTTGAATATTTAATCGTGTTGGGCCTATATAATAAAAACACACACGTATTTAATTTTTATTCACATACCACCTCATAAACACCCCATAAAAACCTATAGAATGACTATTTGAATAATAGATTGGGAATATTGTTTTGTGTGCACATATAGACACAAAACTCTTTCTTGGGTATATTCAGTTCTGGGAGACTGCAGAGAACTGATGTGAACGGTTTTGACCCACTCTATCCTGCCTGGGCAGCCAGAGTTCTCTGGTTCAGCTGTGTAAAATTTAGATCCTATTCAGTTGGCCTACTTTGTAGAAGAGTAGAAAAAATTGCTCTGGACATATATGGCTTATTTTTGACACCTGCCATTTCATGCAATCAAATGTTAAAGCTGCTGCCCCAAATTCGTTCCCTACATTGATTTATTTTCTTGTATTGTAGACTTACGGACTTTCTCTCTTTTCTTCTTCTTTCAGCTAGGACCATATGATGTCTTCTCTTCAAATACCCAATCTACGCCCTTGTGAGCATTTCAGCTAATCAAGACAACATATCAATCTAGAACACCTTGAGAAATTTCCCCAGGTTGAAGCAAAAAGGGCACCCAGGACAAACTTCCTCTTGATAAGGTATTCCCACCTGCCTCAGGCTGTGGCATATAGGTTGCGTGTGTGCGTGTGTGTGTGCACGTGCATGCACTTTCTGTCTACAGCAACAGAGTTGCAGTTTCCAATCACAGGCATTTCTCATACTTTGTGGGTTGTGATTTTTTTTCGTTTATAATGATTTTTATTTTTTCCAGTATAGCTGGTGTACAGTGTTCTCTCAATTTTCTACTGTACAGCAAGGTGACTCAGTTACATATATATATATATATATATATATATATATATATATATATACACACACACACATATATATACATATATATATACACACATATATATACACATTCCTTTTTCTGATTATCATGCTCCATCATAACTGACTAGACATACTTCCTGGTGCTATACAGCAGGATCTCATGCTTATCCATTCCAAAGGCAAGAGTTTGCATCTATTAACACTAAATTCCCAGTCCATCCAACTCCCTCCCCCGCCCCCTTGGCAACCACAAGTCTGTTCTCTATGTCCATGATTTTCTTTTCTGTGGAAAGGTTCATTTGCGCATATATTAGATTCCAGATATAAGTAATAGCATAAGGTATTTGTCTTTCTCTTTCTGACTTACTTCACTTAGTATGAGAGTCTCTAGTTCCATCCATGTTGCTACAAATGGCATTATTGTGTTTTTTTATAGCTGGGTAGTATTCCACTGCGTATATAGACCACATCTTCTTAATCCAGTCATCTGTTGATGGACATTTAGGTTGTTTCCATATCTTGACTATTGTGAATAGTGCTGCAATGAACATGCAGGTGTGTGTGCCTTTTTCAAGAAAGTTTTGTCCAGGTATATGCCAAGGAGTGGGATTGCTGGGTCATATGGTAGTTCTATGGATAGTTTTCTAAGGTACCTCCATGCTGTTTTCCATAGTGGTTGTACCAATTTATATTCCCACAAAAAGTGCAGGAGGGTTCCCCTTTCTCCACACCCTCTCTAGCATTTGTTATTTGTGGACTTATTAATGATGGCCATTCTGACTGGTGTGAGGTAGTACCTCATAGTAGTTTTGATTTGCCTTTCTCTAATAATCAGTGATGTTGAGTGTTTTTTCATGTGCTTGTTGGCCATCTGTATATCTTCTTTGGAGAAATGACCATTCAGGTCTTTTGCCTGTTTTTCAATTGGGCTGGCTTTTTTGCTGTTGAGTTGTATAAATTGTTTGTATATTTTAGAGATTAAGCCCTTGTCTGTTGCATCATTTGAAACTTTCTTCCATTCTGTAAGTTGTCTTTTTGGGTTTTTTTAATGGTTTCCTTTGCTGTGCAAAAGCTTGTCAGTTTGATTAGGTCCCATTGGTTTCTTTTTGCTTTTATTTCTGTTGATTTGGAAGACTGACCTGAGAAAACATTGGTAAGGTTGATAGAGAATGTTTTGCCTATGTTCTCTTCTAGGAGTTTGATGGTTTCTTGTCTTACATTTAAGTCTTTAAGCCATTTTGAGTTTATTTTTGTGCATGATGTGAGGGTGTGTTCCATTTTCATTGATTTACATGTGGTTGTCCAGTTTTCCCAGCACCGTTGCTGAAAAGACTGTCTTTTTCCCATTTTATATCCTTTGTTGAAGATTAATTGACCATAGGGGTCTGGGTTTACTTCTGGGTTCGCTGTTCTGTTCCATTGGCCTCTATGTCTGTTTTGGTCCCAGTATCACACTGTCTTGATTACTGTGGGTTTGTAATATTGCCTGGAGTCTGGGAGAGTTATGCCTCCTCCTTGGTTTTTGCTTCTCAGGATTGCTTTGGCAATTCTGGGTCTTCTGTGATTCCATATAAATTTTTGTATTGTTTGTTCTAGTTCTGTGAAAAATGTCATGGGTAATTTGATAGGGATTGCATTGAATCTCTAGATTGCTTTGGGTAGTATGGCCATTTTTACAATATTAATTTTTCCAACACAGGAGCTTGGAATATCTTTCCATTTCTTTGCATCCTCTTTAATTTCCTTGATTAATGTTTTATAGTTCTCAGCATATAACCCTTTCGCCTCCTTGGTCAGGTTTACTCACAGATATTTGATTTTTGGGGGTGCAGTTTTAAAAGTTATTGTAGGAATTCCCATCATGGCTCAACAGTTAACGAATCTGACTAGCATCCATGAGGATGCAGGTTTGATCCCTGGCCTCACTCAGTGGGTTAAGGATCTGGCATTGCCATGAGCTGTGGTGTAGGTCACAGAAGGGGCTTGGATCCTGCATTGCTGTGGTTGTGGTGTAGGCCAGCAGCTATAGCTCTGATTGGACCCTTAGCTTGGGAACCTCCATATGCCACTGGTGCAGCCCTAAAAAGCAAAACAAAAAAACAATTATAAAGTATTGTATTTTTGTATTCCTTTTCTAATATTTCATTGTTAGTATACAGAAATGCAACTGACTTCTGAATGTTAATCTTATATCCTGCTACTTTGCTGAATTTGTTGATCATTTCAAGTAATTTTTGGGTTGAGTCTTTACGGGTTTTTATATATAGCATCATGTCATCTGCATACAGTGACAGTTTTACCTCTTCTCATCCAATATGGATAAATTTTATTTCTTTTGTTTCTCTGATTGCTGTGGCTAGGACTTCTAATACTATGTTAAATAACAGTGGTGAGAGTGGGTTTCCTTGCTTTGTTCCAGATTTTAGTGGGAAGACTTTCAGCTTTTCTCCATTGAGTACTGTATTGGCTGTGGGTTTATCATAAATGGCTTTTATTAAGAGATATGTTCCCTCTATACCCACTTTGGTAAAGTTTTGATCATGAATGGATGTTGGACTTTGTCAAATGCTTTTTCTGCATCTATTGAGATAATCATGTGATTTTTGACTTTTCCTTTGTTAATGTGGTGTATGATGCTGATCGATTTACATATATTCAACAATCCTTGTGAACCTGGGATGAATCCCACTTGATCTTTTTTATATGTTGTTGGATTTTATTGGCTAAAATTTTGTTGAGAGTTTTTGCATCTATATTCATCAGAAATAATTGGCCTATAATTTTATTTTTGGTGGTATCTTTGTCTGGTTTTGGTATTAGGGTGATGGTGGCATCATAGAATATCTTTGGGAATGTTCCTTCTTCTTCAACCTTTTGGAAGAGATTAAGGAGGATGGTATAAGTTCCTCTTTGTAGGTTTAGTAGAATTCACCTGTGAAGCCATCTGGTCTTGGACTTTTTTTGTAGGGAGTGCCTTTTATTACATACTCGATTTCATTTCTAGTGATCAGTCTGTTCAGTTTATCTATTTCTTCTTTATTCGGTTTTGGCAGGGTGTAAGTCTCTAGAAGATTATCTACTTCTTCTAGGCTGTCAAAATTTGTTGGTATGTATTTGTTCATAGTATTCTCTTATGTTTTTTTTTTTGTTTTTCTGCATTATCTTTTGTGATTTCTCCTTTGGGTTTTTTCTCTCCTCTTCTTGGTGAGTCTGGCCAGAGGTTTGTCAATTTTGTTTACCTTTTCAAAGAACAAGCTCTTGGTTTTATTGATTTTTTCTATTGTTTTTTTGAATCTTTATTTTATTTTATTGATTTCCTCTCTGATCTTTATGATTTCCTTCCTTCTGCTTTAGGTTTTGTTTGTTCTTCTTTTTCTAATTCATTCAGGTGGTGGGTTAAGTTGTCGATTTGAGATTTTTCTTCTTTTTTGAGGAAGGTCTGTGTTGCTATGAACTTCCCCCTGAGCACTGCTTTTGCGGCATCCCATAGATTTTGAGTGGTTGTGTCTTCATTATCATTTGTCTCGAGGTATTTTTTAATTTCCTTCTTGATTTCCTCATTGACCCATTCATTTTTTAGTAGCATGTCATTTAGTCTTCATGTAGTGTGTTTTTTCTCATTTCTTTTCCTGTGGTTGATTTCTAGTTTCATGCCATTGTGTCATAGAGGATACTTGAAATAATTTCTATACTTTTAAATTTGTTGAAGTTAGTTTTGTGCCCCAGTATGTGATCGATCCTTGAGAATATTCCATGTGCACTTGAGAAGAATGTATATTCTGATTTTTTTGGTTGTAATGTCCTGAAAATGTTGATTAAGTCTAACTTTTCTAATGTGCCATTTAGGATCTCTGTTGCCTTAATGATTTCTCTCTGGAGGATATGTCCATTGATGTGAGTGGGTGTTAAAGTCTCCTACTATGATTTTATTCCCATCAATTTCTCCTTTTATGTCTGTTAGTATTTGTTGTAGGTATCTGGGTGCTCCTATATTAGGGGCATATGATTGATGATTGTAATATCCTCTTCTTGAATGGATCATTTTACCATTAAATAGTGTCCTTTTTTGTCTTTCTCTATGGCCTTCATTTTAAAGTCTGTTTTGTCTGATATAAGGATTGCAACTCCAGCTTTCCTGCCTTGTCCATTGACATGAAATATCTTTTCCCATCCCCTCACTTTCAATCTATCTGTGTCCTTTGCTGTAAGGTGAGTCTCTTGTAGAGAGCAGATTGTAGGTTTTTGCTTTTTTATCCAATATGCCACTCTGTGCCTTTTGACCGGATCGTTTAGTCCATTGACATTTAAGGTGATTATTGATAAATTTGTATTTATTGCCATTTTAAACCTTGCTTTCCAATTGATTCTGTGTTTCCCCTTTCCTACTTTCTTTTTTTGGTTGGATGATTTGCATTTATTTTATGCTTGAGTACTTTTATTTTTAGTTTTTGTGAATGTAATGTTTGGTTTTGATTTGGGGTGCCCTGTTTTTTAAGTATGTTAACCCCTTTCTGTATCTGCTTGCTTTAGCATGATAAGTCATATAGGCTTAAATACATTATTAAAATAATTTTTAAAAAGAATCTATATTCTCTTACTTTCCTTCCCCACATTCTATGATTTTGAAGTCTCTCTTCTTTTTTTTAACATCTTCATATTTAGATCTGTATGCTGGCTTATTTAAGTGATTGCCCTGCAGTTGTGGTTTCCTCCATCCTATTTCTTCTTACTTCTTCTTCTTTTCCTTTTTTTCTTAGAGAAGCCCTTTTAGTATTTCTTTTAGAATGGGTTTAGTATTGCTGTACTCTTTTAGCTTTTGTTTGTTGGAGAAATTCTTTATTTCCCCTTCTATTTTAAATGATATTCTTGCTGGATACAGTATTCTAGGTTGCAAACTTTTTCTTTTCAGCCCTTTAAATATGTCTTGCCACTCCCTTCTGGCCTGTAGTGTTTCTGAAGAGAAATCAGCTGATAGCCTTATGGGGGTTCCCTTATAATTAATGCTTTGCTTTTCTCTTGCTGCCTTTAGAAACCTCTCTTTATCTTTAACTTTTGCCATTTTTATTATAATATGTACTGGTGTGGTCCTATTTGGGTTCAGCTTGTGTGGGGCTCTCTGTTCTTCCTGTATCTTGAATCAGTTTCCTTTAGATTTTGAAAGTTGTCAGACATAATTTCTTCAAATACATTGTCAATTCTCTTTGCTTTTTCTTCTCCTTCTGGAATTCCTGTTATGCATAGATTGGCCCACTTTATATTATGCCATAGATCTCTTATATTGCATTCATGTTTTTTTCATTTGCTTTTCTGTCTGCTGTCCTGATTGGGTGATTTCCATTATTCTATCTTCCTAGTCACTAACTTATTCCTCTGCATTATTCATTCTGCTCTTTAGTGCCTTTAGCTCAATTTGAATTTCTGAAAATGAATTTTCTAATTTTTCTATGTTCTTCCTTATATTTTCTAGTTCCTTTCTAAAGGAATCTGAATTACTGTTCATATCCACTCTTAATTCCTTTATATTCAGCCTTAATTCCTTCAGCATTTTCACTTCCTCGCCTTTGAACTCCGTGTCTGTCAGACTGCAGAGGTCTGTTTCATTGTTTGCTGTTCTTTTAACTGGGAATGGTTCCTGAGCTTCTTCATCTTGCTTATGTTTTTCTCTTTCTGTGAGTTAGGGAAGCCAAACTGTAGTCTTGGAGGGTTCCTTCTACGCACAAGCACCACTTTGTAATTTATGGGGGGGTCACTATTTTTGGCATGGGAGTTTGAATATTTGCTGTCTCTTTCTTTGGTGGAGCAGGCTGTTATCCCAAGGGTACAGAGTGTGTTTCCAGGGAGAAGGAGGAAATGGGTAGGGATAGTAGTCAGTGCTTAGTTGCTGGGCTTTTAACAGCAGCAAGGACCTGCAGGAAGGTGCCACTGGCTACTCCTAGTTGCCAGGCCCTGGGTAGTGGTAATGAGCCTAGGCAGATTGACAAGGTACCCAGAGCATTTGGCAGTGGCAGGAGGAGGGTGTGTGAGTTCCCAGGGGAGTGAGAGCAAAAACAGGTAGTGTTTGATTGCAGTGCCCTCCTCTGAGGTGACTGGGACTGCAAGTGGTGCCTGTTCAGGGACCCCCTAGTGGCAGCAGGCCACGCACACCTCTTGAGTCAAGAGATAACTGAGATTTGCCCCTGCCACCTGCAGACCATGCAAGAGGCACCCCAACTCACTTAGCCCACATAAGAGATACTGTACGGGCTGCTCCTAGTTGCAGGATCCTGGGAAGTGACAGAGATCAAGCATGTAGGCACTGCCCAGAGCATTCAGCAGTGGCAACAACAGGGCCAGTGTGCTCCCAGGGGTGCGAGAGCAACAACAGGTGGTGTTCAGTTACAACACCCTCTTCTGTGGTGCCGTTGAGATGACTGCGGCCTCAAGTAGTGTCTGTTCAGGGACCCCTAGTGGTAGCAGGCCATGCCCACCTCTGGAGTCAGAGATAACTGTGGTTTGCCCCCGCCACCTGCAGACCACACATGAAGCACCCCATCTCACTTAGCCCACACAGGAGTTGCTGCACAGGCTCCTCCGAGTTGCAGGATCCTAGGAAGTGACAGAGATCAAGTGTGTGGGCCCTGCCCAAAGCATTTGGCAGTGGCAGCTGCAGGGCAGGTGTGTTCCCAGGAGGGTGAGAGCAATAATGAGTGGTGCTTGGTTGTATGCACTTTTTTTTTTTTGCTGACCCCTGAAGTGATTGCAGGCCCACTCATAGGCCTCCAGTGGTGGCAGGCCATGCCTCCTTCTGCCCTCTGAGACAACCACTGCCAAGGTCAGTCCCTGCTGCCTGTAGATCATGCAAGAGGCACCACATTGCACTTAGTCACCCACAGCCCCATACTGCCCTTAACCCACCCAAGAGGTACCCAGCCACCTATAGCCTGCACAAGAAGCTCCCAGTCTCCTGTAGCCTAATCAACTGGCTTCTTGCCACCTGTAGCCCACACCAGAGGCGCCCCACCCTATGAGAGCCAGAGCACGGGTGTGCAGGGAGATTCCAATGGCAGTTCACCCCTCCTCCTCTCACCCTCCCCAACAATGGCACCTTGCTTCTCCTGTGAGCCCAGACTCTCTCTCGGGTTCCCTCTGATGTGGGGTTTCACTCCCCAGCCCATAGCACACTGCTCCCCCGCCCGTTGCCCACTGCTCCTTAGCCCCTCAGGCTGTCCCCACACTGCCAGCCCTAATCTTCTCCCTGGAACTGACCTCTGGAGGCTAGGTCTCAGAACCCAGCCCCCGCCCAAGCGTCTCGGGCTGTGGTGTCCCAGACAGTGGTGCAGATGATCTGTGAGGCTCTCATTCTACTTTGTCCTCAGTCCAGTTGCTGCATTTTTCTTGGCGATTTTGAGGTCACTCTGTCTTGGCTGATCTCCCAGTTAGGTGGCTTCCCAGGGTGTGGGTCCCTTTTCTCCTTCACAGCTCCCTCTCAGGAATGCTAGTCACATCCTGATTCCTTTTCTCTCTCTCTCCTTTTCTTTTGTTCTACCCAGTTACATCAAGAGTTTCTTGCCCTTTTTGGAGATTTAAGTTCCTCTGCCAGCATTCAGTAGATGCTCCATGTGGGTAGTTTTACATGTAGATGTGTTTTTTTGATGTATTTGTGGGAGAAGGTGAGCGCAACATCCTACTCCTCTGCCATATTGATCCGCTGCTCTGTGGGTTGTAATTTTATAAAACAAATAATTAATATACCCCCCTTTTTTTTTTTTTTGGCTTTTTTAGGGCTGCACTTGTGGCATATGGAGGTTCCCAGGCTAGGGAGTCAAATCGGAGCTACAACTGCTGGCCTACACCACAGCCACAGCAACACCAGATCCGAGCCACATCTGTGATCTACACCACAGCTCACAGCAACGCTGGATCCTTAACCCACTGAGCGAGGCCAGAGATTGAACCCGCAACCTCATTGTTTCCAGTCAGATTCATTTCTGCTCTGCCATGACAGGAACTTTCTGAATTTAATTTTTAACATGAATTTATACACTGGCATTTTGGTGTTCCTTCTGACTACTTTCTGAAACTTGAGAAACTGAAATGACTTCATGATTTGTATAGAATTCAAAATGCTTATTTATATATTCTATTTCTATATTTTTATTTACAAATAAAAACTGGGTTTATAAAATGAAGGCAAGGGCCATGATCTATGCACTAGCCAGTGACACACTCCCAATTCTAATGAAGCTGCTTGTGTTGCTGAGAAAAGTCCAGCTTAGAAACCACAGCTGGCACATCAGCCTTCGGTGGGAAGACAAGTCACATCATCAACAGGTCAACCATGACAGACCATGCTGTACACCATCAGGCAGTTTTAAACGGGTTTTAGTTGGGTTCAACAATTTCTCTGGTTTAGTTTGGTTTTGCCTTCCTTGAAACTGAGGCATAACCAGCAACTACAAATGAGGAAAACCCTCATTAGTCACCCTTCCAGAGACCCATTTTACACATCAATAGATTAGAAACCACATTTTGTAGCACATAACACAAAGGAGGTGGGAGCCAAAAGATGCTCATTAAATCATCATTTCATGGAGTTCCCTTCATGGCTCAGTGGTTAACAAATCCAACTAAGAACCATGAGGTTGCAGGTTCAGTCCCTGGCCTTGATCAGTGGGTTAAGGATCCAGCGTTGCCGTCAGCTGTGGTGTAGGTTGCAGACGCGGCTCGGATCCCGCGTTGCTGTGGCTGTGGCGAAGGCCGGCAGCTACAGCTCCTGTTAGACCCCTAGCCTGGGAACCTCCATATGCCGCGGGTGCGGCTCTACATAAAGGCAAAACGACAAAAAAAAAAAACATCATTTCATGATTCACCCCAAAGCAGCACTATGACTGAGAAGTTCCCTAAATGGCCTTTTTTTTTTTACTTTTAATTTTTTGTAGAACAAAAGTGGCATTAACTTTATTGTTTCATAAGCAGTAATATTTGTTACTGTAAAAAAAAAAAAAAGCAAGCAGTCAATACCAAAAAATTCAGAGAAGAAGCCATTGGAAACATTTTCTCCAAGAAATAATTTCAGTGTTTTTCTAGGCATACATATTTCTTACAACCTTGGGAAGATAAGCAGTCACATTTAAACAAGCTATTCTACTTAATATGCCATGGTCATCTTTCCATGTCAATTATTATTATCTACCAGTACTTTTAATAACTGTATGGATATACGATAACAGTTTATCAGTATTCATCAGAAATTTCATTTGTTTTCTACTTTTCACTAATAAAAATAATGCTCCAGTAAACATCTTTGCATATATATATATATATATATATATATATATATATATATATATACATGAATTCTTTTATTGAATTAATTCCCTAGAATAAATTTTTAGAAGTAGTATCCTTAGGTCAAAACGTATACATATTTTAATAATGAGGGCTTTACTCATTGTAGTTGCTGGTTAGGCCTCAATATCAATTTGAAAAGAGCATATTCCTCTCCAAATGTAGTGCCCTTTGTAGTCCTACCAGTACACTGTCCCCAAATCCTCAGGAACACTGCGTATTCATCATCTTTTTAACCTTTGTCAATCTGATAAAGGGGAATAGTATCTCCTGGTTGTTTTAGTTTCTATTATTATTTATTTTGTCAAATAACTTAGTAAATTGAATATTTGTTGGTAATTTATTGGATATCTGTGCAATTTCTTTTTCTTTTCACTTCTTTTTTCAGTTTATCCATAGTACTTGTTTATTCAGACTAAACTAGAATGATTTTCACAAAAGGGTAGGTTTTGTTAATGGATCATTTCATGGGTGCCTGTTTTCATTCACTCTTCCCTGTCTTCCCTCTAAGCAGATGGTCAAAACTCCATCCACATCCTAGGCTTTCCCCCTACAAACTAGCCTCCATCTGTGTCCATCTTTTCTACCGCCATCTGGTCCCAATGAAATGGTCCTTCTGAAAATCAATTTCTCACCTGTGTTCCTCCCATCCCATCCCACCTCCCCCAGGACTTCACTCCCCCACTTTGTTTTCAATCTCTTTTTTATTAGAATTTTAATACATGCAAGTCATTACTATCTTTAAAAGCCTAAAGCCTGTTCCCAACTTTTTTCTCTTTCTACTTACTACCTTCTCTTTCATCTCCTCATAGCTTCAAATTACTTACAAAGAGCCATCTACACTCACTCTCTGTTTTCCATGCAATCCAACCACCTTGCCAATTACTCCAACATCTGTGTCTCAACACTGCTAAGAGTGCTTGGTCTTTTGGAAATGCTAAAAAAATAAATGATTGAATGACTGAACAAGTCTGGTTATCCAAGCTGGAATCAATCATCCTTAACCCTCCCTTCTAATTACCTCTTCGTTTACTCCACCTCCAAGTCTTTTAGATAATATTTCCTGAAGAGCTCTGGTATCTGTTACCTCCTCCCTGTTCTCACTGCCCTTACTTTAGTTCTAGCTGGAACCGCAGGCCCCCTTCACCTTGCTGGTTGTTACAGCTCCTTAGCACGTCAGACCCAGCTTCAGGTGTCTCAGAACACGACAGCTCGAGTGACTTTTCACAAACCTTCCCTGATTAAGAACACCACTTCATGGATTCCCATAGACTCCAGGATTACATGCCAGCTCCTTATTATAGTATATCTTTCATGACCTTGCATTGGTCCCCCTTCAGAGTATATATTCAAAACATACTTAATTGCGGGAGTTCCCATCATGGCACAGTGGTTAACAAATCCGACTAGGAATCGTGAGTTTGCGGGTTCAATCCCTGGCATCGCTAGGTGCGGTAATGATCCAGTGTTGCCATGAGCTGTGGTGTAGATCACAGACGCGGTTCGGATCTGGTGTTGCTGTGACACTGGCGTAGGCTGGCAGCTATAACTCCGATTAGACCCCTAGCCTGGGAACCTCCACATGCCGCGGGTGCGGCCCTAAAACGACAAAAGACAAAACAAAAAACAAAAAACTTAATTGTAATTTCCAAAACAGGCCACCATTTCTCTTGCCTCTAGAAATGTGTGCCTGCCTCTCCATTTGCCCAGCTGCCCTTCCCCTCCAATCTTTCACTCTTTTTTACCTGGCAAACTCCTACTTGTTATTTGAACTCACTGATTCTGGGAAGACTCCCTGAGACCCACTCAGACACCCCTACGTTTTCCTCATGACAGCTCATATCCATCTGTATAACAACACTTAGGCCATGCTTTTATGACTAGGTTTACTTGCTTGACTGGTCTATTGAATGAGTTGAATTTGGTTTTTTCTCCCGCCAGTGCTTTCAAACACTGGCAGATTTCCCTATTTTTCTGGTAACATCTGGAGTATATCTTACTGCATTTAATATCTTCAGGTATTAAATAATAGTTTCCTTTTCAGATACTAAGAGATACAATTTCCCAAGCACCTACGGCCAACTAGTTTATAACAAAGGAGGCAAGTATTGTGGAGGAAGGATAGTCTCTTCAATAACTGGTGCTGGGAAAAATGAACAGCTACATGGAAAAGAATGAAATTAGAACATTCTCTAACCTCATACACAAACTCAAAATGGACTGAAGACCTAAATGTAGGCCAGATACTATAAACTCTCAGAGGAAAACATAGGCAGAATGCTCTTTGACATAAATCACAACAACATCTTGTTTGATCTACCTCCTAGAATAATGACAATAAAAACAAAAATAAACCAGTGGAACCCAATTTAACTCAAAAGCTTTGCACAGCAAAGCAAACCATTGAAAAAACAAAAAGACAACCCATAGATTGGGAGAATATTTGCAAATGATGCAAATGACAAGAGCTTAATCTCCAAAATATATAAACAACTCATACAACTCAACTACAAAATAAATAAATAAATAAATAAACAACCGAATCAAAAAATGGGTAGAAACCTAAATAGACATTTCTACAAAGAAGACATACAGATGGCCAGTGGGCACATGAAAAAAAGCTCAATACAACAAGATATCAGAGAAACCAAAATCAAAACTCCAATGAGGAGTTGGTCACATTGGTCAGACCGACAATCATTAATAAGTCTACAAATAACAAATGCTGGAGAAGGTGTGGGGAAAAGGGAACTCTCCTACACTGTTGGTAGGAATGTAAACTGGTACAACCACTATGGAAAACAATGTAGAGGTTCCTCAGGAAACTAAATATAGAACTATAGCAATCCCACTCCTGGGCATATATCCAGACAAAACTTTCATCGAAAAATATACATGTACTCCTGTGTTCATTGCATCATTATTCACAGTAGCCAAGATATGGCCCATCAACAGATCAATTAAGAAGATGTGGTACATATATACAATGCAATACTATTCAGCCATAAAAAAGAACAAAATAATGCCATTTACAGGAATTTGGACACAACTAGAGACTCTCATACTAAGTGAAGTAAGTCAGAAAGAGAAAGACAATTACCATATGATGTCACTGCTATGTGGATTCTAAAATGTGGCACAAATGAACCTATCTACAAAACAGAAACAGACTCAGACATAGAGAACAGACTTGTGATTGCCAAGGCAGGGAGGGAGTGGGATGGACAGGGAGTTTGGGGTTGGCAGATACAAACTATTATATTTAGAATGGATAAGCAATGAAATCCTACTGGATAGCACAGGGAACTATATCCAATCTCTTGGAATAGAACATGATGGAAAATGGTATGATGGAAGATGGTATGTGTATATATGTAGGGCTGGGCCACTGTGCTGTACAGCAGAAATTGACACAACACTGTAAATCAACAATACTTTAATTTTTAAAAAATGCGGTTGCTATTCTCTTGCTCTCTGCACATCCTGTCTGACAAATCCCTGCCTCACTCACATGACTATCCAACCCTCTTCATTATAGGGCTTAATCAGTAACTGCATAAGTGCTTGCCCCCCATCCCAGCCCACTGGTTTCCTTGGTAAGTGATGAGCCAACCTGACATCAATTCCTTCTATAAATGGTAGCCTCCTTCTTCCCTAAGTAGAAGATTGCTGCTATTTCCTGCTTGCCATTCACTGTACATGGTGGGGTGTTGCTCCAGGACCTTTGGGGGAAGGCTTATAAGATTCCCTATCCAATAAGCCACTGATATCTATGTTACTGTTTCTGGACTCTTAAGTCTCAAGGCCTGGCAATTACAAGGCTTGTAGGTGTATGCATGAAGTGCCCAACAGAAGTCAAATTCAGTATCATCATTTCCATCTTTCATCTAATTCTGTTTCTGCTTCTAAGACTGGGATCAGGGAAAGGGATGAGAAGAAAAAAGGGAAAGGTGTATTTATCAAACTGTTGCTATTTATAGCTTTCATCTGTTTATTGACTATCCACACCCAAATGCTGGCTCTTTGATAAGACATGGTAGATTTTTGAGAGATCTTTGAGTCATGTGGACATAACTTCACTAACTAGATATTCACTATTCTATGAACCTCTTCACTTCTCAGCTTCTGTGTTCCTGCAGAATAACTAAGGTTCCCTCACCCTGGGGGTCATCCCTCTGACACTGGATGCTTTCAGGATGACTACAGTTTGGCTGTCCTTCTGCAGAGGCTGCTTTGCTCACCAGTACTTCTGTACTCCTGCCCCCAGCAAACTCCAGGAGTATGAGACATTCCCACTGCAACCATCTCTCTTTTTCAAGGTCATTACTGCTTCCTCCACCAGCCTCCAAATGAGACTTAGAACAGTCTCTATCCATGTTCAAGTCCAAGAGACACACTGCTTATGCTCCTAGTCCCCACAGCTCCAACTGTCTTAAAGGGAGGCAGTAGGTATCACCCTTTTCTCCCTAAAGGGGAATGGGGGAGAATGACCATAAAGCTTTCTACTTCTATAAATTAACTTCAAGGAAATTATTTTTTAAAGTATTCTAAGTTTCTCTTTTTCACGCTGAATTTAGATGAAAGACTCAGAGTCACAAGGTCGGCTTTGTTATCTCTCAGCAATTCCTGTGGAGACATCCCTCTCTAGAATACGTAGGCACACAGAAGCAAAAGGGAGAGTTTCATGTGACTTGTTATATTTGTCTTCCCTTGAGAACTCGGCTTGTAGCCTCTTCAACCTTATAGGCTTAGAATAGAGCTGCAATAGATTGCAGGGGATGGTAACTAATTGCTATGCATTATAATACATTTATGGTAGCGCCATAGCAATATGCTCAGCTACACAAATAGGGATTGGCCAAGTTTACTTGAAGACGTTAGGAAAGACACATCCCTAAAAGAGTGTGTTCTGGGTCATCAATTCATTTCTACGGATAGCTATAAATTTTTCTTCTCTATTTTGACTACTGTGTTATTGTCTTGTAGAAGAACATAATGAGTATAAAGAAAATTTAATTCTATAGCATTGTTTTAAACATCGAAATTGGAGTTCCCTTAGCAGCTCAGCAGTTAATGAACCCGACAAGGATCCATGAGGATGAGGGTTCAATCCCTGGCCTCGCTCAGTGGGTTAAGGATCTGGCGTTGCCATGAGCTGTGGTGTAGGCTGCAGACACGGCTCGGATCCCACATTGCTGCGGCTGTGACATAAGCCGGCAGCTGTAGCTCCAATTTGACCCCTAGCCCGGGAACTTCCATATGCCACAGACATGGCCCTAAAAAAAAGCAAAAAAAAAATAGTAATGCTCATATCAAGCTTGTCTGAACATTTAAAACAGGAGTGGTTTTAGCTTTATAAGTAAGAAATTGTAAAAGTCCATTTCCAAAATGTGTCCAGGACGTTTCTTGGTTGAAAGTAACAGAAGCCCCTTGGATTCAATTTTAGCCGAGAAGGGAGTTTATTATAATGATGACAGTGGTCATCAGAGAATCAAAAGACAAAACTGTAGCTGGTTTTCAAGAACACACTGGAACCTGAGCATACTCCAGAATGCTCTGGTGAAGCTGCCAAATTCTCTCCCATTCTATTTCCTGCTTTTTCTGTTTTGTGGTCCACATGGTTCAATAGCTGCTATGATGGCTTCTGAGTTGAAAGGTTACTAGTTTCACCATCCTTAGTCCTGCCTGTTATCAGTCTTAGTTCCATATCCCTATTTGATCAGATGCCCTTTCTAATCAACCCTGGCGGTGCTGTTCTGTAGGTCATGGGGAAGCGCATCTCGCAGAGGTAGGGATGGGGGACTGGACTTGTAACCTAAGGGGTAAGTAACCAGGACAGATTATTTCAAAGACTTAGATCTTTATCTCAAGAAAACCTTCATGTCAGGATTTTGGCAATTGATTTAGCTATTGAGAAGTGAGATTATTCACTCAATTACTCTGATGTGATTTATATTCTATTCAAAGATTAATATAATACAATGGCAGGGAACCTCTTGCTCCTAAACAGGGAAACTTCATTGTTATAACCTCATGGTTACTTATACCATTAGCATCGGTCCATGGATGCTGCTCTATTTGAAAGCAGAGAAGAGAAGTAACAGCAACATCTTTAAGTATAAATGAACTTTAAAATCAGATTTTAAACTCAAAGCAAACTCCAAATTTACTGGGCTTCTTTTCTGATCCTAACTCGTTGAAGCATTCAGCAGGGGTGTAATCAGAAATTATATCTGACCCAGAAAGAAGCTAAACCATTTATTCCTTTTCATTTGAGGATACCTACATTATAAACACGTGGCCATTTTGGCAATGATCTAATCTCTTTTAAATTAAATTAGGCTCTAGGATTTTTTTAATTTTTTACTATAGTCGATTTACAATGTTCTGTCAACGTCTGCTGTATAGCAAAGTGACCCAGTTACACATACATATACATTCTTTTTCTCACATTATCCTCCATCATGTAGGCTCTATGATTTTTAAACACTATTGAACAGGCTTCTCCTTTGTATTACCATGTTAATTTCTGTGGAACACTTTCATTTTACTTCCACTAGACTGCTTTTTAACATTCCTTATGTTTTCCTCCAGCTCTCTTTCCTCCCCTGCTGCACAGATATTCACAGAGCACATAATTCTAGTCTACACTGAGGAAATAATGGATCCCATGGCCTTATAAACATTGGGAGTGAGAGAGTTCAGAGGAGAGGGGAGAAGCAAGGGAAGAAATAAAGGAGACCATGGGTGGGTGAACGGCAAAAGCATTGAATCTGCTCCATTCCCAATAGGGTACATTCTCATAATTAAAGGCTCTGTTTTTCATTCTTAGGCAAACATGGCAAGTCCAGGATAATTTCAGAGGGTATGCGATACCGGGTGACTTTTACAGAAAGGTACAACCTTAGGGGTACATAATTTTAACAATAACCTTATTCATATGTACAATGTCATAAATAATATTTAAGTTTAATGAAGTATATTTGTGTATTTGTTTATTTCCATTGGTACCATCAACAAGATGCACTTGTAGATGGAGACCTGTTTAACTGCCCACCTCACAACATACGGAACACTCATAATTTGCTAAATGTGGAGCTGAATACACGACACACCCTCCAGAATCTTCATATTTCTGAGCACTTGTCTGCATCATTTCAGGCCAAAAATAAGTAGCCGCGAAGCTGAACACTAATTCTCTTCATCATTTGGTGAACATAACTTGTTTGGAAAATAACAGTATAGCCAGCTATTTCAATGGATTCTCTGCTTTCAAATCAGAGGGCATTCCTCATTATGATGAATTGAAAGCAGTGGAGACTGGCATGGAGGTTGTTACTTGGGCACTATGTGGTCACCTAATTTTATAATTTTTGTCTCCCTTTGCTCTTCAGTATTCCCAAATGAGCAGCCTGAAACCGATCAGAATACAAATTGTGGTTCTTTGTTCCAACACATTTTTTGGTTTTTAATTTTAGGTGAGATCAACTTGACCTATTTCCATTTATGGGGCATCTGTTGCTCTGAAAATCCTGGATAAGAAACAATGAATTAGACTATGGGAGACAGGCCAAAACCGAACTAATTCGCTCTTGCTTTCTTGGGGCCAAGAGAACAAAACCTCTCTCAAGTAAGAGGGGTAAAGATTTTCCCTAAATAGAACAGTTGTTTCTTTCCTGATAATCGGTGCTGGGGCAAAGGAAAGCTGAAGGAGGAAATCTGACTCTCCTTAGAATGAGAAAGAGAGCAAATTTTCTCTGGTTTTGACCTCAGGGGATGTTAAAGCAGTTACAGTGGAGGAGGTGAGGCCAGGAGCTGGAGACTTCTGTATTGCCTGTGGCAGGCAGCCCAGCAACCAGACCAGCTCCGGGACCCACATCCCCACCACCCACACACACACCACACACACCAGAATACCACAAAGAAATGGTGATGGACAAGTTTCTGGCAAGTAAACCAGTGGATACATACATAAAGCTGAAAATATTTGGGCACATTCAAATATATATTATTATTTGCTATCATCAGCCAAAGCTATTTGTTTTGATATGTAGTGATTCTTTTACGTTTATAAATAAATATCAGTTTCCATAGAGTCTTAAATCCAGAAATAGATACCCACAATCCAAAACTTTCACTGGGCTGCCCCCAACTTTGGGGCAGCATCATTTCAATTCAGGCTAGATTCTGTACTTTATTCCAAGTGGTTCCTATCCCTAAGAAGCTTATAATTTCTGAAATTATGTCAAAAACTGTACTGTATTTATGTCTGTAATAGACTGGAATAGAACGTTAAGAATGAAAAAGCTATGCAAGGAAATCTCCTTTTAAATACTTTTATCCAATAGCTAAGATGTGCCATAATTACAATTATGGTTTCAATGAATATTTGGTGGCCTGGGAGACTATAAGTGAGATAAAGAGCACGCTACAATTTTTTACGTAGAGCGTGATTCCAATTTCTAAAAGAATATGAAAATGCACTGGAAAGAAACACAATGAATTTTGTTAGTAGGAGTTCTTGGCCAGCTTAATTTTAATTTTTCCTTCACGGTTTTTTTTTTCAGTTTGAAATTTTTCAATAATAATGTTTTATTCTCAACATCAAAAAGTTATTTCTAAATATGTAGTTTTCAAGATTTATGTACCGTTCAATGGGAAAACTGAGGGAAATAAACACACAGGATCAAATCCAGAAGGGATATTACCATTTAAATGGGATGGTGAGATTATGGATGACTTCTTAATTTCTCAATTTCCTTTAATGTCTTTATACTTCTTTTATAATATTAAAGCCTAAATAAAAATAACACTAATGTATTGAAATTTTAATAAAGCACTGAATTAAAACTAAAACAATCAAAATTTAAATCTCATTAACAAACAGAATAAGCACCACGAAAAAATATAGAATTCTTTCTTTCCAGTAGAAATGTATAGATAATTTAACCAGAACCACACCAACTCAGGCACAAAGTCATGTGAATGAGGGGACACTGACAAATACTAAAAGATACTCGGAAGCAGAGTCGGGAGGATGAGCCAGTACAAACTTTAGGGCCATCTTACCTGGGCTTAATTCTGAGTCCACTGCTTACTAGCTGACATACGTTTGTAGGTCACTGGGTTTTCTGAGCACTGGATTTCTCACCTGGAAAGTAACGATGGTAGCAATCACTGCTCTCAGGTTTGCTGGGAGGAGCTCACAGCAGTGAATGTACATAGAAGAGCTTTGAACGTGAAACATATTTTTATTTTTTTCAGTTTTTAATTAAAAATTATTTTTGTTTAATTCTCTTGGAGTATAGTTGACTTACAATGTTATATTAGTTTCAAGTGTACACACATAGAATCAGTCATACATATAAATATATCCATTCATTTTTCCCATATATGTTATTACAAACTATTGAGTAGATTCTCCTGTGCTATACAGTAGGTTCTCATCAATCATCTATTTTATACAGTAGTGTGTATATGTCATTCCCAACTTCCCAGTTTTTCCCTCCCCTCAACACTTTCACCTATGGTAACCTGAAGATTGGTTTTGAAATCTGTAAGCTTGTTTCTGTTTTATAAATAAATTCCTTTTTAATCATTTTTATTAATTCCACAGATAAGTGATATTATATGATATTTGTCTTTCTCTTTCAGTATGATAATCTCTAGGTCCATGGTCAGTGTACCTACTCCTTAGGTAAAATGGATTTTTAATATGCTAATTTTCCATATTTTCACACAAAATAATTATTTCACTTTAGCTAATGTCAAGTTAAAATGACTCGTTCCTGAACTATGCACTTAGTGTTATATGTTTCCCTTTTATATTGAAAAATTAAATAAGACTCATTCTCTTAAAAAAATCCTAGAAGAGAACATAGGCAGTGCATTCTTTGATATAAATCATAGCAGTATTTTTTATCTGTTTCCTAAGGCAAAAGGAACAAAAGCAAAAATAAACAAATTGGATGTATTTAAACTCAGAAGCATTTGCACAACAAAGGAAAGCACTGACAAAATATTTGCAAATGAAATGACAAATACGGTGTTAATTTCCAAAAATATATAAACATCTCATACAACTGAATCTAAAAAAAAAATACAACCCAATTAAAAAATGGGCAAAAGACCTGAATAGACATTTTTCCAAAGAAGATATACAAATGGCCAATAGCCACATGAAAAAAAAATGCTCCACTTCACTAATCATCAGGGAAATGCAAATCAAAACCATGAGGAGATATCACCTCATACCTGTCAGATCGGCTACCATCAAAAAGTCTACAAATAACAGCAGTTGGCAAATACGTGAAGGGAACCCTAGTACATTTTTGGGGGGATTGTTAAATTGGTGGAGCCACTATAGTAAACAGTATGGAGGTTCCCCAAAACACTAAAATTAGAATTACCATATGAATCAGCAATTCCACTCCTGAATACATAACTTAAGAAAATGAAAACAATAATTTAGAAAGATATATGCACCCTAATATTCATAGTAACATTATTTACAATAGCCCAGATACGGAAGCAACTCAAGTGTCCCTCAACAAATTAGTGAATGAAGATGTATTATACATAAGCTATGGAATTTGGCTTAGCCTTAAAAAAAAGGCAATTCTGCCACTTACAAAAATGTGGATGGACCTAGAAGTGGTATTACGCTTAGTGAAGTAAGTCAGAGAGGGAAAGACAAATACGCTTTTATCACTTACATGTGGAACCTAAAAAATAAAACAAATGAATATAACAAAACAGAAACAGACTCACAGATAAAAAGAACAAACTAGTAGTTACCAGCAGGGTGGGGGAAGGGGAAGGGACAAGACAGGGGTATGGAATGAAGAGATAAAAGCAACTATATGTGAAATAAATAGGCAACAGCAATATTTTGCATAGTACAGGGAAGTATAGATATTATTTGTAATAATTTTATTTATAATAGTCTTTTAGAGTATTATTAGGATCACAGCAAAACTGAGCCAAACTTACAGATATTTCCCATATACTCCCTCCCCTACATATAGTCCCCCCCATATCAAAAATCTCATATCAGATTGCTGCATCTATTACAATTAATGAACCTACACTGATGCATCATTATCGCCCAGAGTCCATAGTTCACATTAGGATTCACTCTTGGTGTCATATGTTCCAAGAGTCTGGACAAATGTATAGTCACATTAGCCACCATCAGAGTATCATACCAAGTAGTTTCACTGCCCTAAAAATCCTCTGTGTTCCACATAGTCAGCCCTCTCTGCCTCCTAGCTCCCAACAACGACTGATCTTTTTTACTATCTTAAGGTTTTTTTTCTCCCAACAACGACTGATCTTTTTTACTATCTTCAGTTTTTTCTGTTTCCAGAATATCAGAAAGCAGGAATCATACAGTAGATAGCCTTTTTAGACTGGCTTCTTTCACTTACTAATACGCATTTAAGTTTCCTCTATGTTTTTTCATGTCTTGATAGCTCATTTCTTTTTAGCGCTGAATAATATTCCACTGCCTGGGTGTACCACAGTTTATTTATCCATTCACCTACTGAAGGATATTCTGATTGCTTCCAAGTTTGGGAAATTATGAATAAAGCTGCTGCTATAATTATCTGTGTGCAGTTTTTTGTATGAATATGAATTTTCTACTCACTTGGGTAAATCAAGGGGTGCTGACTGCTGAATCATATGGTAAGAGAATGTTTAGTTTTGCAAGAAACTGTCAAATTGTCTTTCAAAGTAGCTGTATCATTCTGTATTCCATGAGCAATGAATGAAAATTCCTGTTGTTCCACATCCTTACTAGTATTTGATGGTGTTAGTGAAAGAAAGAATAGTCAAGCTGGGCTTTATTAAAATTTAAAAATTCTGTTCTGCACATGCAAGAGAATGAGAAGACAAGCCATGGACTGAGAACATATTTGTAAAAGATACACCTGATAAAGAACCATTTTCCAAAATATACAAAGAACTCTTAAAACTCAATATTAACAGCTATTACTGCAGTAACAACAAACAACTCGATCAAAAAATGGGCAAGAAACCTGGACATTACCAAAGAAGATAACAGAGATGGCATATACACATATGAAAAGATACTCAATATGTTATGAAGGAGTTTGAATAAGTGTGTGGGACATCATTATTGTTTTAATGTATAATAACTTTAAATAGAGTAAACTCTATAAAAATATTGAATTACTATGTGGTATACCTGAAACTAATATAATGTTGTTAAGTCAACTATACTTCTATTTAAAAAAAAAAATTCCTTCCTTTTTAAGCCTGAATAATATTCCATTGAATGTGTATACCATATTTTCTTTTTTCTTCTTCTTCTTCTTCTTATTACTATTCTTTTGTCTTTTTAAGGCTGTACCCGCGGCATATGGAATTTCCCAGGCTAAGGGTAAAACTGCAGCTGTAGCTGCCCACCTACACCACACCACAGCCAGAGCAACACAGGATTCAAGCAACGTCTGTGACCTACGCCAGATCCTTAACCCACTGAGCAAGGCCAGGCATCAAACCTGTATCCTCCTGGGTACTAGTCAGGTTCATTACTGCTGAGCCATGATGGGTACTCCTATACCACTTTTATTTTATCCATTCATCAAACAGTAGACACTCGTGTTACTTCCACATTTTAACTATTATAAATAATGCTGCTATGAACTCAAATGTACAGATACCTGTTCAAGTTCCCACTTTAAGTCCTTTTGGGTATATATCCAAAAATAAAACCAACAGATCATAAGGTCATTCTGTGTTTAATTTTGGGGGGAACCACCCTTCTCTTTTCAATTGTAGCTGCACCATGGCATTTAATTTGAACAGTTCTTCTATTCCAAAACAAACTCAGATCTTTCATCTCAATATCTATCTATCTTTGGTGATAATCCAGCCTTTGTGTGTTCTGGCCCTGATTATCTACATGATGAGACCAAGGCAGGGAACAAGGGTTTAACATGGGCAAAACCTAGGTTCTACTTCCAGTTATGCCACTAATTCACACAACTATTAAACAAGAACAAGAATCCTCACTGGCACCTTAAGTTTAATTAGGAAACACAGGAAATTAGAGCAAAAAAAAATTTTAACACACTAGGCTTTACACATCAAATACATGTTTTTACCCTCACAGGAATAACTCTAGCTAGGCTGAGTCAGGTCACACTGTTATTTCATAAAATCTATTTTATACTTCTTCTTTTGAAATCATCTCCAGAATCTAAATTTAATTATTATTATTATTTTTGTCCATTTTTTAGGGCCGTGCCTGTGGCATATGGAGGTTCCCAGGCTAGGGGTCTAATCAGAGCTGTTGCTGCCGGCCTACACCACAGCCACAGCAACGCCAGATCCGAGCCGTGTCTGCAACCTACACCACAGCTCATGGCAACACCGTATGGTTAACACACTGAGCAAGGCCAGGGATCGAATCTGCAACCTCATGGCTCCTAGTCGGATTCGTTTCTGCCGCACTACAATGGGAATTCCTAAATTTAATTATTAAACATGTATTACAGTGTAAGGACATAGAAATTCAAAGAATTAAGAGCTGAAAGACAAAGAAAAGGTAGGATTCTTTCCCTTGTGGAGAAATCCAGTGTAAACAGATATTGCTTTTATTCCTTCTCTGCCCAACACCTCTTCTTCAATTCCTGCTGCTCCCTCTCCAACCATCAGGGTGTGGCAACCATAAGGTGTAGGTTCAGACTTTCTAAAGAGCCTGCTGGGGAGGTGGGGCCATAGCTGACTGACAGACTCCAGCTGGGGTACCTTGGAATCCACCATGTGGTTCATTCTAAGACTGTGCTTCCCCTAGGCTGTTCCCATCCAATGACTGAGCATGAAGGGGGTCTAGAGCTGGGACTTTCCTGCATGACTTTTCCAATGAGCAATCTCTATTAGCTTGGTGAAGACTTTCTTAGAACTGTGCTGCAGCCTGAGGCTCTTCCTACTCTGTCCTTCCCTCTCTTCTTTCATAGGCATCAGGCCTGAAGCTCTCCAGGCCTACTTCTGCTCCCTCCCAGGTTATCTTTTACTGGCATTCCTCCCAGTGAATCTCTTGGAAATATAATCCTGTCTCGGCATCTGCTTCTAAGAGGAGGAAGTGATTCACAGGGACAAGTGCAGGGCCAGGGGTAACCAGTTATCATCATTCACATCTACAGCCTCAGTGATTGGTTAAAGGGGTGAACTGCTCCCCATAGGACCAATCAGAATGCTTTCCTAGGGACTAGTCAACCTCACACAGGTGAGAACAGAGGATTCCCAGGCAGTAAGGCAATAAACTCACCTTTGCCTGAGGCCATGGTTCCTGGGGGAGACATTGTGTCTGAGGTTGCAAAGAACAAAGTCAATGTTATAGAGAAACAAGAGGAAGAGAAAGGTTTGGAAGTGGCATGGTAGGGGCCGAGGAGATCCAGATTCTGAAATCCAGAGACCAGCATCACTTACCGTATTTGATCACTTGAGTCAGTAAGTTTCCTGTTAAATTGAGTTTTGATCCCTTATAACTTAAGAGTCCTAATTATATTATTCCCTGCTTAACATCTTTCTATAGGAACCATTAATTTTAAGATAAAGCCCAAACTCAAATTGCAGCATTTTATTTTGAAAAATATCCAAACCTTCTGAAAATGTGCAATAGCAAAATAAATGCCTATATACCTTGCACACATTCATCAATTATTAACATCCTGCTACATTGGTCTTATCTCTTTCTCTTTCTTTTATATACAAAGAGTTTGATGAGTCATTTGAGAATTTATTTAGTCACATACATCCTATTATTTCACCGCTTAAAGGCATTCTCCTCTATAACCATAATACAATGATCACATTCAGAAAATTTAGCCTCAACACAATATTATTATATAACATACAGTCTATACTTAAATTTATCTAATTGTCCCAGTAATGTCTTTATACTTATTATTGTTGGTGGTGGTTTTTTCTAATCAAGATCCAGTCAAAGATTACATAATGCCACTAGCTTTCATATCTCTTTATTCTCCTTTTATTTAGAACACTTTCTTAGCGTTTTTCTGTCTGTTAATACCTTGATGTTTTTCAAAAGTCTAGGCAGGTTGTATAGCAGAATGTACCTTAAATTGGATTTTTCTGGTTGTCTCCTCATGGTTAGATTCAGGTTACATATTTTCATGAGTAAACAGAGGTGATACAATGCTCTCAACAGATTTGTAGGGCTGGCCTTGCCTCCCTCTATGGCCTCATCAATTACTGCTCTCCCTTCTCTGTCCAAGTTCCAGCCAAACTGTTCCTACAGTTCCCACTTATTGTTCCTCCAGCCTGGCTCTCTTTTCCAGCTTTCATTCACACTGCTTCCTCTGACACCCTCCCCGCTACCTTGCCCTTCATTTGCCTGGGTCACTGACCCAGGTATTTCTGGTCTTATCTTAAATATCCACAAGCTCCTCCTTGACCCCTTGGAGTGGTCAGCAAACCCGTGTACTTATGTAACTATTTTTTCTTCCAGACCACTGGTTTTCAAAGTATGATCCTCATACCATCAGGATCCTGAGGCTCTTTTATGGAGTTCACAAAGTCAAAATGACATTCATGGTAAAACAAAGATGTTATCTTTTTTCAATGTATTGACATTTGCACTGATGGTACAAAAGCAGTGATGGGAAAACTGCTGATGCCTTAGGATGAATCAAGGCAGTGGCACCAACCTATAGCATTAGTGATTCTATTTCCATCCACGGGAAAAAAAAAATGCTAGTTTTACTTAAGAGTCACATAAGGATAAAATAAGATTATGTAGTGCTCTTAGCACAGTGATAGGCACATAATAAGGGTCCAGTAAATGGTACCTATTGCTGGTAAGTAGAGAGGACATCATATATTCTGGGATGACAAAACTGGAAAGCCAGGTGGGGGTTGCATTTGCAGAGAGTTTTGAAAATCTGAGGAGCTGAGGTTTAATTCTCTATGCAACTATGAGCCACTGAAGCACATGATCCGTGATGTGTTTTAGAAAGATAACTCTGATAGCAAGTGTCCTCGGAGGGGGGCCGTGAGTTTTAGAAACACTTCTAAGCCATTCCGAGCAAAGTCTGCAGTGTAGGTTGGGTGCTCAAGCTGGGAAATGCTGTCTCGGGTCACAAACTAAGTCTCACATTGAGTGATGAGCCTGGCTTCATGGGAAGCTCATAATCCAGCTTGGTAGGCAATTCTGAAAGAGGTTTCACAGGCATTTTAGAAAAGTGATAGACAACATCACTGGCTTAAATAGCTCTCCTTCCACTCTGACTCTTCCAAATGTGTACATTTTTGTGTGTTTACACATCAAGCAAATAAATGGTCTCATTATATTTGAGTTTATTTGTGTACTCCAGATAAAGGGTTCTTTTGCTATAGCTTTTGTAATAAAAAAAAAAATGAAAAGAAAAAGAAAAAAATTCTTTATCTCAAACATCCTAACCAGTCCTCCAAGTTCCTATTTTGTATAAATAAGCTCACCCTTCCCTAGGAAATCCCTAGATACTAAAACAAACAAAATTGACAGCCTTTTACCAGTATGGCCTTTCTCTCCAGGCAAAAGAGACTTCTGTGCTGGACCCAACACCTTTTAGGTGTACTCCTGTCCTTAGTTATCTAAGAATGCATGGAAAATCACCACAAAACTGAGAGGATTAAAATGACAGTCATCATTTACATCTTTCATGGTTTCTGTCGGTTGTGAATTGAGGAGGGGCTTAGCCTCATGGCTCTGGTTCAAGGTTCCTCCTGAGATTATAGTCAGATGTCAGAAGTGCCTGTAGTCATTTCCAAGATGTTCACTCATGGAGCTGGCAATTTGTTTTTGACTGCTCTCAGAAGACCTTGGGTCCTCTCCCCATGGAAAGATTCTTCACAAGGTGGAGGATGGGCTCCAAGACAGAACGAGCAAGTGGATGGTGGCTGACCATATATGGAAATAGAACTCTGACCCACAAAGCACACAACTAGCCTAGGAAACCAACCATAACTTCTGTAGCAATAAGCCCCAAATGGCCAGAACCTGACTGGTAACTGATAGCTTCCCTAAATTTGGCTCTAGTTTCCAACCTAAGACCAACCAGAAAAAGCCAAATCTGCCCCTGAACCAATCATACAAAATGCCCTACTTCCAGTTTGTGTGCCTGCAGCTTCCCCACTGCTGCCAACCACTTCCATTCAGGACACACCTGAAGCTTTCCATTTTCTCTCCTTAGAGATTTCCCACTCCTTCTACCTGCCTTCAGATCTCTTCAAACACAGGTAATGTGGCTGACTCCCTTACTATGCAAGCTCTGAATTAAACAGCTTTTGTTTCTTCTCATTTGCGTAGTTTCCACTTATTTCCACAGTTTCCACAAAAAAAGCCCTGAGAGTGTGTATGTTCATGTGTATGTGTGTGTGAGAGAGAGGGACAGAGAGAAACTATGAAGTGGCCAGAAGCTGTGTCCTTTTTATGAACTAGCTTTATGACCTATAATTTCCACCATACTTCCTTGGTTCAGGCAGTCACTGTCCCTTGCCTAGGGGGAACACAGACTCCACCTCTTGGTAGAGGCATGTGTCAACAACACTGCAAGAAGAGCATGTGGGATGGGATAAATATGTGGGTTTGGCCATATCTGAAAAATACAATCTGCTACATACCCAAAGGTCGAGAAGTCTATGGGGCCAGGAGACATCCTTGCATAAAACCTGCCCCCTAGCTTCTAGATCTGCAGTGAATATGGTAGCCACTAGCTAATGTGGCTCTTTAAACTTAAATTAGTTGAAATTAAATAAAATTTAAAGTTCAGTTCCTCAGTCACACAAATCACATTTTGAGTGCTCAATAGCCACAGGTGGCTAATGGCTACCATATTGGATAGCCCAGATACAGAATATTCCATCACTGCATTGGACGTCACTGATCTAGGCCAAGTTCTGGGACCTCGAAAATCCATGTAGAGCATGTTGCTGATATCAGTATCTCAAGGCCTGGAGGGGTGGCCATAAATGACTGCTGGCAGGCTATGTAGATAGAGCTGGGATGTCCAGACTGGAAAGTCAGCAAGCGTTTTGTTATGGACTGAGCTGTCATTCTATATGTCAGTACTCAAAAGTCATGTGTTGAAGCCCTAACCCCCAATGTGACGGTATATGGAGACAGGGCCTTTCGGAGATACTAAAGATTAACTGAGATCATAAGGGTAGGGCCTTAATCCAACAAGGCTGATCCCTTAGAAGAAGAGGAAGAGACAAGAGAGTTCCCTCTCTCCACATGCCATATGAGGACGTGGCAAGAAGGCAGCATCTGCAAGCCGGGAAGGAAACTCATCCGGAACCAAATCGCCTTGATCTGGGACTTCTAGCCTCCAGAACTGTCGGAAAGTGAATTTCTGTTATTTAAGCCACCCAGCCTGTGGTATTTTGTTAAGGCAACCCTAGCACACTAACATGCTTGTGCACAAGGTCTCTCACAAAACAGTCTAGAACCAGGGATGAGAAGAGGAGAGAAGAGGAGCCACTGCCACCTCATTCCAGCATGGAACCTCAAGAAATCTGAAAAATATAAACTCATATCCTGCTTTCCAGGATGTTATGAAGACATAGATATCAATGCAGAGATGTGACTTATTTAACAGTTTGTTCACTTGATTCATACCTTTTAAACATTTCCATATGTGGCATGTAGGCCTCCATTTGTGCTCCTGAATTGGAACCCACAAATGTCAGGGGTACACAAGACTTTAATTTATACAGTTTCTTATTCCGAGGAGGAGGAAAACATATGGGTGCACTGTTATTATTACTGTAATGAAAACACTGAATTCCAAAGAGAAGGGTATTATACATCAAACCCAATGTAGTAGCACAAATTGGGCAGAGAAATTTGCTCTGTCTCAAGACATATTTCATATTTCGTACTTGTATATTTCATAGAGCATGCTGCAAGACAAAGGGTTGATATTGATATCAATTGCATGATATTCTAGGAAAGCTGCTGAATTTTCCAAGACTATGTAGAATAGGCTTTGGAATAAAGTGTTACGGAAATCACTGTTGGTGACTTTTACTGGGCTTGAGCACCCATCTTTCCATCACTGAGGGTGACTTTTCTTTCAGTTTGACACTTGAAAGAGCCAATCCTTATTCACATTCAGGTGAAATGTCCTTGAAATATTCTGTTTTTCCACCTGGTGTATCTTTAAACCAAAATGCTTGTCAGCAGCTGGCACAGGAAGAAAGTCTTCCATTTTCCCTTAAGTTTTCCATAAGTTAAAAAAACTATTTTGGGCTGTCCCGTGAAAAGTCTGTTTTTCCATCTCAGCGAGTTCACTGGCTGATGAATGTTCCCTAAGCCCATATGGCTGCTGATGGTGGAGAACCCAAATTACTGACTACACGGAAAGTGGCCTTTCTGACTATGAGACTCTGGGTTGAAGAGCAAGGCATGCCCTTGGCCAGGGCAGTTGAGAGCCTCTCTCTATCCCAGGAAAGGATGCTTTTGGTACTCCTTCCTTGTTCTATGACTTGTGTTCATATGCCCTTGACATTGAGGGCTTTTGTGGAGTTACTATAATGGAAGCCAACATTGTAAAAGCTGCAGAAGTTACCCAGACTTCTAGATACGGTGGCAGGCTTAACAGATACGTAAACTAACTCCACCCCAAATTCTGCTCCTAATATGCAGAAAGGCTGGACTCTATACATAATTTTTTAATTAAAAATAGATATGTGTTGGGCAGTAGGATACAAAGACCACCAAAGGTGGTCTGAAAGAAAGCTGGATTGACTACTTGCTTGGAAGGAAGGGTCAAATGACTCGGTCCATGTGTGAGTTCAGCAGGTTTCTCGAAGCAGAAATGGGGAGAACTTGTACGACAAAAAGAACTTTGCCCAAGAGGCAGAACGTAAATTATTTCTTTTCCGATCTCTGATTTAGGGGAGTTTGGGTTCAAACAAGTCTGGGATTGGTTGCTTAAACTTTCTGTGGACTTGGTGTCATTCGGTGGATTGAGAATTCTAATCCAGGTTTCTCTTTAATACACGTACAAACAAGAAAGGGTCATTCTCAAGAGCCAGAAGCAAAGAAGGAGATTTTAGCTCAAGAAGTGACAGTTGAAGCTATATAGCCTTTAGGATATGTGTCTTAGATATGCATTAAGGGTGGGGTGAGGGTGGAGAGTTAATGACTGGCTGGGAAGCAGAGTCAGAGGCAGGCAGTCAGAACAGGTCACTCACTGCATAATGCCAGGGTTCAGAAAACCCTGCCCCATCTATGGTCTGGGATTGGAAAGTTGCATTTTGTAGCAAGCTTCCTGCCCCAGCCTTGGGTGGGAACATCGCCAGTGAAAAATAGGACCCTAAAGCCTGAGGAAGGTGGTCCAGGACCTATTCGAACGCTGTGGGCCTAGCAAAACCAGCCCCAAATCTATCCCATGGATCTTAAATCAGGGCACCCCAGGATTCCCAAAGAAGATAAGCTCTCCAAGGTCTGTCCAAAGGTGGTGAGTACTCTATTCAACAGCTCTCATGAGGTGGGGCAGTAGGGAAGGAGGGCTTCCAATACACAGTGTGAGAGGCTCTATCGAGCACATATATTTCATGTATTAACACCACTGTGTCCCAAGCTCCTTACCATTTGTTATCTTGAACCTTTCCAACAACCACATTCTATGGCACATCCTTAATCTGGGAAGGGCAGCATTTATATCTGGCACTATTTTCAGAAAGCTAGTAAAAATCCCACTGATATCACTTCCCTGAAATTCCAGCATCTAAGTCATTCTTTGGAGTCTTGACAGATTTACCTTCTCTATGTGCACACATAGTTCAATACTAGAATAGGAACACTGGGCAATAGAGTACACTGGAGAGGGCTCTGAAAAGGCAGCCCTGGGACCAGGGTTCTGGTCTGGGTATCACTGCCCTGACACTTTGGTGAAGCTACCTACCTACACTGGTGTTCAGCACACCATAGATGGTCAATAAATGATAGTGTCAATAGCCAAGATATAGAAACAATCTAAATGTTCATTGACAGATGAATGAATAAAGATGTATCACGTGTGCACACACACACACGCACATACAATGGTATGCTACAATTTTAGTATACCATTTTACACTACTCAGCCATAGAAAAGATAGAAATAATACCATTTGCAGTGACATGGATAAAACTAGAGATTCTCACACTAAGTGAAGTTAGAAAGAGAAAGACAAATACTGTATGATATCACTTATATGTGGCATCTAAAATATGGCATAAGTGAACTTATCTATGAAACAGAAAGAGACTCACAGACAAGAAGAATAGACTTGTGGTTGCCAAGGGGAGAGGGCTATAGGAGGGATGGAGTGGGAGGTTGGGGTTAGCAGATGTAAGCTATTATACACGGAGGAGATAAACAACAAGGTCCTACTGCATAGTACAGAGAACAATATTCAATGTCCTGTGATAAACCATAATGGAAAAGAATATTTTTAAAAGAGTACATATCTATGTATAATGGAATCACTTCGCTGTACAGCAAAAATTAATACAAAAACAACAGAGAAATTAATACAACACTGTAAATCAACTATACTCAATAAAAAGGTAAAATAAAAAAGAATATAAAGGAACATGGATCTAAATGATAAAAATAAATAATTAAGTGATAGTGTCTAATTTTCATTATTATTACGCATTCCTGATCAAAGTCAGCATCCTCAACATCTTGACCCTATCATGTCATCAAAGCAAGTAGAACCCTGCTGCTTTTCACGGTGAAGTGGGCAGGCACAGCCCTTCGCCAGAAAGAGCAGTCTTATTCAAGGCAAATCTGGAGAACACTCAGAGCACAGGGCTATTGAAAGTTCCTTGCAATTCCCTGTAAGGTCTGCTCACATGGGTCTGGAAGTTTGGCCTTCTCTCCCTTCTTTCTTTTCCCAGGGCACCTGCTTCAGTCCTCATGGTTGCCGTGTTGACAAATCTCATTATTTACCTCCTCAGAGTGGAGAAGACCAAGACAGACAAAGCTCTTTTGTTGCCAACACTGATGACTTCTCATAGCCTAACTTTGATTCTGTATTAGGTTTTAATTTCACTTCTCCACCAGAAGAAAGGATAGAGTATGACAACGGAGGTACTAGGACAAAGACACTGTGGCCCCATGCAAATAGCTTACTATAAATCTGTAATCATTTTATTATTTTATTTTTTAGGGCCACATCTGCAGCATATGGAAGCTCCCAGGCTAGAGGTCAAATTGGAGCGACAGCTGCCGGCCCACGCCACAGCCACAGAAACAGCAACATGAGATTTGAGCATGTCTGTGACCTACACCACAGCTCACAGCAAGACCGGATCCTTAACCCAGTGAGTGAGGCCAGGGATCAAACCCGCATCCTCCTGAATACATTTCCACTGAGCCACAATGGGAACTCCTATAATCATTTTAGAAAGAAACATCCTGTACTAATTTCTAGAATTTGGACATAATGCTGCTGTACACATTTGTGGTATAAGGGGCCCCCAATAGGCATAAATTTGATGTAAAACGAAATCTTGGCAGTGACACATAATAATTTGTCTTCATAGAATTTAGGATGGCATGTGATTTGAAAGGCCTAGGAAGAATTATTCAAAAACTATTGCTTGAAATTACTTAAAAAGTCCTCCTAGTGGATGCAAGTATCTATCTGACTTGGATTCTGATAACTTTTCTCTCACTGAAAAGAATCATTAGAAGGAAAAGCTGATACAAAGTTTCCTGTTTAAAAAAAAACAAAAACAAGAACAACAACAAAACAAAAGTTTCCTGTTTTGTCCCCGTCCCTGTGCCTGGAACTATTCAAGACCCTACCCTCCCTCCAGGCAAATGAAGGCCATCAGACCAGCATAATAGAATGCTTTGCGAGGCTTCCCACTTCACTGGAGACCACGGAATCCACTACCAGATCATGAGGACCTTCTCCAAAGCACTCCTCAAAGAAGATTTAAAGCAAGCAGAAGAGAGAAGCTAGGGATAAAGTCTGGGCCTGAGGCAGAAGGAAAAAATAATTGACAGAACACTGTAAATCAACTATAATGAAAAAAATAAAAATCATAAAAATATAAAAAAATAAAACCACAATTAGGTGGCAAGCAGATGCAGAGACTGGAAGAACAAAGCTCTGCTTTTAAATGGAAGAGTTTTGTGGTCCTATTCAGACAGAGAAGTTGCACGGGGCAGAGGATGGAGTGCCAGACTCGAGTCCCAGCTATGCCCCTTAAGGCTGGGGGACCTTAGTTTCACTGAGCTCCAGTTGCTCTGTGTAGACTGTGGTCACCATGGCTCCATTTAGCAATAAAACTGTAGCATTCTTTAAACTCTCTTCTCTTTAGACATTGTTTAAAAATGAATAATGACATGTTCATTTGAAATGAAGATGCATGATATTGCATATAGTATGCACACATGAGCTTTGAACTCATCCAATGATCACAACACATATTCAGACAACTTTAAGAAAGGTTCAAATGTTTCTGCTTAAAATGGGAAAAGTTATCCATCTAGATGTTCCATAGGCACCTCATATTCAGTGTCTCAAAGAATGTATCATCCTTCCCTTTAAATCCTTCTTCTGCAATTACTGTGTCAGCTGATGGCTCCTCCGTGCCTACAACACCTTGGCTACCAAATAGAGCTTCTTTGTCTTTTCTCTTACCCATTCATTGGTGACCAGCTCCTGATAACTAACTCCCCACTGTTTTCAGACACCTTTTCTGAGAAGGTGTAAGGAGCACTCATAAGTTAGATTCTCAACTTTGCAGACCTGGACCACTGCTTGCCATCTTACCTCTACCATCCACTAACCATTGTCCCTGCTGCCGCCGCCACATAATCTTTCTTTTTTAAAATATATTGTAAGCAATATGATTTGTTTTTAAATTTTTTTGAAGTATAATTCATTTACAATGTTGTGGCAATTTTTGCTGTACAGCAAAGTGAATCAGTTATACATACATACATATACACATTCTTTTTCTAAAAACATTATTTCCCATCATGGTCTATCCCGGAAGATTGGATATAGTTCCCTGTGCTATACAGTAGGACCTTACTGTCTATCATTCTAAATGTAATAGTTTGCATCTACTAACCCCAAATTTCCAGTCCATCCCACTCTCTCCTCTCTGCCTTGGCAACCACAATTCTTTTCTCTATGTTTGTGAATCTCTTTCTGTTCTGTAGATAGGTTCATTTCTGCCATATTTTAGATTCTACATATGTGGTATCATATTTGTCTTTCTCTTTCTGACTTACTTCACTTAGTATGAGAATCTCCAGTTGCATCCACGTTGCTGCAAATGCCATTATTTCATTCTTTTTATGGTTGAGTAGTATTCCATTGTATATATGTACCTCATTTTCTAAATCCATTCATCTGTCTATGGACATTTAGGTTGTTTCCATGCCTTGGCTATCATGAATAGTGCTGCAATGAACTTAAGAAGTTTTCGAATTATGGTTTTCAACTTACATTCCCACCAACAGTGTAGGAGGGTTCCCTTTTCTCCACACCCTCTCCAGCATTTGTTATTTGTAGACTTATTAATGGTGGACTTCTGACTGGTGTGAGGTGGTACTTCATTGTAGTTTTGATTTGCATTTCTCTAATAATTAGTGATGTTGAGCATCTTTTCCTGTGACTACTGGCCATCTGTATGTCTTCTTTGAAAAAATGTCTATTTAGGTTTTCTGCACATTTTTCAGTTGGGTGCTTTGTTCTTTGTAATCGTTGAATTGTATGAGTTGTTTGTACATTTTGGAGATTGTCGTTGTTCATTGCATTGTTTGCAACTATTTTCTTCCATTCCGTAGGTTGTCTTATCGTTTTTTGTTTGTTTGTTTTTACAATTTCCTTTGCTGTGTAAAATTTGTAAATTTGATTAGGTCCCATTGGTTTATTTTTGGTTTTATTTCTATTGCCTTAAGAGACTGACCTAATAAAACATTTATATGATTTATGTCAGAGAATGATTTGCTTATGTCCCCTTCTAGGATTTTATAGCATCGTGTCTTATAGTTAAATCTTTAAGACATTTTGAGGTGGATTTTGTGTGTGTGTGTGTGTTTTTAGGGCCACACCCATAGCATATGGAGGTTCCCAGGCTAGGCATCAAAATGGAGCTATAGCTGCTGGCCTGTGCCACACCAAATCCGAGCCATGTCTGTGACCTATACCACAGCTCACAGAAATACCAGTTCCTTAACCCACTGAGCGAGGCCAAGGGTCAAACCTGCATCCTCATGGATATTAGTCAGATTCATTCTGCTGAGTCACGACAGGAACTCCTCATTCTGAGTTTATTTTTGTGCATGATATTAGGGTGTGTTCTAGTTTCACTGATTTACACGTGGCTGTCCAGTTCTCCTAGCACCACTTGCTGAAGAGAATTTTTCCCACTTTATATTCTTGAACTTTTGTCAAAGATTAATTGACCATAGGCATATGGGTTTATTTGTGGGTGCTCTATTCTGTTCCATCGATTTGTATGACTGTTTTTGTAATAATACCACACTTTTGATTATTGTATCTGTAATAGTATTGTCTGAAGCCTGGGAGAGCTATGTCTCCTGCTTTGTTTATTTTCCCTCAAAAATGCTTTAGCAATTCTGGGTCTTGTATGGTTCCATATAAATTTTTGGCTTGTTTATTCTAGTTCTGCAGAAAATGTTACTGGTAATTTCATAGAGAACGTATTATGTAGATTACTTTAGAAAGTATGACCGCTTTAGCAATATTAGTTCTTCGTGTCCTGTTCCTCAGCCATGCTGATCTGAAGTCCACAACAATCTTTCTGAAGGACTAATCACTTCCTTGTTCAAAGCCATTCACTGGCATTGTTCACACTCCTTCTAGAGTCCTCTGCCAACTGGCCATTCATTCCCCTGCTGGGCCTTCAAGCTGACTTCTACTTATCCTTTAAGACTCAAGAAGCACTTCTTTGTGTCCCACTCTGCTGCAAGCTCCACCATATTGCCCCACTATGCTACCACCCTTTGCATGTTTGTACCTTAGCACTCACTACCTTAACTGTAGCTCTACGTGCCTCCCTAACTAGGCTGAGGCCTCACTGAGAAGAGAGGTATATATTATCCCCGTCACCCAGAACTTCTAGCCTGTACTAGTTACTTAAAAACTTTAATTAATTCATGTGTTCTCTGGGTCCAGAAATGTCGTTGATCTAAAGCAGAACACAGCCATGACCTGGCCATCTAAATCTGTTCAGGGAAGCAAAGCAGAGGTGGGCTGAGGTGCAAGCCCAGTGTCCCAGACAGATGCCATGGTCTTTGTTGGACACTGGTATCAGCATGTGGCATTTATGGGGTTGGGTCAAGTTAATGCTAACAAATAGTTTGAGGCAGAGCCATGCTGACAGCCATTTCTGTTTCCAAGTGAATGCTGCATACAGCAGATGCTACATTAAGGTAATTATTTTATACAAAATATAATCAATTCCCCTGTATACTTTCTCTCCAGCAAATGATTCTGCATAAAGCAAATTTAATGCTTTGGCCTGGCTAAGGGCTTTTTTGGGGATGGAAAAAAGAAGCGCTCCAGAAAGCTTGCCAGAAATTTCCAAATATCACCGAGTCTTCAAATATTACACTGTGTTGATAAATTCTCATTGACTTCCACCCACACAGTTGATTCAGTTCCTTTGCAAATCACTCCCTTCTTTAGACTTCATTTTCTCCCTCCACAAAATAAGAGGGATGAGTTAGATGATTTTTAAGACTTCTTTCCAGCTCTCAAATTAGGCTATTCCAAGATTCTTATTTATATTTCACTCTCCATTTGATTTCTTGGGGGGGGAGGGGGCCTGTTTTGGGTTTTATTTTTTGTTTTTGTTTTTAATTTTTTTTATGGCCACACCCTTGGCATGTGGAAGTTCCCAGGGCAGGGACTGAATCTGAGCCGCAGCTGTGACCTACACTGCAGCTGTGGCAATGCCAGATATTTTAACCCGCTGTGCCAGGCTGGGGACTGCCCACACACCTCTGCAGCAAGCCAGCAGCTGCAGCAGGATTCTTAACCCACTGTGCCACAGTGGAAACTCCTGAGCTCTTGTTTTAAATCAAATGGTGGTACAGAAAATTAATAGCAATATAAATAAATCAGGGAATTATTCTTTGTGTAAAACTTATTTGTTGTTGTATAAGATTTACATTTAAATAATTAATTTCCCTAACTCATTAAAAATAGATCTTGTTTACAAATACTTGACTTACATACCACCTGCATTACACAAATCAACATTTATCTATCAGACTGGCTACATAAACTGTGGGAACCAGTCAAAATGAAAATACCGGGCCCCTTTTTAAAAATCAGTAAGCATTTCAAGGTGGCAACAATAGGGCAATAAATCAAGGCTGGGGCTTTTCTGAGGGGGAGGCCCTCTGCAACTGCCAGCCCTGTTTATCTGTGCGGTTTTCCATACACCTCGGGTAAACAACAGGCATCTGTTAGGGATAAATAGGCCTGAACATTTCCCTCAACTCTGATTCTCAGGTAAATCCAATGAAAAGAAATAAAGATGCACAGAAGGAAATATCATTAGACCTTTGCCTACAATCTAAGTTCTTTTGTACCCACTCAGTGAAAGAACATTGGGCTGGAATCAGTCATGGGTACTATGTCTAACTTGACTATTGGCTCACTGATGATGTACTTGGCTTCCTGAGTACTTAATCTGCTTCTCTGTAAAATGAGCAACTTCATTTTTGGCTCTAGGATTCTGTGAATCTTTGTTTGCTTTCTGATCCAGGACTTGTTCCCATGGCCATACAATTACTTTTGAACTTGTTAATGAAATATAACAAACATAGAAAACTGCGTATATGATAAGTGTACAGCTCACTGAATTTTTGCAAACTGAACGTATCTATGTAGCCAGCTCCCAGATCAAAAAGGAGAACATGAACAGAAACTCAAGGGCTCACCCCATGCTCTCTTCTGGTCACAGCCTCCTATCCCAAGGTAAGCACTGTTTTGACTTTTAATAACATATGTTAGATTTGCCTGTTTTTGAACTTCAAACAAATATAATCATACAGTATATATGCATGTGACTTCTTTAACTCAGTATTTTGCTTTGAAATTCATCCACATCATTCATTCGCATTGATCAGATGTTCTGTTGTAAATATATACCACATTTAAACTACTATTCTATGGGCATTTAGGCAGGTTTCATTTTTGGCTGGTCATGCAATTTTATAAATTTATTAAAATTTTTCAGCATTCTGAATTCTCAAAAACTTTGGTAAGACTAAAAATAAGCTTACTTTTTTGATTCTACGAAGAGTAAGATGGAAATGCCTTTGAACGGGGATTTCTAAAAAGCCTTGGACTCTTTCTTTAATCTTAAGAGTGAAGAGCAAGCAGAGGTGAATTTTCTTTTTCCTCTTACAGCTCAGCTTCTGTTTGACATTTCACAATCACAGCTGAAGCTTCCTGGTCTGCAGAAGAAGCAACTGTTGTCATTTTTCCTTAACATCTGACCAAACTCTGTCAGATGACAGAAATGGCTACTGAGTACATCAGGAGGAAAGCCCTTCAGGGTTCAGGAAGTCTGTAGATACCAGCTCAGGGGGTGCTGGGTGATGGGAACACACTGCCCTACTAGGAGCTACAGGTGCTTGGAGTCCTGGACAATGTAAAGGGATGGTGATGGTAGTTGGGGTGAGAGGTGGGGACAGTGCTCTAGGCAGGCATTCTCCAGAGATACAGGAATAGACAAAAGAAAAAATATATAAAATTTGGCAATCCAAGCAAGTGGATTGGGCACTTTAGCAGAAGGTAACATATAGCTCCTCTTGAGAAAGAACTCAGCAATAGAAGATCTGAAAGCTAGCCATCCTTTCACAATCTGGGCAGAGACTGATCTCACGAAGATCTGGGAGGAATTGCTGGCATAATTCCAACCCTTTAAGAAATGGCAAGAGCAAGAAGACTCAACGGACAAGTGTCTGCAACTCCTGGCAGGTTATGTAAGCAAGGACTTGGGTAGCCTCCTGGGACCTCACCACCAGAAATAGCACAGAGTAGACTCAGCAGTCAGATTGAACAGTGCTGCCATTTACTAGTTCAATAAACTATTATTGAGCTCCTAGCCATATACCAAGCACTGCACTAGTTGATGTTGTAAATAAAGCATACATGGTCATCATATCAGGATGCTTTTAACTGCATACATGTAGCAAAATACCTGAATAAAAGTGGTTTAACCAATAGGGGGTATTTAATAATCTCACATACAAAGCCTAGAAGTTGGCTGTCCTAAGTTTGCCTAAGTCACTCACCAATGTCAGGACTCAAGCTGAACTTTTCTTCAGTTTATGTCATGGTCATGGGCCACAAGGAGACTGCAGTAGCCCCACAAATCATACCCTCAAACAACAGTATTGAAAGTAGAAAGAATAAAACAACTTGCATTTTTTTTTAATCTGAGAGACAAATTCTTTCCAAAACTTTTCAGCTGAATTCCTCCTCTAGCACCAGGGCCAGAAGTAGGTCATGGGACCACAGCTAAGTCAAGCACTGGGAAGAGGAATGGGATGAGCACAACAGCCTTAGAGCAATCAAGATTCAAGCACTGGGAAGCGGAAGGGGATGAGCACAACAGTCTTAGAGCAATCAAGATGCAAGCCCCGGGGTTTGATATTCTGTGCCTTCATACCTGAACAAACTCAGGGCCATGTCAGTAAGGAAGAAGAGCTGATGGCTGTTGGGTAGCAACCAAAAATACTGCCACCACCCACCCAAGCTCCTGAACAAAATGTTTCCCTTCACTGCTTTGGGACCAGGATGGGCCCCAGAGTTTGAAGATCTCTTTTACTCAATAAAATCTTAGAAAGTACCCCACTTTGGCCAGCAGGTGTGAGGCCTCCAGTTTTGAACTCTGGAAGGCTTCAGCCAAGACTCGCTTCTTCAAGCTCTACCTAAATAGATTTCCCATAAGGCCCAGACTGTGTTTAATCCAGTCTGTTCTCTCCACTGGTGGCACCAACAGGGAAATATAGAAATATGGAAATATCACTTGCTTTCTTTGTCCTCAGAATTTCAGCATGTCCTAGATTTAGGTCCTACCACTCAGAGTTTTATTTCATCTCTCCTTATATCTATTTACATTTTTGTCTTATACAGCCTCTTGGGAGAATGAGTCCCAAATGTTTGATACTTGTCAGGTATAACAATCCTATTTTCAGTATGTCTTACTACTACCTCCTTTGAGCTTCTGAAGATTACTTCATCTATTCATTAGTGTTTCATTTATTAAAGGCTAGCCTGCAAACCTGTCACAAGTTGCTTGCACTTTAGAGACATATCTTTGAAGAGGAAATGGCCAGAATAACAACAGTTAGCATTTATTGAAACCCTATGAGGGATGAACGTTTATGTACTTTTTTTTTTGCAGAAGAGGTATGGGGATATTAACTAACTTGCCTAAGATCACACAGCTAAAAGGCGGAGGAACAGATTCAAACGCAGGTTGTCTGAAGACAGAGCTCACATATTCAACCAATCTCAAAAGGTACCAGATATTCTCTTCCCTGCAGGGATCCTGAGACTTTTTCACCTTATAGCTTGTAGATACATCAGAGGACTTGCAGGGGTGAAATAAAACCATATATTTAATAGACAAAGCCAATCCAAGCCAGGTATTATACAAGAATTCCATTCCCCTTTGTCAGCCACTGGTCTGGCCTCTTAGATTGTAGTAGTGCCCATTACATTACTCAGTGAAAAATCTGCACTCAAATTCTCACAGGCAGATTGTCTCTAGATCATAAAGAGGTCATCTGGGCAAAGTGGCAATCTGAGAACAGCTGTAGAAAGTATATTCCCCTTTTTAAGGTGGTTCTCCGCATAGCTTTTCTACAAGTCCAAGGCAAACATAGCTGTCTCTTCCACACCTTTTTAATATTGAATTATTCACCCACTGAACTGTACCACCTTTTGATTTCTTGGATGCATGCCTTGTTGCCCCAGTAAAATTATAAGTTCTTTCAGATTTGGGACTGCATTTTATTCATGAGTGCCTTCCCCTGGAAGAAATTCCTTCCCTGGTGAAATATTCCAGTTTGTGTGTGAGACATATTTCTCCAACAAGACTAACAGTTTTCTGAGAGTTTCTGTGGCATTTTCTTTTTTTTGGTATAGCATTCAATTCTGGATATTGCCAGAACTTGGAGTCTTTGATGAGGTACCCATTCTAAGAACTACAATATCAAAGGAAAACCTAACTTGAGCTTGTGTTTGTTTGTTTATTTATTTGCCTTGTTCGTGTGGATTCATCAGGGGAGAACAAAGCAACCTGCTTCCCCAGCCCCCATTCTACCAAACCATTTTCTTTCCAAGAAGTCTGAATTTTAACACAACACCACCACCCTTACCTCTACTATGATGGGAAGCAAACACTTCTGATTGAAGAGAAAGAAGCCCGGTTATTGCAGAGGGGAATGGATGGAGTCTGGTGCTATGAGTTAGGTAATATGGGAGAAAGGGTGGCACAACCACCAGAGAGACCTTCCCTGAGAGCTTGGGGGATTTCTGCAAATGCCAGACAAACCTAATACTTCAGGCAGAGGATGACTGAGATATGTCCTTGGGTCCAGGGTGCTTGGACACGAAATATCCTTCAGTCTGTGTTGGGATATATTACAGAATAGCAAAGAAGCAGCCAAAATGCCTTTGCTCACATTTTTGGTCACTTGGTGGCCGGTTTGGTATTTTCAACTGGAACATCTGCATTGGCCTCTCCAGCATGGCAGTCTGTGTAGCTGGGATTCTTACATGGCAGCTCAGTGATTTTACAAGGGATTTAGGCAGAAGCTGCAAGGCTTTTTATGACCTAGTCCCTAAAGTCCTAGATCACTTCTGCTGCATTCTATTGGTCAAGCAAGTCACTGAGGTCAGCCGATATCAAAAGAGGGTAAGAATTAGACTCCAACTCTTGGTAGAAAGAATAACAAGGAATGTGCAAGCATATTTAATCTACTATGGTCTCTTGTCTGTTACGGCGCTACGGAGAAGACTATGGTCACCATAATTTTGATGCAATAATCTAGAGCATAGGAGGAGGTGAGCACTGACAACGTGGTTATTTCCCAGCTAGTGAACAGGAAGTCTTGCTCAGATGGATACCTCTAAGTGGTGATGTTCTGAGTGATCATGTACCCCCAAGGATAAAGAAAGGGCATTAGAATCAGGTAGGTTTAAACTCCAGCTCTTCTACTGATTTGTTGAGTCACCTTCAAGCATTTTGTTACCAGTCCAGGTTATCTCTCCCCAAAAGGGTCCAAGTTCCTTGGACTCCAGGCTAGCGTATAGATGAGAGCTATTACTCAGATTTTACAGCATCTCGGGAGATTTTATTCACATCGGAAGGCTTATCTCTTCATAAGAGGAAAGTTATAAATGTCTCTAGGCTACCTCAAATGGCTACAGTTTAACAAAATTTGTAGTATATTATTGCAATTCTATACACTCATTTCTGTTGCAACCTCTCCCTACCTTCTCCTCATAATACACATTCCATCAGGAATAGTGGAGAAACCATCAGATTAAATGTCTTTTTATGAGCTCCTGGTATTTGATAATACCAAATACTTGTTCACAATCATAGGAAGGTTCCCAGAAGAATCTGAGTTTATTGACATCTCATCACTTAAATGGACAGATGGATAACAAGATTGCCTAGGTCCTTAAGAAAAAGGTAAAGACAAATATTTTGAGGAAACATAGGTTATAAGTAATTAGTGCTTTTCAATATGTGAGGAAATAAATACAGAATGAAAGTACTGATAAAGTGAGAAATAGTTCCATATTCTCAGATGTTTTGTTCTGATTGAGGTGGGTATAACACAATACTACACATATGTTAAAATTCATGGAACTGTACACCCAAAAAAGCCAATTTTACTGTATGATAGCCTTACAAGTCATATAATTATACACTTACACACACAACCGCCCCCCATACACAGAGATGCTAACAGTACTTCATAGTACTAAGGGAAAGAAAAACTGCCAAAGATATTATGCCAGATTCTAGTATTTTGGTGGAGAGTTCACAAGAGCTTCTACAGTTCTCAAAGCAGCCCTGAAACATGAACTCTAACTTGAGCTTCCATCTCCTCACCTCAGAATAAGGATAATTTTAACCTTATTAGATGATTAAGAAGATTAAATGAAAATGTAAATATAGGAGTTCCCTTCGTGGCTCAGTGGTTAACGAATCCGACTAAGAACCATGAGGTTGTGGGTTCGATCCTGGCCTTGCTCAGTGGGTTAAGGATCCAGCGTTGGTGTGGCTGTGGTGTAAGCCAGCAGTCGTAGCTCGGATTCCACCCCTAATCTGGGAACCTCCATATGTCGCGGGTGTGGCCCCAAAAAGACCAAAAAAAAAAGTTTTCTTTTTAAAATTGCTTGAAGAGCTAGAGAAACTCTTCTAGAAATTCAAAAGAGTTGAACAGGAAAGGGCATTCAGCAAGGAAGACTACCGAAAGTAAAGTAAAAATACATCTGAGAAGAACCGGTGGAAACTAAAAATATTAAAAAAGAGCATCTGCCTTTTCTAGACTCATCTAAATGTAATTTGCACTTGACTTGCTCTCTTGTGCTTGCTTTGTGAGTGAGGATTGTTTTTTATTAAGGAAGTGAAAATCTGTAAAATGATTTGGGTTTCTTACAGGGGAAAAATGGTGCCACACATGAGCCTAATGAGAATAATTATCAAGAGGCTACAATTGATGGAGTTATATTATTAATCACACTGAGGTCTAATATTAGCACAGAATTAGAAATTACCTCAGAAAGATTCAAATCTGCCACACTTTGCCCATTGCTCCCCAGGAAGAATGATCATACATAATCAGATATGTATTTGAAGGCTTTCTAGAATGCTAGCCCTCTTAGCTCACTGAGTTTGGATGACTGTTAAGCAAACAGGCCTTCAAATAACAGGCCCCTATACACATGGGTAATCATGGGAAATGTGAAGAATGTCTGTTTCCCTCTATCTGGAATACAACATGTCAGTTTGGAATTATTGAGGCCTGATTGTGGACCATTTTGAAATATGAAAAGTTATGATTTTTAAAAAACTTCTATGGACAACATTTGAAAGTTGGTTTTTACTCGTTAAGATGTTATCCATTTATTCTCTGTACCTCCATCTACCATGTAACCACATTGTTTAAAGACAGGGATGGTATTTGTGGATGGGACTTGGGCAATTATCAACACTTTTGAGACTTGCTTTCTAAAATTTAAAAAATCAGTAGGAGTTCCCACTGGGGCACAGTGGGATTAAGGATTGCCACAACTGCGGCGTAGGTTGTAGATTCAATCCTGGCTCGGGAACTTCCATATGCCACAGGTGTGGCCTCCAAACAAAAATCAGTAGAAATTCTTTCTCGATCCAGTTCTTACTGATTTGTGGTTGGGTCTTCACATGCTCAGGTAAAACTCAGTCGAGGCCAAAGAATGTTAACAAAATTGGTACCAGGAGTTTGATTCATCTAAACTTCAGATGCTTATTCTTTTTTTTTTTTTTTTGTCTTTTTAGGGCCACACCCATGGCATATGGAGGTGCCCAGGCTAGGGGTCAAATTAGAGCTGTAGCCTCCAGCCTATACAACAGCCACAGCCACACCAGATCTGAGCTGCATTTGTAACCCACACCACAGCTCACAGCAACACTAGATCCTTAACCCACTGAGTGAGTGAGGCCAGGGATCGAACCCGCATCCTCATGGATGCTAGTCACGTTTGTTACCGCTAAAGCCACCACAGGAACTCCCAGATGTTTATTCTTGCCAACAGCCCTCGTCCATGCTCTCTGTGTCACCTTGGAGGACCCTTTTATCTCACTATCAGTCTAGCTGAATCCAGTATTCCCTAAGAGGCTGATCTCTAGTCTCACTGCCATAAAAACCTTCTAACAAGTCTCTCCTCCCACAGATCTCTGAAGGCACTCCTCAGTACATCATTGAGCACATTCCTCTGCCAAGATATACCTATTAACATGTTAGATGTGGTCAAACCCAAGGCACTTGGGCTTGTTGGGAGGATGCCTGGGAATGCGTTCCAGAAATTCATAATGGTAGGAATACAGGGATCCCAATGTGCAGAGGGAGGAAAACCCAGGGAAGAAACAGATCACCTCTTCCTTTTTCTCTTACTCTCTCTTTGGGGACCTGGTTAATTTCCTTTGAGGCTCTTATTGCAATTTATAATTATCCTGTGTTGTAGTCATATGCTTGCTTGCATGTCTACTATCAGTCTTCCCTGGATGCACCCTAGGGGCAATATTATAGGCTGCACAGAGCCTGGTACATAAAAGGGTCTCAGTAAATAATTTGTAAATGAAATATGAGGAAAGAAGGAACAAGTGAGGATGCAGAAAGATGAGATAGAGGGAAGGAAGCTGAGAGACCGTTTTGGACTCCCTCACCTTCTAGGAGGAGTAGTGAGCTGAGAGTGAAAGAGGTTAGAGTGGGGTTGGGGGTGAAGAAAGTGGAAAGTGGGTTGTTAAGAACGGGGAGGGGAGGGAGTTCCCATGTGGTTAACGAATTCGACTAGGAACCATGAGGTTGCAGGTTCGATCCCTGACCTTGCTCAGTGGGTTAAGGATCCAGCGTTGCTGTGAGCTGTGGTGTAGGTTGCAGACACAGCCTGGATCCCGCGTTGCTGTGGCTATGGCATAGGGCAGCAGCTACAGCTCCTATTAGACCCCTAGCCTGGGAACCTCCATATGCCGTGGGTGCGGCCCTAGATAAGGCAAAAAGACAAAAAAAAAAAAAAAAGAATGGGGAGGGGACAAAAAGGTTGAGCAGCAGGTCCAAGGTGGTCCTCGTCAGAACTGGACAGAATGTCTGGGCAGTGCATCAAACTAGCAATGCTTTATGACTTTGAAAGTCTTGGCCATCCCAGCAAGGGAGAAACCAAAGCAAATGGGAGTTACCCATGGCTGAAGTGAGCAAGGCAGGTATAGAAGGACAAAATAGTATCAAATTTAATAGCCAGGAGTTCCCTTCGTGGCTCAGTGGTTAACGAATGCAACTAAGAACCACGAGGTTGCAGGTTCGATCCCTGGCCTTGCTCAGTGGGTTAAGGATCCGGCATTGCCGTGAGCTGTGGTGTAGGTTGCAGATGCGGCTCGGATCCCACGTTGCTGTGGCTGTGGCGAAGGCCGGGAGCTACAGCTCCTGTTAGACCCCCTAGCCTGGGAACCTCCATATGCCGCGGGTGCGGCTCTACATAAAGGCAAAAAGACAAAAAAAAAAAATTTAATAGCCAGCCCACACTCCCATCCCTGATTTATGAGGTTGAATGATTTTTAATACAGCTGACTCGCTTTAGAAGAATATTCTGCCCTGACTATTGAATGATTTTTAATACAGCTGACTCGCTTTAGAAGAATATTCTGCCCTGACTGCCTTGCATTCTCATCCTCTGGAAGGTATAGGCTTGATAGAAGAGCTATTCTTGGGAATCAAAATCTGAGTGTTGACTTCAAGTCCTAAGGTTTTCTGCAGCAAGTGGGGGGCCTTAAAGAGTGATAGGCAAAGAGGTAGCTGGTGGGAAGATCAAAGGTGGCATTTGTTAACTGAGGCCAGAAGCAAATCTGATGCATGCCACCAGCTACGAGTTCTTCCAGCTTCTCTACTGCATTGGTTCTTGATTGGTTCTTTCATCAGAATCACCAGGGTACTTGTTAAAATGGACTTCTAGGCCCAACCCTCATAATTTCTGATTCAATAAGTCTAAAGTGGAACCTATTACACTTCTGATAAGTTTCCAGATGATGCCAATGTGGCTCGTCCAGGGACCACTCTGAGATCCACACTTCTATGGCAAAGGGCTGCCTGTTACTATGCTTCCACGTATTGCTTTTCTCCTGCCTTTTTGTAACTGATAGAAACATTTATTGGGTGACTACTATGTTCCAGGCACTATTCTAGTTCTTAGAACAGAGCCTGACCTAGAATAGGTACTCAATAAACATTTATTGAATAAATGAATTGTGAGCAAAACTCAAAATCCTTCTGTCACGGATAACAATCACATAACTAAGTGTATAACTACAAATGATACATGCTAGGAAAACAAATTATAGAGTGGTATTAGAGCAAGATTAACTAGAGGAGTGGAAAATCTTGGGATGAGAGGTGGCATGTTGTAAAATGGAGACCTGAAGTCACTTGACTTTAAATAATTTCTCCAGGATTAAAATGTTTGTGGGAGTCATGAGTATGGAACTTCTGGTCCACTGCCCTGGTCTTTTCTTTAAAGTTTGTGGCATCCAGTGTGGTACTGATCAAAGAGTAATTGTTCTACCATACTAACCAATTAATGATAAACCAGCCGGCAACTAACTGAGTGCCTCCTAGACAGTCAATGAAGCAATTTGGGCTCTAAGTTCTCATCTGTAAAATAAAGTGGAATTGTGTTCACCACTGTTCTTATACTGGGGATGTTGACCTTGCCCATACTTTGGAACTATCTGGGTCCCACCGGCAAAAACTCTGATTTAACTGGTCTAGGGTGTAGCCTTAGAACAGGTATTCCTTAAAACTGAAGTATAGTTGATTTACAATGTTGGATTAGTTTTAGGTATACAGAAAAGTAATTTAGTTTTATATATGTATTCAGATTATTTTCTGTTATAGGTTATTACAAGATATGGAATATAGTTCCCTGTGCTATACATTAGGTATCTGTCTTATTTTTATAAATAGTAGCTTGTATCTGTCAATCTCTAACTCCTAATTTATCCCTCTTCTCCTTTCCCTTTTGGTAACCATAAATTTGTTTTCTATGTCTGTGTCTATTTCTGTTTTGTAAATATACTCATTTGTATCATTTTTTTAGATTCCACATATAGGTGATATCATACAACATTTGTCTTTCTCTGTCGACTTAGTATGATAATTTCTAGGTCCATCTATGGTGCTGCAAATGGCATTATTTCTTTCCTGTTAATGGGTGAGTAATACCACATCTTCTTTATCCATTCCTCTGTCAATGGACATCTACGTTGTTTCCATCTCTTGGTAAATAGTGCTGCTATGAACATTGGGGTGCATTATCTTTTCTTTTTATTTATTTATTTATTTATTTTGCTTTTTAGGGTCTCACCCATGTTATATGGAGGTTCCCAGGCCACAGCTGCTGGCCTACATCACAGCCACAGCAGTGCCAGATCTGAGCTGCATCTGCAACCTGCACCACAGCTTACAGCATTATCAGATCCTTAACCCACTGAGCGAAGCCAGGGATCAAACCCATAATCTCATGGTTTCTAGTCAGATTCGTTTCCCCTGCGCCACAACAGGAACTCCCATTATCTTTTCTAATTAGAGTTTTCTCCAGATATATGCCCAGGAGTGGAATTGCTAGATCATATCATAACTCTATTTTCGGTTTTCAAGGAACCTCCACACTGTTTTCCATAGTGGCTGCACCAATTTACATTCCCACCAACTTTGTAAGAAGGTTTCCTTGGAGTTCCCTTTGTGGCTCAGTGGTTAACAAACCCGACCAGCATCCATGAGGACGTGGGTTTGATCCCTGGCCTTGCTCAGTGGGTTAAGGATCCAGCGTTGCCGCGAGCTGTGGTGTAGGTCACAGACATGGCTTGGACCCAGCATTGCTGTGGCTCTGGCGTAGGCCAGCAGCTACAGCTCCGAATGGACCCCTAGCCTGGGAACTTCCATATGCCTCACAAGCAGCCCTAAAAAGACAAAAAGGACCACACAAAATAAAAAGAAGGTTCCATTTTATCCACACCTTTTCCAGCATTTATTATAGAACTTTCTGATGCTGGTCATTCTGGCTGATGTAAGGTGATATCTCATTGTAGTTTTTATTTGCATTTCTCTAATAATTAGTGATATTGAGCATCTTTTCATTTGCCTGTAGGACATCTGTATGTCTTCTTTGGGAAAATATCTATTTAGGTCTAGTGCTCATTTTTTGACTGGGTTGTTTGCTATTGAGTTGTATGAGCTGTTTGTATATTTTAGAAATTAAGCCCTTTTCAGTCACATCATTTGCAAATATTTTCCCTCATTTCTTCATGTTGTGCTTTTGTTTTGTTTATGGTTTCCTTCACTGTGCCAAAGCTCATAAGTTTGATTAGGTCCCATTTGTATATTTTTGCTTTTATTTCTTTTGCCATGGGAGACTGACCTAAGAGAGCACTGCTACACTTTATGTCAGACAATACTTTGCCTATGTGTTTTCTTCTAGGAATTTTATGGTGTCATGTCTTTAAACGTTTAAGCCATTTTGAGTTTATTTTATGTATGGTGTGAAGAAGTGTTCTTATGTCATTGATTGACATGCAGCTATCCACCTTCTCAGTACCACTTGCTGAAGAGACTGTCTTTTCTCCATTATGCATTCTTGTTTCCTTTGTCAAAGATTGACTGTAGGTGTATGGGTTTATTTCTGAGCTCTCTGTTCTTTCCATTGATCCATTTGTCTGTTTTTGTGCCAATACCATGCTGTTCTGATGACTGCTGCTTTGCAGTGAAGTCTGAACTCTGGGAGGGTTATGCCTCCAGCTTGGCTTTTTTACTTCAGGATTGCTTTGACAACTGTGGGTCTTTTGTGGTTCCAAATAAAGTTTAGGATTATTTGTTTTTTTTCTGTGAAAAATATCATGGGTAATTTGAGGGACTGCATTAAATCTGCAGGTTGCTTTGGATAGTATGGCCATTTTAATAATATTAATTTTTCAAACCAAGAGCACGGGGTTTCCATTTCTTTGAATTGTCTTTAATTTTCTCCATCAATGTTTTATAGCCTTCAGCATATAAGTCTCTCATTTCTTTGATCGAGTTTATTCCTAGGTGTTTTTTATGCAGTTTTAAAGGGGACTTTTTTTAACTTTTTATTTCTGATATTTCATTGTTAGTGCAAAGAAATGCAATGAATTTCTGTATATTAATATTGTATCCTGCCACTTTGCTGAATTTGTTTACCAGTTGTAACAGTTTTGTGTGTGGGGTCTCCAGGGTTTTCTATATAGAGTATCATGTCATCTTCGTATGATGACAATTTTACCTCTTTCTTCCTAATTTGGATACATTTTATTTCTTTTTCTTGTTTGATTGTTGTGGCTAGTACTTCCAATACTATGTTGAATAGAAGTGGTGAGAGTGGGCATCCTTGTCTTGTTCCAGAATTTAGTGGGAAGGTTTTCAGCTTTTCACTGTTGAGTATTATACTGGTTCTGGGTTTGTCATAAATAGCTTTTATTATGTTGAGATACCTTCCTTCTATACCCACTTTGGTGAGAGTTTTCATCATGAATGGATGTAGAATTTTATCAAATGCTTTTCCTGCATCTATTGAGATGATCATGTAGTTTTTGTCTTGTTTATGTAGTGTATCACATTAATTGATTTGTGTATGTCGAACTATCCTTGTGACTCAGGAATGAATCCAACCTGAACATGTTGTATGATATTTTTATGTGTTGTTGGACTTGGTTTGCTAATATCTTGTCTGGGATTTTTGCACCTATACTCATCAAAGATATTGGCCTTTAATTTTTTTTTTTTTTTGGCAGTGCCTTTGTCTGGTTTTGGTATCAGGATGGTGGTTTCAAAGAATGACTTTCGGAGTGTTCCCTCCTCTACAGTCTTTTGGAAGAGTTTGAGAAGGACTGGTATAAGCTCTTCTTTGTATGTTTGGTAGAATTCTATAGTAAAGCCATCCAGTCCTGGACTTTTGCTTGCAGGGAATTTTTTAAATTATTATTACAGCAGAATCAGTATTTTTAAAATCTGCCCAAGTGAGTCTAATGTGTAACCCAGGTTGACATTCAGCAGGATAGAGGGATTCTAGGTGACTCCTATGATTGGTTTCAGTAGCCACGTTCTATGATATTATGAGTTAAATACCCCAATGTCATGAGTCTTTGCTTTTAAACCAAAAGATATTCAAATTTTAGCTACGATATCTTCCATTTTAAGCAAGTATCCCAGAATGAATCTGTTTCAACATAATTACACTTTTTCTCTGCTGGATTTTTAGAAAAGTTCACAGAATTTTATTGAACTTGAACTCTAACTAAAATAAAATAGAAACATGATCCTGACAAAATCTCATTTCTTTCTAGGTTTGGCAGGTCTTGCTGTTAGCACCTGTAACCATTTTGTTCAGGAGTTCTTAAGAGGGACTTCAAGCCTAGGCTGGGGAAAAGGACTAAGGTGCTCTTTGTCACCAAAATCTGGTCCATGTTGCTTTTTATATTTAGTGAAAATAGAGGCCCCTATTTTTAAATACCTGTTATTTTTGTCTCAAACATAGTGCATTCAATAAGTTTTTCCAGTCTTGATTTATTTAGCCCAGCTAGAAGCCTGGGATTTAAGATTGGTTTATTGGTTGCCAGTTATCTTAATAAATAGGAGAAACATCTAGTTTATAATTATAACTAGCAATACTTTATCTTGATCACAGTGACATGCCCCACTCTATCAACCCCCTCCTTATTTTATGATACTTTGTCTCTTCAATCTTTTGACTGCTATCCAGAGATGTGCTGGTAAATATTTAACAACTAGTTCTTGGGAGTGGGGGTGAGAAGCCCGGATATGTAGTGTTTGCCACTTTCTATGGTGTAAATACTACCATCTGGCCTATTATAACCTACCAATTCGGTCATTATGGAATGCAAAGTTTGTCTTTTTTTTTTTAGGGCCACACCCTAGGAATATGGAAGTTCCCATGCGAGCAGTCGAATGAGAGCTACAGTCGCCAGCCTATGCCACATGCACAGCAATGCCAGAACCAAGCCACGTCTGAGAGCTACACCACAGCTCATGGCAACGCCAGGTCCTTAACCCACTGAGTGATGCCAGGGACAAAACCCACATCCTCATGGATACTAGCTGGGTTCATTAACTGCTGAGCCATGACAGGAACTCTCAGAATGCAGAGTTCCGGAAGATATGTGTGTTATTGGTTCTTGTGAGGTGGTACCAGCTGGCTCCAACACACCTGTGTTCTCACCTATGAGGTCCTCACTAAGGAGAAGAATATAATCTGGTGGTTTATTACTTGGTGTAAAATAAGATATCTTTCCATTTCTTCTAAACCCACCTTCCCACCCTGGGTCCTCATCAAGACATACGCATCTATCCCCTCAATGTCCTTGCATTAATTTCAAGTAAGATGGGTGTAATATACACTAAACGTAGATTTGGAATATCTGTTACCTGGATTTTTACCTTTGCCACCATGAATTGCATGTTTAAGCAAGTCAACCTCTCAGAGTCTCGGTTCTTCCTTAGGAAAACAGGGATGGTAATATTACCCACTTTCCACAATTATTGCTAAGCAAGGAAGAAATATTGTATGACACTCAGTGCTTCTTAAATTTAAGTCTCAAGTTTCATTAGAATAGTTAGAATCTCCTGAAGAGCTTGTCAAAACACAGTCTGCTGACTCTCCTACCTCAACACATATATATAATTTCAGATTCAGAAGGTCTGAGTATCTGCACTTCAGACAACTCCTAGGTGATGCTGATGCTGACTTCTGGAGACCACATTTTGAGCAGTCCTGTGGTAAAGCATCTTGTGGGTTTTTTAATATCATGTAAACATAAGGGATTTTTAATAGAGGTGGAGTTTGGCTCCACCTCTCTCCAGGCCCTCAAGGGATAGATATACCTAAATGAATTCTCCAAGGAGTTCAATAGTGGCTTTGACCAAGGAAAGAATTCTGCTCATTTCACCAGAGGGTTTACTGGGTTACACACTGAGATTTGGGGATGCTGGGAAGGCACTGCGTGGTTTGGAATGGAGTACAACAGTACCTTCATCTGAGGAATTCCTCACTCCCTGGAAAATTAGAATTACACTTTACATGCATATGGGATCTTACAAGATCCCAAGCCTGCCCCTCTCCTAGTGCTTCCCTGTTCAGGACACGTCGTCATCACCCAACTGGTTCTCAGGCCAGAATCAAGTTGTGTTCATTTGTTCACCTAAATATCTTTCAATTCCATTCTCTTCTCTCCATGCCACTACCACCATCATCATCCCACAATAAGCATCTATCTCTTTTCTCAACTCAGTTACTACAGTGGCTTCCAAATTTGTCCATCTGTACTTACTCTGTCACTCTCTAAGTATCTCTTCACTTTGCAGGCAAGAGTAATGGTCTCAAAGATATCAAACACACCTCCAAGAGGTTCCCCCTTGATCTCAAGGTAAAGACAAGACTTCTGAAGCTCTTCGTGAGCTGGCCTCAACTAAATCCCTCTAGTCTCACTTTGAGCAATTCCAGCCACATAGCACCGTCAAGAGAAAATCCAGAGGGATATGCAGGCAGTAAGAAATGTTTCTTGCACTGTTTGCAAGAAGAGTCAAACCTTCAAAGGAATGTAGCACCCTGAATAAAGGATTGAGTATTTAAAGAAAGATAACATGAAGCTATACTCAGTCCAATTATTATTTTCATTTCTCAAAAAGAAAGCAGAAGTTCCTCACTTGATTATCAGATCTGCAAGGGTCATTATATTTCTGAAGACATCAACATTGTCGAAGTCAGCAATAAAGTTGTTTTTAACTCTCAAAAGGGGCTCAAGGCTTTATTCATTTTGAGAACTCAGATTAGACAGGGTGTTTCTGATTTCTGTGGTCATTTCATGATGCAAAGTTGCCTTTACTTTCCCCCCTCACCGTGTATGCAGTGTGTACCCTTAAGTATAATCGTGAGAGGGCAAGATGCCAGTAGGCCTTGCCCATGAGCTTTCTAACTCTTCAGCTACATACTTTGTATCTTCTCTTTATGGGCCTTTGTACCCACTGTTCCCACTGCCTGGTATGCTCTCCTCTATCTCTGCTTCTAGTGACCTCCTATTTTCCCTTCAGGTTACTGCTCCATTCACAACAGCAGTGAAGGCTTCTCTAATCTCCACCCTAAATCAGATCCCCCCACCCCACCCCCACCACCCACACACGGCCTCTCATTAGCACTACATACACCAGTGCCTTGGGATGTTTGTCATGGCTAAAGTTTACATTTGTATCTGTGATTTTCAAAACTGAATGTCAGATTTTTCAGTAAACTCAAGTAAATCCATATGAGAAGAGACAATGTCTACCTTTTCTCCATCATTATATCCCCAGGCCCTGGTAGAATACATGCCTTATAGTAGGTCCTCAATAAGTGATTTTAGGACTTCCGCACTGGGATTTCTTTTGATTATCATTTGATTTCCTGTGAGGTGGGCAGAACACGCACTGCTTTCCACATTACTCCTATTTGATTGATGAAGAAATTGACACTCAGAGACATCTGTGTCCTGCTCAGCCTATGTGAATAAGCAGAGGCATGGAAACTCACTCCCTCTCAGCTGGGTGACAATGGTCTCCGGCTCTAAGGGCCTAGTAATTCCTTCCCAGTGAAGGGTCAGATGTAAAAGGTTCCAGGGTGGAGGTGGGGAATGGAAGGAAGAGAAAATCTTTCACAACTTCTCCTCAGATATCTGGCTTGGGAAATGTCAGATCAGATAGTCCCCAAGACCTTAAAAAGAGAAGAGAGACTATAAACACCAAAACTGCATAACCAAAGAAGAAATCCACAATATTTTTGTTCCTGTCCTCTCTGCTCAGAGATAAGCAGACATCAAAACAGACCGATATATTCCTGCTTGTTTTTAAAGATAGAAGTTTAAGGAGTAGGCGCCTATTGGACTTCATATAATAAAACATTAATTGAACTTCACAGCTGAAAAAATAAGAATACGTTATTTGCATAATGGCAAATGTGTCAGGTCTTCAATAAATCTTTGATATCAAGACTCAGGGTAGAGCTCCATCACTAGTGGCTGGAACACTTGAGGCAGCAATTTTCTCCAAGCTTCCTTCGAATATATCAACTCTGGACTTAATCCTATGGGTTCCTCTGTACTTTCGTTACAGGATTTGATGGAAGAAGCACAGTGTGCCCTAGTTTTGGCTTGAGAACAGGGTCTCCAAAAGTCTAGTCTCTGGGGAGTTCCTGTGGTGGTGCAGTGGAAACTAATCCAACTAGGAACCATGAGGTTGTGGGTTCCATCCCTGGCCTCGCTCAGTGGGTTAAGCATCTGGCATTGCTGTGGCTGTGGTGTAGGCCGGCAGCTGTAGCTCCGATTCGACCCCTAGCCTGGGAACCTCCATATGCCACAGGTATGGCCCTAAAAAAAAAAAAAAAGTCTAGTATCTGCAATTTATAGTCACCTACAAAGCAGATGGCATACACTTATGCCTAATTGCCTGCTTGTGTTGTCCAGAATTTAGTGTGTGAGTTGATTAGGACTGGATGGCTCTGAGTTCATCCCACTTCAAGAAATTCTCTCTCACTATCCCTATATCCCTAGGTACCCCCACACACACCGCCCCGCGCAAGCCAGTGGTTTCTTGGAGTGAGGGGCAAGCGAGAGAGAAGAGCATCATTTCAGATGAGCAGAGACAGGTGCAGTGGGACGGTGAGGTGCTCCAAACAGTTATCCCAACCCTAGGCCTGCTGGGAAAGACAATTAAAGGAC
>PVHT021183691.1:927479-981102 GCA_004024745.2 Catagonus wagneri | reverse complement strand
CTAGGTACCCCCACACACACCGCCCCGCGCAAGCCAGTGGTTTCTTGGAGTGAGGGGCAAGCGAGAGAGAAGAGCATCATTTCAGATGAGCAGAGACAGGTGCAGTGGGACGGTGAGGTGCTCCAAACAGTTATCCCAACCCTAGGCCTGCTGGGAAAGACAATTAAAGGACCTAAATCCCCTTAAGGTATAGCATGGATCATAGCCATTGTTTGAGCATAAGCACCCTTTATCAAGTAATGGGTGAAGAAGACTTCTAAAGGACACTGGGAGATGGTGGAGGCATGGACACAGCAGGAACAATTCTACGGGCACACAAGCTTATAAAGTAGAAAGGCATCTTTTGGGGTCCCCTGAGCACCATGGTCTCAAGGACAATTTTCCTTAAAAATGTTCAGATAACTCTAAAAATGTCTAAGTGTGGAGCTGCAGGTGCAAGTTATACAAAGTAAGTCTTACCAGAGGAGACTGAACTCATTAGGGAACTGTAAAACAGCTGAGCCAAGGGTTCAGCACAAGTCTAGAATGTAAATGCAACTGCTCTTTTATTCAAGTTGTATTGTTCTATGTCCCTCAGTGGCCCCCACCCGTGTCCTGTGGGAACTGACCTCCTCGCAGTCATCACATGGTTACAGCAGGGCAGCAAGAAAAGGAAACTCCCCAACATGGGTCAGGGAGATCTTTCCTTGGATGTGACATAAGAGATTCCAGCTGATCTAGCCCTTCTGTCTTAGTGGAGGACATGCAAACCTGGAGTTACTGGTGGTGGTTATTCTGCCATGTGGACCGGAACATAGAGACAGGGGATTTAACCAAGGAGAAGAAATTCAGCAGATACACAGAACAAAATGGCAACAAGAGACAGGGAAATTTTCCTGGTTCCCAATAGCCTTCATTCCTAGGTTCCTGAGACCCAACTGGTTTTCTGAGGCACCCTTGAATATTTATATTCATTCTGGGTTTTGCCTGGGCTAATCTGAGTGGGATTCTGTTCTGTGATTCTCCTGGTTGTAAGAGACACCAAAGCACGTTATTTACATGTACAACACTAGCTGCAGTAACAAGAACAACAGCCCTTGTGGATATAAATGATGACCACCCAAATGAGAACAAAGACACTACTCAGAGTTTGGTATAGCAAAGGAGTCAGCCACCAGCACTTGCATTTGACAGAAATTCCGACACAAGTGGGGAATAGGAAGGCTTTATAGTAAAGAAAAGAGGAGATATTAGGTATGCCCTGCTTGATCATTGTTAGCAAGGGCGTGTTAGAGGTGGGCAGGCTAGTCATCCTGATATGTTTGGGGAGTCTATTTGACTTTGTCTGGTTGGTCCTGAATTGGGGAGCAAAGGTACAGGGACGGCAAAAATAGGGAAGCTGGAAATTACTAAATCCTGATCCTTATCTACATCAGTTACTGCAGAGGTCATGGGTCAGAGTTCCTTTGTTATGTGTCATCTGGCCACTATCTATTTGTATATTCAAAATCTCAGAACACATTTTCATTGAATGCCTCTTAAGTGATAAAACTGAGTTTCCCTCCTGGCTGCACATTAGCATCACCTAGGAAGCTTTTTATTTGGGGGGGTGGTTGCGTTTTCTAGAGCCGCACTAGCGGCATATGGAAGTTCCCAAGCTAGGGGTCCAATCAGAGCTACGGCTGCCGGTCTACACCACAGCCACAGCAACGCGGGATCCGAGCTGCATCTGCAACCTACACCACGGCTCACAGCAACGCCGGATCCTTAACTCACTGAGCAAGGCCAGGGATCGAACCTGCAACCTCATGGTTCCTAGTCGTATTCGTTAACCACTGAGCCACAATGGGAACTCCTCACCTAGGAAGCTTTAAAAGCACCACCCTGGACCACTGAAACCAAGCCTCTGAAGACAGAGGCCAGACATCAGTATTTTCAACAGTTCCACTGGAGGTTTCGGGGCACAGTTCTGGTCAACAAGCAAACAAATGAAGAACTGACATGCTCTTTGGAAAGGCTGATGACTTCTCCACTGATCCTTCTTTCTAGAAGACATGTCACTGGCAAAAAGTTATTTTTTAAAATGGCAGAGTGGTTAAGACTCACCATGAAATAAGAAATGTGGCTTCACTAGGCATGGAGTACCCACTTAATAAACATGTCCTTGGACTGAATGCACTTCCTAACATTTTTGTGTATTTATAAGACTGTCCCCTGGTGGCAATGGCTTCACAGGGTTTTTAAGGAGGTTTGGAGGATTTTACATAATGGGAACTGCCATTTATTAAGCATATTTCATATTCTAGACATGAGGCTGAGACTTTGTGTATTATCCATCTAGCCTTCACCATGATATCTCACAAGTTTAAGTAGAAATGTAGATTTACCCCAGAGGCAGCATTTGCTCCCAAATTATCATCTTTGATGTTCTAATTAACAAGCATTTATTGAGCAACTACTATATGCCAACACTAGCCGAGGCTCTAGGAATGTAATAGTGAGGATAATACAGTTTTTGCCCTCATGGAGCTTCAGTACTGTGAGAGGCTAACAATAACTGCAAATTGCACTAGGGTTTTTAAGGAAAGGTATAGAGAGCTAATAACTGTAACAGTTTTTCTGTAAAGGATCAAAGAGTAAATGTTTTAGGCTTGAAGGCCATGAAGTCTTGGTTGCAACTACTCAACCCTGCCACTGTATTACAAAATCTGTCAGACAATATGTAAACAAATGGATTTGCCTATGTTCCTACAGAATTCTACTTACAAAAATAGGATACTGAATTTCACCCAAGGACCAGAGTTTGCAGACCTCTGGATTATTACATAGAGGCTTAACCTAGTTTGAGGCATGAGAAAAGAGAGTTCTCAAGAACATGACATTGAAGTATGGATTGCAAAAACCATCGGTCATATTCTGGTATCCCATGTATCTTAAATCTTTAAGTACCCAGATGCTCACATTTTGTTGACATAATGTTGTTATGCTGGCACCTTGAAAAATGCTGAAGCCATAATCATATGTCTTGAGAAGTACTCAGAATTGAATTCTACATTAAAATTTTGAATAAAAGTTGCAATTATTTTGAAAGTGTTTCTTATCCTCCAGGATTCTCAAGAAAAATAGTGAAACAACAGGGGACCTTGCAAAAGAGTGGAAAAGGAAGGCTGCAGTGTTACTTAAGGTAACAACTGCCTTAGAATCTTTAACTAGACATGGGAAATCTAAAGATGATAAAAATGAACCAGGGATGCTTTATTTGAAACAAAAACTCTACTGTAGTATCATTTTTCTAAACAGTTCTTGTGGGGATGGGGGAATTCTGAAGCTTCTGTCGGGGGAGATGTTCAAAACTATCTTCTCAAAGTCATCCAGTAAGGGATGGTATTATTTGAAGACAGAGGAGGCAGAAAGAAAACGATCTAGATTTAAATCCTTTCTTGACCTTCACAGACCAGAGCTTCCAACAGCTGGATAATTCTGCCAAAAAAATACTCTGGAGTTTCGACAATGACATGATTATCATTTTGGTTTTTTAAGAACCACAGGTTTTTTTTTAAAGGCCAAAAATTATTTCACAACAAATGTTCTATTATTATTCAAGTTTTAGTCATTTTTATGTAGCATCCATTTATTTTTATAATGCTTTATTTCTATTCATTGTATTCTTATACAATGTATGTCAAGAATAATGTATGTCAAGAGGCTTTTTTCATAACTAAATGTTTTCATTTCCTTTTTATAAGAGGTTTAAATATGTTTATATTGGAAATGTATTAAATGTTAAGCTTCTATTCTTTAATCAAACCAATTTTCAAAATAAATACCATTCATTTGATACTTAGCAGAAACCCTATAAGATGGGTACTGCTACTGTACCCATTTACAGGTGATGCAACTAAAGCTCAGAGAGGTTAAGGAACTTACCCAAGGTCACACAGTAGTAAACAGCAGAGTTGAGATTCGAAAGTGAGCTGTCAGGCTCCAGAGTCTGGTTTGTGCTTTTAAACACCATACGATGCTGACCCTTTCTGAAAAATAAAACAACAGTGTTAAAACTTGAAACAAATACTGAAATATCAGGTTGTCATTTTCTCTGGTTTTACAATTACTACAGTTGAACTGCAGTCTGAGGAATGAGTGGGCATTAGCTTCATGAAAAAAGAGAAGACAAATACTCCAGGCAGAGGAATAACGAAGGTGCTTAGGCAGAGCCCCAGTTGCCCACAGTAGGAAATGAAAGGAGGTTTCTAATAGCCAGTTGTCCTGCATAGGTTCATAATAACCATAAATTCACCATTTTTGGCTGTTAAAGAAAATGTTTTGTGTGTGCTTGGATTCCAGGTGAAAACTATGTAATGATAGTTTTTTTGTTGTTTTCTTTTGGGGGGTTGTTTAGGGCTGCACCCAATGCCTATGGAAGTTCCTCAGTCTAGGGGTCAAATCGAAGGCTGCAGCTGCCAGCATTCACAGCAATGCAGGATCCAAGCTATGCCTGCCACCTACCCCACAGCTCATGGCAACGCCAGATCCTTAACCCACCTAGCGAGGTCAGGGATTGAGCCCACATCCTCGTGGATGCTAGTAACTCCTGAGCCACAAATGGAACTCCAGTGATATGTTGTTTTAACTATTACACCCTGAGGCCCTGATGCTGGTGGACCAAACATGGAGGGTAGTTATTGGGATAGAGGGAGTACCATTGAACTTGAACAATAAAAGGAAGTAGAGCTGAAGTAAACAGTGTGGGGACTGGAAGAGGTAGAGGAAGGATGATGGAAAATTGACCAGAGTGATCTGGAGACCCCAAATTCCTTTTACTTATCAAAGAAAAACGTTATTGCATCCCAGCTAAAAATGCGCTGAAATAGTTCTTTTTATGTTTCCCTCAGGTCAAGGTCCTTTGCCCTCCACCATATCACCTGCTAAACGGTATCCATGCCTGGGTCACAGAGGAAGAAAGCTCTATTCTGAGCCTGAGATCTTCATATGCCTAATGTTACCTATTAATTTCCACTGCTTCAGAGACTCTCCGGCTTTGAGGACTGAGTTTCCAGAAGAGCCACCTCGTCCATCCCACTATCAGTTGCTCCGGTCCCCCTCCCCCAGTATAAAGTCCAGCCACTTTAGCTTGACCTTTGATGAGGAGAGTGGCCAGCCTAGAGAGGTGATCCTTGTGTTTTTGGACAGCTTCCTTTTTTATGATTTTTATTTTTTATGTTATACTTGATTAACAGTGTTCTGTCCATTTCTACTGTACAGCAAAGTGACCCAGTCATACATATATATCCATATTTTTTCTCACATTATCCTCCATCATGTCCCATCACAAGTGACTAGATATAGTTCCCTGTGCTATAGAGCAGAATGTCAATGCTTACCCACTCCAAATGCAATCTACAGACAGCTTCCTTTTTAAGCCTTCTTCCCAGCTCCACAGCCACATTTCTGTTGTCACACCCCAACCAGTCACATGTAAAGCCAGGGTCTGAGCTGGAGGGGAGGATGGCACTACATGGTGCCACCTTTTGAGAACTTTTTTTTTTTTTTGCTTTTTAGGGCCGCACTTGCGGTATATGGAGGTTCCCAGGCTAGGGGTCGAATTGGAGCTACAGCTGCTGGCTACAGCCACAGCCACGTAGGATCTGAGCCTCGTCTGCGATCTACACCGCAGCTCACAGCAACGCCAGATCCTTAACCCACTCAGCAAGCCCAGGGATCCAACCCACAATCTCACGGTTCCTAGTCGGATTTGTTTCCGCTGCGCCAGATGGGAATTCCTTGAGAACTTTCTTGATAATTCCCCTGCTCCAGTGCCTTTTCATCATAGCCTTAAGCAGAAAACTTTAAATAACCTACTGTCGAGGTGCCTTCGGGGTATACATGCCTAATGGGTTACCACCCCACCCACCCCTCCGCCAGCTTTCTCAGCCCCCAGGAATGCAATGAATTTACCTTCGGCCAGTGTATTTGTACTCCTTCTCAATTAGAATAAGCGTACTTGTGCTCCATCACGCAGAGCTATGTTCTCTCCCTGACGCTGTTTGCTGACAAGACAGCAATGAGCCTTCCTACCCAAGCTTCCTCGGGGTGGGCAGAATCAGTTACATTCCTGCAGTGAGTGATTGCAAACCCACACAGCATTCCCATCTCCTCCCCTAGACACTCTGCATGAACCAAAGGATTCTCATGTCCCAGTCTGAATTTTACCTTTGGATTTTGTTCACAATGAGTCTTCCATAGTGTGGCCGCCAGACAAAATAAGCATGACACTTGGATGTGACCAGCTAGTATGGAATGATACTTTCATTCATTCATTCTTTTGTTCATTCACCAAACGTGCTCAGTGTTTACCACACAACAGCCACTCTCCCAAAGGAAAAGAATAAGATATGCAGCCCCCTCCCCCAGAAGCTCAGCGTTTAGCAGTGGGCAGTCTCATTACAGATGCTTACAATACCTGACAGTGATTGCACTACATCCTGAATTTTAGGTCCTATGGGATACACTTTACAATATGCATTTGCTTTTATGGCAAGCACCTTACACTCTACATGTTTGTACAAATATTTAGCATCAAAAATCTTGGTAAACAATATTGGATTATCCCGCCCACACACACAAAAAAAAAAGCCAGAAAATCTTATCAGGGCCACTGAAGATAGAATAAGCAGCTGCTTCATACCCGGCCAATCCATCATGTCATGGAACAGGTGTGGGGAGAAAATGATTGTCTGAAACAATCAGGAAAACAATCATGTTAAAAAGAAATAATAAAGGGAGCCACTGAGAGAACTAGACTTAGCTGTTTTATTTAGGTAATTAATAACCCTAAACAAATGAGTTGAAGATTGCCAAAATTATCAAAATGATTAACCTTCTGCCAGCCCATAGGACACCCCAACACAGCTCTTGGGAAGTCAGTTAAGCTGTGTGACAAACATGATTCAAGAGGCCAGATCCAAAAGGTTTAGTTCAAGGACTTGAGATATGGTTCTATGAAGAGTTACAATAAATGAAACCATGTAGATCAGTGGTTCTAAAACTTGAACCTGCTTCAGAATCACCTGGAGGGCTTATAAAAACACAGATTGCTGAGTCCACCCTGAAAATTTCTACATCAGCAGGTCTGGGACGAGGTCCAAAAGTCTGAATTCCTGATAAGTTTCCAGATGCTGACGATGCTGCTGGTCAGGGACTGCACTGTGGTTATGGACCCCAGGTGCACATCAACACTCACCTGAGGAGTTTTGAAAACATTCTCAGGCTTCCACAAAACAATTAAGTCATAATTTTCAGAGGTTTGCCACAGGCTGCCGAGTTTTTAAAGTTCCCAGGTGATTCCACCCTATAGTAAGAGCTGAGAACCACCAGGTAGGATTAATGCCAGCGGAAAACATTAGGAACTCCCCAAATGCCTGTGAGAATAATTACGTGGTGGTGATTATAATAAGGAATAAGAATTTGAGGACCGAAAATCTCTACCAAAATCCTAAGTGGGATCTTCAGAAAAAAGGGTGTCATGTTTGGGGGAGACTTAAGAGTCTCAGAAGTTCCCCGATGAAAAATTTTAGCTTAGGGTTTTTTTTTTCCTTCAGTTTTTTAGGGCCGCACCTGCAGCATATGGAATTTCCCAGACTAGGGGTCAAATCAGAGCTTCAGCAGCCAGCCACAACTTCAGCCACTCGGGACCCTAGGCATGTCTGTGACCTACACCAGGGCTCACCACAACGCCAGATCCTTAACCCACTGAGCGAAGTCAGGGATCGAACCCACGTCCTCATGGATCCTAGTTGGGATCATTAACAGCTGAGCCATGAAGGGAACTCCCAGGAATTTTATCCAAATCTAATTTCCAAGGGCACTTTGGATTGGTTAGCTATGGAATTACATAACCCTGGAACAAACTGACAAATCACCTCCCCAAACTTAAACACCCATTAGACAGAAGTGAATTTTAATTAGTTGTGCAAAAGTGCAGTACTGTCTTTCATAGAAGATACAGTAATGTCAACACCTCTGAACCCCAGCTCCTTCTAAGGGAGCTAGCTCTAAAAGTTGTTTGGTCTAGAATCCCAAGATTTCCCCATTATTTTGCCCCACCCATCTTTACCTTGTTCCTCCCCTCCCCCAAGATGATTGGGCCTGCTGAGCACTTGACACAAATAATAGCCAATCATCTGCCTATGGAAAGTCTCCTGGGCAATGGGGTTCTGTCCAAACAAATGATGGATATTTGCTGAGCCAATCAGAGTTCCTCTCGTTATTGGCCTTGCAATTACAGGGAGAATAAGATAATTGGTGGTATGAGGTGCGGGCGCTCTTGAGCAGATTAGATGCCCTGGAGAAACTGGTCCTGATAGTGGAGGAGTCCAAGAGCAGATTCCTGAAACACTGTCTCAGGTTCCAGTCCTTCTCCTCGTGGTTTCAGAAGACCAAACCCATGGGGTGTATTTCCATAAAATTCCTCACTCATTTTGCCCCAAATGTAGGCTTGGAATAACTATCCCTTTTCTGAGTTACCAGGGTCTCTGCTGCTCTTGAGGAAGAGTGCAGTCTAATTTGCAGGGGTCTGTCATACAGACTTCCTTGAGAAATGGTGCGTCCCTCTCGTCTCACACTTAGGCCCATCCCCAAATGGAACGGTCATGGCCTCTAATGGGCATGGTCTTGTCTGAGGACCAGAATATCAGTCTGTATGGGAGCTTTGAAATTTAACTTCTCTTTAGTTCTTTGGCTTTATTTTGGGCCCTTTAACACCTTACAGGATTGTGAAGACGATGGAATAGACAAGTACGTCAAGCATTTAATAGAAGAGCACACGCGCAGGAGTCAGACTGGGGTCAAATCTTAACCTTACACTTTCCTGTGTGCCCTTCAGTAGGTTACTTAACATCTCTGAGACAAGAGCTATAGTAGAACCCTCCCCATCCGGTTGGGAGGAATAAGTGAAACATATATGTATGAATCTTAGCCCACTGCCTGGTGCGATGTAAGCATTCCATCAGTGCCAGTTATGATTACTGCACAAACACCAGAGTTATTTACCCATTTAAAGGGCTAGCTGAAGAGGAATGGATTCTCACAGTGAGAAGCTGGTAAAGGGGCCTGACAATCAGATTGGCCTCTCACTGTGGGTCTCTTACCTCTAACTGTGATTTGAATTAAAGCTACAATAACAGAAAACCATCTGGAACCTCTGATAAGCAGCAATGAATCATCCTTGGGCCTCCGAGGGACTCTGCGAGCCTTCATTTAGGAAACGAGGCTGCCCTGTGAGCAATTAAAATACAGTCCTAGATATAGGAAAAGCTCTGCTAATTAAAACATAGCACGTGTGGTCATGCGGGACTCATCAACCTACCTGTGATCTTACACTTGTCTCATCGACTCTGAGATTTCGAGCCCTCATCCTGCCTTCTGGGACAGGATATTCCAGGAGGGGAAAACAAGTGAGAGGAGGCCCCTCCAGACACGAACTCTTTAATGCTGACATCAGGTAACAAGCGAGCCTCCTTCAGCAACGGAACTCAGACAATCACATGTGCCAAATCGGAGTGAATTTTCTTGTCTTTAATGACACCAAACATGTAAAAGAAGGGAGAGGGGACTGTGGAAATGCCTATATTTGTAAGGGTCTTGGAAACAGAAGCCAGTCTTACTAGACCTTCGTATATAAAAATCTGGTCTGGCAGTTCTTTTAATTTTGATCTTCTATATGAAAATTTAAAATATCTTAATTGCCCAGTGCATAATTTACTGATTATGGTAAGCTTTTGGCCTTCCTGGTGGGTGGGAGAAAGGTTTTCATATCTGGGTTGTTAAATAAACAGAAAAATTAGTTAATATAAAATGAAAAATGAGTTGAATAATATAAAATGTTATGTGAAATAGACTGAATCCTTAGACTAGGATGGTTAGGACTTTCTGTGTTGAAGGAGGTATCCTGTGTGGTTATTACAACTGAGATACTGAATGCTTCATCTTTACTTAATTTGAATTAAAACTTAAATAGCCACATGTGGCTAGTGGCTATCATTTTGGAAGTTGCAAAAGGATCAAAGATTGGATTAAATCTGAGGTAACCCAATAATGTACCTTGCATGCAACATTTCACAATTAACTCCACATGAAAGTTATTTATATATCATTTGTCTTCCCAAAATACAAAAATAAAGTCAGAACACAAAATATCCATGCCAACACATACCAGACAAAAACTTGTTGCCTGAGCTGATTAGCTTAGATGTCAGAATCATTTTCCATGTATTTAACTGTCGAAAACTACAAGAGTCTTAGAATTATAGAATTGGAAGAGGTGTTAGAGATTATGCGAAATATTTAAAACCCAGATTGTTTGGAAATATTTGGGGATATTTCAGACTGTTATAAAGACTAGGAGGTGCTTGTGGTCAAAGGCCAGAGATTTTTGAGCAACATATAATGTGCACGAGAGTCCCACAGGTAGAAGAATTGACCTGACTCGATCCAATTTCTCCCCCACTGAAAGTACTTTCTATCCAACTGTTTGTTTTAAAAATTAGGAACCTGCTTTCAAAAAAATTAAATGACCTGCTCTGGATCCCAAGGCAAGTGAAGTTACCTAGACCATGTGTAAAAGGCCAAACGGCACTTGGAGGTAAAATGTATTTGTGCTGTTGCTCTGCGTGCTGCACTAGCATTTTTTTTTTTTTTTGGCTTTTTGGCTTTTTAGGGCCCCACCCAAGGCATATGGAGGTTCCCTGGCTAGAAATCAAATCGGAGCTACAGCAGCTGGCCTACGCCACAACCACAGCAAGGCAGGATCCCAGCCACATCTGCAACCTACACCACAGTCATGGCAACACCAGATCCCTAACCCACTGAGCAGGGATCGAACCCGCGACTTCATGGTTCCTAGTCAGATTCACTTCAGCTGCGCCACGACGGGAACTCCACTAGATTTTTATGAGAAATAAGTGAGTACATAGCCAAAGAAGGTGCTTTCTTCAAGTACATCATTCTTAAGCTCAGAGTAAAATGTGATGCTGCCGGAGGCTGGCACTGGGCATATAAAGAGCTCGGAACTCCTTTTACTACAATGGCGAGTTGAGCAGTTGTGACAGAGACTGTTTGGCCTGCAAGGCCTAAAATATTTACACTTGGCCCTTTAAGAAAAGGTTTGCCAACCTCTGCCACCAATTATTACCCAATATGTTATAGTTAGTGTGACAATTGAGCTTAGTACCAAGTACTATGGGAGCACCAGGAAGTTATAACTAGAGGAGCCAGGGAAAGCTTCCCAGAGAACTGGATCTTGAAAGACAAATAGTTGGAGAAGATGGTATGTTTGGGGCAAAACTGTGTCTCTACCTTCAAAGTTCATATGTTGAATCTCTAACCCCCAATACCTCAAAATATGACTGTATTTGGAGGTAGTGCCATTAAAAGAGGTGATTCAGTTAAAATGAGGCAGAGTGGGCCATAATCCAGTCAGCCTGGTTTTCTAATAAGAAGAGGAGATTTGGACACAGGAGACATTCAGAAGGATAATCATGGGAGGACAAAGCAACAAGGGGGCTGTCTGAAAGGCAAGGAGAGGGACTTCAGAGGTCAAGGCCTGCCAAGACCTTGATCTTGGACTTCCAGCTTCCACAACAGCAAGAAAATAAATTTCTGTTGTTTAAGCCCCTCAGTCTGTCGTATTCTGTTATAGTAGCCTTAGCAAATCAATACAGGGTAGAAGAAAATGTTATTTTAACATGGTCAGAGCCTCAGGGCGTAAAAAGCTTTGACATTCTCAGCGAATGGTGAAAAGATGTCTTTGGAGAATTGTGAGTGTGGGAGTATGGGAGGTAGGGACAAAAGACAAAATGGAAGAAGGACTCTAAATGCTTAAGCATTCATTTTGTCCCCTGGGGAGATGATGAGCTTCTGGGATTTGGTTTCTCGAATGGTAATTCTGATGGTAAATGAGAGGACAGTGTTTAAACATGAAATTTATGAGGAAGAAGTGACCAAAACCTGAACTATGGTATCGATAGGGATAGAGTAGGCGCAGGTGGTTGTGGAAGTCCCAGCAGGGGATCATAGATAAAGAGGGAAAGCTGGGGGATGTTGGGAGACCACTGTAAATTCAAGAAAGCCACCAGAACAAGGCAGGCTTGCTTGACTAACGGAGGTATGAGAATGGCCTCAGGTCCTTGGGTGGGGGTGGGATGAGACCTGCATTCAGATTCAGACCAAGGGCAAGAGTTTGAGGACAGCCCTTCAGCTGATTTGAATACATGCCTTACCAGACACTAAGGAGGAGCTGCTACTCCCAGAAAGGAAGAGGCGGGCCTTTCCAAACACCAGGCCCCTTGGATAAAACTGTGGCCCACTAGATCCTTGGGGCAGAGCTTCCTTGCCTGTCCACTTGCATCTCTCACAAGCCTCCTAGCCTAACAGATCTGTTTCTTGCTTATCACTTAGTCTCTTGCTGAATTCCTTCTGAGCAGAGGCATTAAGAACCTGAACCTCATTCTGTCCAGACACAGGGGGAGTACCTTGAATTTAAAACCGTGGGTTTAAGTCCCAATCTGTGTTCTGGCTAGGTTCAGGCCGTTATTGCTCTCAGTTTCAGCATTGCCCAGGAGGTGCAAGAGGGTGAGTGAATTTAAGAGACATTCCTGAGGTTAAATATTAAAAGGATTTTGTTAGCTAGCTGGAGGTGGAGGAAATGGTACAGTAAAACTCCAGCCTCAGTAAAACAAAAACTCCACAAGTTGAATCCAGTACTTAACCTGACTATATAATATACTCATTTCTAGCTCTGGAATAGCAGGAAAACTATTTTAAAAGGTCAGATAGACTGTGCATCTTAAGATTCAAGACATTTTTAAAACACCAAATAATTTAATTTGAAAGAATTTCTGGATAGAAAAATCTCAAGTATCTTATTAATTAGAGCAGTAAAAGAAAGATCAATGAAATGGATAGTTAAAACTACCCATTTCAGAACAGAATATCCACAGAATAATGAAAGATGGTTTATCAATACTAGTGCTCACAAGTGTTGGAATGATGGGTATATGGGCTTTGCCAAGCATCTTCACAGAGATGGCTGCCATCTCTGCCCGGATTTTATGAGGCTGGGCTTGAAATTTATTACTTTAATATAAATTTTCAATTGATGCCATAGTTCTAAATAATAACAGCATTGTTTCACAAAATGTGTTTTTGTCCTGCATTAAAACATTTGTTTTTAGTAATGTGATATTCTTTGAAACTGATATCCTAATTATGGAAATGTTCACTCCTGAGTGAAATACAGCCAGAGAAGAAATGACCCAGCCAGACCTAATGCCTTAAGATACCCTCCTTTTCAGAGGCCTACTTTGGAGGACTTGAGTTCCACTGGAATCAAAACAGCAAAAATCTCAGTTGTTTAAAACAACAGACATTTCTTTATTGTTCATACTACATAAGTGATTGTGAGCTGTCAATCAGGGATTCAGGCTAATTGAAGAAGCCCTCATTTTAGAAGTTGTCAGTGGTCACGGCAGAAGGAAAAGAGAACAAGGCAACACATACCCTGAATCTTAAAAGTTTCTACCTTGAGAAATTACAAATCATCACCCGAGCTGGTCGCATAGCCGTGCTTAACTTCAAGTAGGTGGAAAATAAAACCCTATCTTGTGCTCGGATGGAGAGTGTGCTAGAACATCTATGAAATAAAACACTCGTGAAAACTCTTAATAGATACCTAGGGCAGAATAAAGCATGAGCAGGGACCCCCTACTTTGTATTTTTCTGAGAGACAGAGCTCACGAACTTTTTGCCAAGAGCTCAGTTAAAGTAATCATTTCAACGAAATTCAAAACAGTGTGTAAGAGCCATTCCCTTCATGGTGCAAAGGAAACAAATCTGACTAGGATCCATGAGGACACAGGTTCAGACCCTGGCCTTGCTCAGTGGGTTAAGGATCCAGTGCTGCCGTGAGCTGTGGTGTAGGTGGCAGATGAGGCTCAGATCCCTCATTGCTGTGGCTGTGCTGCAGGCTGGCTGCTACAGCTCGACCACTAGCCTGGAAACCTCCATATGCCACAAGTGTGGCTCTAAAAAGCAAAAACAAACAAACAAAACAGTATGTAAGAAAGTCCATTTGTATCACTCACTTACAGTCTTGATGAAAGTAATAATTCCCAAAGAGTACTCTAATAATACTAATGAACATTAACTGAATGCTGACTACTTGCCAGGCACCATTCTAAGCACTTAGGATGCATTAACTAATTTTATATTCATAACAACCTATGAAAGGTCACAATTACTGTTTACATTTTACAGGTAAATGATCTGAGGCATAGGGCGATTAATTTTTCCAAGACCATACGAGCTAGTAAGTGGCAAAGAAAAATACCAAACCAAGCAAAGTATCCCCAGAACAAGACCACTTAATCACTTATTATTTGCACAATTAATAACAACAGATAAATCTAAATATACATTCAACTGAAGGAGCATTTCAATAACTGGAGGAATTAAGCCATATTATAATTATTTGGTAGTGCATTTCCATTGCATTCCAATACTCTATCAACATTCCATTATTTACATGTGTTTAATAAACTAGATATTATTACTGAATTGTTACATTATTTTCATCCATATCATAGGTAGGAATTTATATTAAAGTACATACATACATATATATATATATATATATATATATATATATATATATATATATATATGTATGTATTGGCCACACCTGTGGCATGTGGAAATTCCCAGGCCAGGGATCAAACCTGTGCTGCAGCAGTGACCCAAGGCATAGCAGTGACAATGCCAGATCCTTAACCCACAAGGCCACCAGGGAACTCCAGAATTATGTATTTTTAAAACATCCACGTTCTTCTCAAGGAACCATTTAAGGATTTCCCAGCTCCAAAAAATATTTGGTATTTTATGTGAAATTTACCTTACTGATGCTAGGGGAGGAAATTCCTTCAGATCAGTGTAAAGAACAATAATTGCTCTAACTATATGGAACCACCTCCACCCTCCCCTTCTTTCTTCTAGAAGTAGCCTCTTCTCCCTCCTCTTCCCTGTTCTATCAACATGGTCACCTCTGGACCAATCACCATGTACAAAAAGTGCCCTGGCCACAGTTACTTGGCCCAGGGGAAGATATCTGGGCCAGTCACCTTCCAGAACCTGTCCTAGCCAGCAGGTTGATTCCATAGTGAGCATATGATACAAGCTGAGCCACTCTGAATCCTTTGCCAGGGACTTGGTAACTGAAAATGAGAAAAGTCCATCTCTTCCCAGTGACTGAAACTATAAGTGAAAAAGTCAGGTAGGTCCCGTCAACTGCCATGTTTTCTTCCCATGAAAGTACAGTCAGCCAGTTGAGAGAGTGAGTTAGAGGGAAACGAGGGAGGAAAATAAAGACATTAGCAAGCAAAAGGTGAAGAGAGAGGCCAGCCCCTGAGATCTGTGAGGCACCACAACATACTTGCTTCGACAGCCATCACTTGGAAAAAAAAAGACCCTGGTGGTCTAGTGGCTAGGATGTGGTTCTTTCACTGCTGCAGCCCAGGTTCAATCCCTTTTCTGGGAACTGAGATCCCACATCAATGCACTGCATGCTGAGGCCAAAAACAAAAAAAAACAAAAAAACAAAACAACAAGTAAACAAACCCCACCCAACTATCACTTGACTTTCTGTCATTTGCAATCAAAATAATCCTAATTACTACAATCAGCTCCTAAGATTCATTACCCAACTAGTGTATTGTTGAAAGATCTCAAAAGGGAACATATGTTGCTTATGATTCACCAAAATAAATGATCAAAATTGAACAGAAGATTAAAGAGATTCCACAATGACTAATTACCCACATATACAACCTCAAGAAAAGGGGTGATTCCAGTTTTTTTTTCTAATTTTTGTCTGTCCTAGCAAAAGGATAAAGAAACCAGAACCACTCAATATCTACCAGCTACTCAGAAATGAGCAATAATGGGATAAAAATCATTCGAAGCATGCAATGAAGTGACTAGAACCCCAATTTCAGCATCCCTAGTTGACAGCAAATTTTAGGGATTCCTTTCCTCCAAGGTTGTCTTATAACACACCTTTCCTTTGAGGTTTTGATGAGATTCTATTTTCCTATCCTATTGGGCAGGTCTAATGTTTTGTTTTTGTTTTTGTTTTTTTTAATGGAGGTGTCATTATATTACATAAGTGTGGACTTAAACCTATGGTTTTAAAGTAGAATCACTCACCCAGTGTCTGGACTCACTGAGGTTTAGGCTTTTCATGCCTCCATGCAGAAGGAATTCAGTGAGAGACAAAGTGGTGGGCAAGAAATAGATTTATTAGGATAGGAGCTTGTGAGAGATGCAAGCGTGCAGGCAAGGAAGCTCTGCCCCAAGGATCTGATGGGCCAATCCAGGGAAATGGGGGATTGGAAAAGACTGCCTCTTCCTTTCCAGGAGTAGTAGCTCCTCCTCATGTCAGGTAAGGTGTGTATTCAAATAAGCAGAAGCGCGGTCCTCAAACGCCTGCCCTGGGTCTGAACCTGAATGCAGGCCTCATCCCATCCCCCACCCAAGGACCTGAGGCAATTCTCACACCACTAGTCAAACAAGCCTGCCTTATTCTGATGGCTTTTTTGAGCAATTTATTAATTTACGGTGATCTCCCAAAGTCCCCTAGATTTCTCTCTCTATGATCCTTTACTGGGACTTCTGTAACTACCTGTGCCTCCTGCATCCTTATCATAAGTACAGAGCAGTATTCCATGATGTGATATCAGAGAAGCTATAGAACAAGAAACTAGAGATGCATGAACATGGCATGACCAGAGCAAGGCTCAGTCTAATTGCCCCTGCTTGAAGCAGGTTAAGGTCTACAGGAACCAGCTACCATAGAAGTAGCTCAAGTAAGAAGTGGACCTGGAGATCCCTGGTTGCCCCAGTGATTAAAGATCCAGCACTGTCACTGCTGTGGCTGGGGTCACTGCTGTGGTGCAGGTTCGGTCCTTGGCCTAGGAACTTATGCATGCCGCAGGTGTGGACAAAAAAAGGAAAAAATGGACCAGATAATTTTTTAAGCAATGCACAAACTTCCCAACTCAAATAAAAAAGGCCATAGGATTTGAAACCAATATAAATAAATAAGGTCATAGGATTTGAAACAGAGAGGCAACTTTCAGGACTGTATCTCTTATCAAAATGCTACACATCTGCTCATGAACATGCTCCCATCACCACTGTGTCAACTAGCAAGGAAAGGAGAGTTTCCTCTGTATTGTCCCCACCACCAGAGAGAAATGTTGTAATTCTAACACAAACTTTCAGCAAGGAAGACAGATGGCATATTCCCGAAGCATGATTTGATCGTTTGGTGGGGAGATGAAAGACAGAGTATCATGAGTTCAACAAATACGAGATCATGCATGGCTAAAAATACACAGCAAGAAACTAAAAAAAAAAAAAAAAGAATGGGAAAGCTCTTGAGTAATCATTATTTTTCATATAGAACAACTAAGAGTCTCTAGGGTGAACCATTCTCAAGGCTCAAAAACGGCAAGGCTCTCTGAGGTTCAGCTTAAAATGATCTGTGGATATTGTACTTATGTTGGAACCAGGAAAAATAACAAAGAGCCTGTGTATGTAAGGACAAGAAATTTGGGACAGTAGCTGCAAGGAGGTTGAAGGTTGGACAAAACATCCTGGTGGTGACAGTGTTTTGCAACAAAGGGTCGGTAAAACCGGCCAAGACATGGCAGATTACCATTTAGGAAATTTTCCATCCCCCCAGGTCTGCAACATTCAAAAGTCCCATGCGCGCCAATGATAGCCAATCACTAACCGCTACATCTGCTTCTATTAACTGCTTGCTTGCTTGCGTCTATAAAAGGGCTTAGCTGTAAGCGTTAGGCGCAACTCTCATCTGCAGCTCCTGTGAGCACTGTGTCTCAGGACACACCGAGAGTTCACCCCTGCGCAGGTTAAAAGTTTTGGCCAATAAAGTAACACCTTTTTGAGTCCTGAAAGTCTCCGAACATCTGTTTCTCGCGACGGTGGATGCAACACTTATGGGCCATCCCATTAGAGAGGTGCAAAATTTGACAAGATGCTCTGTACAAAAATGAGAATTTTTCTTAATGAGGCAAAATTACCTAAGGCCTCAACGAACAGACTAAAGATGGTACAAAAAGTAAGTTTAGAAAATTAAAGTCTTTACATTTATTTATGTGATCCTTGATGGTCTTAAAGTAAGTCATGACTAAGTGAGTAAGATTCTAGAGGAAATGCGGCTATCAAGTTTAGGAAAACAAGGTTGAAGGCAAACCTAAAAGGATTGTATTTCCTTTAGAGCTTCCATAAGAATTGGAGGTTAAACTCTGAGTTCATTTTGCTGCAGGCAAATATCTTATATACAGTGTTCCCCAGAGTGGAAGGAGTTCCCTTCATCGATGCACCAACCTGAACCAAGAGGGTGGACACCAGGCTGTCCACACCCCTTCTCACACCCAAGAGGCCACTGAACTATTCACCAAGTGAGTCAGCAAATGCCAATAATGTCAGGAGAGTGGGTAGAATTTCCAAGGAGGAAGTACTTTATAAATGCTAATGTAATTATCTTGCAAATGGGAACCTAAGGTTTTTTTTGTATTCTCCTCATAAAAACACATTTGCCATTTAAGGCCAATCCACAAGATTTAATGCCTTAGGGAAGGAGGCAGGGCCACTTAAAACAAAGATGTCTACAGAGAAGAAGGACGTGACTCAGAGGAAGTCCTCACCAGACAGGGAAGGTCATACTCTATCTGGAGGGAAAAGACTAGGGACAGGGGAGAGAGTAGGAGGAAGAGTTTGGTCTAAACAAGGGCCCAGCACTCCTTTCTCTCCAATGCTTAACTCAGGCATTGGGAATGGAGAGTGAAAAGACAGAAATCTAAGATAAATCGAGGAGACTATAAAAAAGTGATCCAGACATGCCTATACGCCAATGTGGGGACTGAAAACAGTAGCTAAGGGCAAAGACTATCAAGTGTGTGTTTGCTGCCATGGAAAAGTAACTCCATAGTAGAGCCTGGGCCAAAGGGGTGGATATCCTAGGCAGGATAGGATGTATCTAAGACCTGAGGACCTGCAGAGCCTAGGAAAACCTGACCCATGTAAAACTGAGTCAGGTGCAGTCTTAGCCATAACCTATGGCCACTAGAGTCAGCATGGTATCCGGGGACCAGGAAGAGCTTAAGTTTCTCTCCTACCCTCTGCCACAAGCCAAATGAGCTACCTTCTTTATCTACATCCCATGTTCCTTGGGGAGGGAGGAGCGAGAGGCAGACTAGCAGCTTGAGTTTGGGGGGAAATATATATATATATGTATAATTTAAAAAAATTAGACTATTGCAATTAATTGACACACTCGAGTCCCTGTATCAGCCTCTAACGAGGTGCAGATTTGACAGCAAAATGAAATAATGATAGAAAATAATATAGTATTTGCACATCTGACTTATGCCATTCAGGATAGATTAGATTCTGCTGAGGTAATAATCCCCAGATCTCAGTAGTTTAACACAATTATTTCTTGCTCTTGTGACACATCTACTTTACATCAGTGGGGCTATGGATGGGGAGACTACTCCATGGCATCCTCACTCCAGAACCCAGACTAGTGAAGGCTCCCTCATCTGGAACATTTCAGTGGAGGGTCTTACAAGCAGTAATTAGATCGTTTGGTTCACTTGTCACTTCTGCCTACAGCCCACAGGCCAGACCAATTACATGGCCCCATCCGGAAGACAGATGGACAAGAGGGCTGGGAAGAGAGGCAAACAGGATAGGTGAGCATTAGAAGCCTTACACTAGGGTGCTCCCATTGTAGCTCAGCGGAAACAAACTGACTAATATCCACGAGGATGTGGGTTCCATCCCTGGTCTCGCTCAGCGGGTTAAGGATCCATCATTGCTGTGAGCTGTAGTGTAGGTCACAGATGTGGCTCAGATCCCTCATTGCTGTGGCTGTGGAGTAGGCTGGCAACTGTAGCTCTGATTCGACCCATAGTCTGGTAACTGCCATATGGCACACCTGCGGTCCTAAAAAGCAAAAAAAGTCTTTCACATAAACCAGAGGCTTACCCTACCACATAAATTATTACTTTCTGAAAGATCGAATTACTCAAATTTCATGTTATTTCCCAGAATGCAAAATGTAAGTACCACACCCACCCAGGACATCTTTTCTTTCTCAAATTTATCTCAGAACTGATCTGTGCTTCTTCATCCCTAACCCAGTCTCCCACTTCCAAATCCTTCCTGCATGAAATTACCTATTCCTAGTAAATCCAACTTTTCTATTCTTGGTCCCCTCACTTTCCCTTGACTGCCAAACACTTCCTGCCTTTACCATGTCCACCAGGGCCCCACAGTGCTCTCACAGCCTCCATCATTCCCATGGATGTCTCTTCTTCTGCAGCATCCTTGCAGCCAAACCCCAACATCTGTAGGACTTGGATAGTCTAACATCCCGAGGCTCCAACAGTCAAAGGCTGATTAAAATAGAACCAATCAATAAAGTTCAGCTTCAGCTGTCTGATACTTTGAAAACTGCAAAAATCTGGTCCATTTAAATGGCATCAAGATTTGAGATCAATTCTAATGTTTTATAACCTATGTGCTTTTTCTTTTTAAAACCACTTTCTTCCTGCTTTGTGTCACCTTGTTCAAGAGGGCTGAAGGGGAGCCTAGAACTTCCTCTGACTGCACTATAAATGGGCAGCCAGAAAACATCACTCTGATGTCTGTCCCTATTTGCTTGGAAAGTTGAAATCATCCCAGATTAACTCCCCACATTTGTCCAAATATTTGCATCCCCTTTTCCATGAGCTTCCATAACACCATGGATTTCCATCATTTCCCTTTCAGCCTTTATCTAGAGGTCGTGTGTCTTTTTAATTTATCCTCGAAGCTGGACCAAGATATCAGTTTGTTCTAAAAATTGGTCACTGGTGCTGACTTTATACATGGGGAAAGAAGAGCTTCCCCCCCAGATCTAAGTCTACAGAGGTAAAGGGTATGATTCCCTTTGCACATATCGAGAGGGAAATTGGTGGAAGTTCAGAACCGAATAGGTCAGGGGATTCGCTGGTCTCTTGTCAGAGGGGAACAGCCTCCTAGGAAAGCTTCCCCCATCTCATCTGGGTGATGCCTGCAACTCCCAAGGCCTTCAGTAATTTTTGTGTCTCCACCACATGTCACTTCCCTGTGCCCTCCTGAGAAGCCTGTCATCTAGCAAAGTGTACCAATACTGTCCTAATGAGACTGTGAACCTGAGATACAGATACAGACAGACCTTTTCATGGTCTGCAAAGTAGGAAGGGAAAAAAAAGGAACAAAACGCTCCTAAAATTAGCAACGAAATTTCTTTCCCCCAACCTCTCATCTCTTCTCCGAGGTGTTTTTCTCCCCTCCATTTCGCTCCCAAAAAACTCTTTGAATATAATGGCTTATACTCCTGATAGTCACTAAGTCTCTGAGAGACTGTATTTCCCCAAAGATGGATGCACCAGGTTATACATCTCATTCCATATGTTCCTCTAACAATGTGACTGGCACTTCCCCCACTGGGAGGCAGGACCGATCAGTATTCGTTCCACTGAACCTGGGTGAGCTTGAGACTGTCCCTGCCAAAGACCAAGGAGAAGCGAAGCTGTGTGACTTCAGAGGTTGAGTCAGACAAAGGAGACAGCGTCCACGTGGCTCTCTCTTTCGGGACACTTATCCTGGGAATCCAGCCACTACAGTGCAAATAAGCCCCAACTTGTCCACGCAGAGTCCACACGAAGAAGCCGAATGGAGAGGATCTGGGCCCCAAGTTATACCTTGTACCAAATGCTTTTAGTGCACAACCCTTAAGGTGATCCCTGATCCCAGCTTCACATCTTCGGCCTGATGCCCCAGACATCAGGGAGCACAAGGCCAGCCCTGCTGTGCCCTGACCAAATTCGTTACCCACAGAATTCGAGAGCATAATAAATTTCTGTTTCATTCCACTCAGTGTTAGGGTGATTGTTATGCAGACACAGTCACCGGAACAAAATCTCTCCTGGTATTTTATCTCTCATTTCATCTTTAGATTTCTCTCAGAGTGACTTTTGCAAACAAACTTAAAATTATGTGATAACATCTAGGGTAGTGAAAGGGATATTTCTACCCATCCACATTTCAATAAAATAGGATTTTGTTTCTCCATTTGTAAAATGAAGGCAATTATCAAGGTCACAGATTAAAACAAAACAGTTGTAATATTTCTTTTTTTTTCTTTTTTGCTTTTTAGGGCCACACTTGTGGCATATGGAGGTTCCCAGGCTAGGGCTCTAATCAGAGCTACAGCTGCCAGCCTATGCCACAGCCACGGCAACGTGGGATCTAAGCCGCATCTGTGATCTACACCACAGCTCACGGCAATGCCGGATCCTTAACCCACTGATCGAGGCCAGGGATCAAACCCGCAACCTCATGGTTCCTAGTCGGATTCGTTTCCGCTGCACCACAATGGGAACTCCTAAAACTCTGTTTCTGATAAGGCCCTCAGGCTGACAAAAAATACAGCCTTTATTTTTGTGCCTCCTTGGCTTCCTCTTAATCTCTAAAGAGTTGAAAAGAGTGGAGAGTAGCTTCTAAAGGAGACCAGTAGTAACTTCAGTGCCCATTAATCTGAGTGGGAGCCAGAACTAGTGGCCTACAGGGCTGCTTTTCATAAAGATAAAATCAGTAAAGAGAAAATTAGTAAGAACCTCTTTAGTAAGGAAAAGGGTGGGTGAAGAATAAGTGAGACATGTCATGGAAATATTAAATAGTAATAAGGGACAAAACCTTTCCAGTAACCTTTCTGTAATTGAGAGGCAGTTTTCATTTCAACTCACATTTTCATCAGTACTAGGGAGACTCCAACTGAACTTCTATTTTCTGTCTGCACTCCCACATTCTCCATGTATTCATCTGGCCTCTAGCTGTGACTCTCTCCTCTTTTCTGACAAGTCTTCAGGCCAGACCTTGTCCCTACACTTTAGATTCGGACACCCATCTGCTGTCCAGCATCCCTACTTAATGTCTGACAGGTATCTCAAACTCAGCTTTTCCGAATACTTACTTCTCTTCTTCCTCCCCCTGCCTTTTCCATCTTGGGTGATAGAAATTCTATCCTTCCACCTGCTTCAGACAAAACCCCTGAGATCATCTTGGCCTCACTTTCACAAACCATAGCCCATTCCTCAGCGAATCCTGATGGCTCCAGCCTCAAATCATATCCACAATCTAATCACTTCTCATGACCTCCACCACTACTAATTCCATCCAGGCCAACTTCCTTTCTCATCTAGATTGTTGCCACGGCCTCCTAATTGGTCTCCCTGCCTCCATCCTTCCCTTCCTATGGTATGTTCTCACCCCCAAAGCCAGAACGATCCTTTAAGATTGTAAGTCAAGGGAGTTCCCCTCGTGGTTCAGTGGTTAACGAATCCAACTAGGAATCATGTGGTTGCCGGTTCGATCCCTGGCCTCGCTCAGTGGGTTAAAGATCCAGTGTTGACATGAGCTGTGGTGTAGTTTGCAGACGCGGCTCGGATCCTGCATTGCTGTGGCTGTGGCGTAGGCTGGCGGCTACAGCTCCTGTTAGACCTCTAGCCTGGGAACCTCCATATGCCGCACATGTGGCCCTAGATAAGGCAAAAAAATACAAAAAAAAAGAAAAAAAAGATTGTAAGTCAAATGATGTGCTTCTTCAGCCTGGAATCCACTAATGGCTTTGCATCTCACACCGAATAAAAGCCCAGATCCTTAAAATGTCCAGTAATGCCCACCATGATGGGTCCCCTGTTCCTCCTCTCTTACCCCTCTCCCTGGCTCCGGGCTCACTGGCTTTTTGTTCCTACAAGATGCCATGTGCCCTCCAGTCTTCGTGATTTTTGGATTCGCTCTTTCCTCTGCCAGGAACTCTCCCAACCCCACCCCTGTCTGTGTGGCTCATTCCCCACTTCCTTCACCTCATCAGCAAGGCCTTCTCTCACGCTCTGTTTAGAACAACGAATATCTTCTCCAGACTCCTCTTCCCTATTTTATTATTTTTTTAATTTTTTTATTGTATAGTTGATTTACAATGCTGTGCGAATTTCTGCTGCACAGCAAAGTGACCCAGGCATATATATATGTATACATTCCTTTTCTTATATTATCTTCTAGCACGGTCTATCCTAGGAGAGTGGATATAGTTCCCCGTGTTGTACAGTGGGACCTCATTGCTTATCCATTCTTTTTTTTTTTTGGGGGGGGGTCGTTTTGTCTTTTTAGGGCCGCACTCGAGGCATATGGAGGTTCCCAGGCTAGGGTTCCAATCGGAGCTGTAGCCACTGGCTTATGCCACAGCCACAGCAATGAGGGATCTGAGCCACGTCTGCAACCTACACCATTGCTCATGGCAACACTAGATCCTTAACCCACTGAGCAAAGCCACAGATTGAACCCACGTCCTCATGGATGCTAGTCGGGTTTACAAACCACTGAGCCATGACAGGAACTCGTTATCCATTCTTTTTGTTTTTTTTTTTTGTTTTTTTTCCTTATCTAGGGCTGTACCCATGGCATATGGAAGTTCCCAGGCTAGGGGTCTCACAGGAGCTATAGCCGCCGGCCTACACCACAGCCACAGCAACGCCAGATCTGAGCTGTGTCTGCAACCTACACCACAGCTCATGGCAACGCCGGATCCTTAACCCACTGAGCAAGGCCAGGGATCTAACCCACAACCTCATGGTTCCTAGTTGGATTCGTTAACCACTAAGCCACGACGGGAACTCCTTGTTATCCATTCTTAATGTAATCGTTTGCATCTACTAAACCCAAACTCCCAGTCCATCCCATCTCCCTGCCCCCAGAACACAAGTCTGTTCTCTATGTCTGTGAGTCTGTTTCTGTTTTGTAGCTAGGTTCATTTGTGCCATGTTTTAGATTCCACATAGAAGTGATAACATATAGTATGTCTTTTTCTTTCTGACTTAGCATGATAATTTCTAGCTGTACCTTATTTTATTTTTCTTCGAAGAACTTATCACTCCCCAGTATTAAATAAGTAAATAAGTAAACAGATATATTTGTTCATTCACTTACTGTGCATCTTCCCCATTTAGAATACAAGATCCATAGAGCAAGGATTTTCTTTTTTTTTCTTTCTTTTTGGGTATTTTTCATATGGCTGAATTTCCAGTGCCCAGAATAGTGTCTGGCATATAGTAGTTACACATATGACTGGAATAACATAACACTTGTTGATGAATGAATAAACAAAGGAACAACTGGAACATAGTTGATTCACAGCCAAGCCTCAATTTTGCTGAAGGCAAAGAACTCAAGGAGAGCTTTATAGAATACTTACATCTGCCTGGCCAGTGCCTGGGTCTCAAAGCTGCTCTGGAAACTCTCCTATGTGCAGAGTAATGGAAGCAAGATTTGAGGTCTTGGTTCACTCTTGTCTTCACCCCAGGAGAAGCACTGCTCCATGGAAAGTGCAAGCTTTAGTACCAGAGGTCTGGTTTCAAAGCTCACCAACTGTTTGGATGATTCTGGACAAGTTACTTAATCACATTGAGTCTTGGTTTCCTTCCTTATCTGTAAAAGAAAAACAATATCAGCTATTTTTCATAAAAGAGGCAATAAAGATTAAATGAGCTAACATATGGAAACAATGCTCTGTAAATTATAAAGTGGTAAATAACTATAAAAGTTATACTCATAGGGAGTTCCCTTCATGGCTCAGAGGTTAACAAGCCTGACTAGGATCTATGAGGACCCAGGTTCTATATCTGGCCTCGCTCAGTGGGTTAAGGATCTGGCTTTGCCGTGAGCTGGGGTGTAGATGGCAGATGCAGCTTGGATCCTGCGTTGCTGTGGCTGTGGTGCAGGCCAGCAGCTGTAGCTCCAATTCAACCCCCTAGCCTGGGAACTTCCACATGCCACAGGTGCAGCCCTAAAAGAAAGCAAAAAACAGAAAAACAAACAAAAAGAAAACCTCAAAAAAAATTGTAATCGAATAAGAAAACAACCTTGATCTCGGCCTACTTAGTAATGAAAGCAGAGTCACATAGTCAGTGTCATTGATGGATATGTAAATCAGTCAAATAAATTGCCAAAATGATGGGTTGGATATTTCTGTGAGACTTATCGGCCTAAAAGGGGAGAGGGACTGGCAATTTTTTAGTAACTACAAGTGGTGGGTACTCTACATACATTATTTCATTTTATCTTAATAAAAATCCATGGGTGGTAAATGTAACTTTAAGCACATACTACTTTTTTTTTTTTTTTTTTTTGTAGTGCTGCACCCAAGGCATATGGAGATTCCCAGGCTAGGGGTCTAATCAGAGCTACAGCTGCTGGCCTACACCATAGCTCACAGCAACACCGGATCCTTAACCCACTGAGTGAGGCCAGGGATCGAACTTGCAACCCCATGGTTCCTAGTTGGATTCTTCTCTGCTGCTCGGCAACAGGAACTCCATAACAGTCACTTTAAAGTGATAAGTGAGGTTCAGAGAGTTTAAGTAACTTGCCAAAACTCCCTTGGTCAGGTTGCAGGAATTACAAGGCCATTTCCAAAACACCAAGTCATACTCTCAGACTTTAAAAATTAAAACTCTTTCCCCATGATTTTTAAATATGTTAAAGCCAGGTGGTCCACATAAAATGTGGATGAAATGGATATTACAAAAGAAGATGAAATATTTAATTAAAATTCATAGAAAATGAGAAAAGCCTGCTACCAGAGAATACATATGCTGTGATTCCATTCAGATGAAATTGTAGAACATACGAAAATAAGCTTTGGAGATAAAATCAAAACAGTGATTACCTCGTGTGTGTGATGGTGGTGAGGGGCAGGGATTGATTGGGATGGGGCTACAGGAACTGAATAGGGAGACACAAATCTCTGTTCTTTGATAATGGGTTGGGTTGCATGGTGCTTACATTTGTCAAAACTCATCAACCTGTGTACTCAAGATCTCTGTATTTCACTGGACATAAATTGTTGTCCTAGTCTGGGTTTCTTCAGACTAGATAGCTTATAAACTACTGAAATTTATTTCTCACAGTCCTGGAGGCTGGAAGTCCACAGTGTTAGCGGGTCAGGTTCTGGTGAAGGTCTCCTTATGGGCTGCAAGCTTTTGACTGTGTCCTCGTATGACGGAAGAGGCAAGGGACCACTCTCTGGGGTCTCTTTTATAAGGGTATTAATCTCATTCGTAAGGGCTCTCTATGAATTTGAGAGGGGGGGTTCAAAATCATTCAGATGTTAGCAATTGCATTTTTAAAACTTCCAGTCATAGAAAACTGATTTTTAGGCTTGGAATTCAAGCAAAAAGTAATGACACTGTTCTAAGGACTTTATATTAAACTCAGGAAAATTCAAGGACATAGGTTTTGGAAATCAAACTCAACTTCAAGATGAAGAAGTTGAAATAAACAGTATACAGTTTGTTTGGTTTGGTTTGGTTTGGTTTGGTCCACACCATCAAGAGGGGTGGAGGTAGGATTCAACCCCCCCCACACACCGTGGGGTTTGAAGATGATTTGCCATGGCAACAATTAAGCTGGAAAAGGTAAGTCTGGATTCATTTTTCCCAAATATATACCAAGTCTTTAGCCTCAGCATCATGTGGATAAAGAGATTCTATGAATACTAAGATCTTATTCAAAGAGGTGCCTTAGTAGGAAATTACAAGGAAAGATGATAATCTGTGGAACCATAGGGATAGAAATGATTAGATTTTGTCTCCTATACTACAGTACATCTTATTTCTGTTCATATTTCACTTTAACTTAAAATTTTTTTAAATTTTAAATCTTATCTTCATAGGAATAAATAAACACATGGCTTTGTTGTAATAAAGAATGAACATAATATTGAATAGCCACCATAACCCATAAAGTCATTTCAAATGAACCCCATTTAAAACTAATATGGAAGTTTCAGCCACATTGCACTGTGTGGCCTATTTTCAGTACACCTCCCTGTATACAATAGCTTTGATTTAATGTAGGAAAAGAGGCAAGAATAAAAATGTCACAGAATAGATAGGAAACTTATGGGACACTATTTCCCCACAGTCCCTTCCTTTAATGACTGAATTCACTACATCTTCCTTAGAAAGGCAAAATGGTGGGTAATTTACATTCAAACAAGCATGCAGGACATAGCCAACTTAGCAGGGCTGCAAAAAGATTTCGGAGGAAGCAGGGAAGATATTAACCATCATAAAGAAACAACAGAAGATAAATAATAGAATATTGCTGAGCACACAGGCCTCTAATATAGGGAATAAAACTTCCTTGATGTTTCCCTCAAATGAGACATTAAACAGAAAGGCCTTGGAAGACAAAAGTATTTATTTGTGTGAAAGAAACATAAATAAAAGTTATATGAGATAAATAATGGCAGTATCAAAGGCTGTAACTCGTGCATGCAAGCCGAAACTTCTACAAAAACTCTAAAGTGCAGAGGAGTTTAGGTCTGTACAGGAGGCCTTCAAACTGTGCTGTCCTCTAGAACTTTCTACAGTGATGGAAACATTCTCTATTTGTTCTGTCCAATGTGGTAGCTACTGGTCACCTATGGATGGTTGAGAACTTAAAATGTGGCTAGTGGCACCAAGGAACTGAAGTCTTAATTTTATTTGTTTAATTAATTTAAATTTAAGTAACCAAACTGTGGCTAATGACCAGCACAGCCTTAGAATGGTTTCAGAGAAATAGACCAATATTTGAGACTGAAATCATCTTCAAAGAAAGATTCTGTCATTTCCCAAACTGACTTTTGAACATTAGCCAGTCTGTATGGTTTAAAGAGTTGCATTTGTTGTAGACACCTGCTGTTCCCAGGGGGAAGCTTAGAGCCATGTCTGATGAAGCTTTGCCCCACAGTAACGACATGGATTGTGACATTCAGAAACACTCTCACTCCTCCCCTTGGCCCACGAGCTTCCTAGAGCACAGCCTTACACAGAGTCGATAAAGCCCTTTATCTGATTCTTAGATTCTAAACCAAGAAAATAACAAGGTCTCCTGGTGGGTTTCTTGAGAAGAAAATAAAATTGGTCTGACAGCCTGGCCTCTCTTCAGCAAGTGCTTGTTACTGTTGCTAATAGATTTCTTCCATGTGGCCAACTCCTCCACATGCTGTAATGCTATAGCATTATAATCCACTCTAATCCTCTAACTTTCTATCCTCTCCCAAATATATTTAGTCCTTGGTGGAAACCACCCATGGAGTCTATGCAGTGAAATTCACTTCAACTAACCAAAGCATTAAGATTTTGTTATGAAAAAGGTCATAAATTTAGCTAAAGATGGAATGCAGATTTCATTTAATCAACTGGTAATAACTGCCTGGAGCAGTTATTAATAATAAATTAATAATGTCCTGAGGTGCCTTGAAGTGCATTAAGGCTTAGTGGAAAATCATGCTGTAATTGCCGGTAATATCTTCCACGGGCTAACAAATGGGGACTTGTGGTTTCTGCGTCATCTGTCTGCCATTCATGGGACAATTACAGGGATCCCACAGTTGAGGAAAAACATAATCCAAGCACATTTACCATTAGATATCTTACAAGAGAGCATTATAGATACAATGGGAACACAGAAATAATAGAGATCAATTGCAATGGGAAACACTATGGCTAGTATCATGGAGGAGGTTGCATTTGAGCTGGGTTTTGAAAGATGCATGGCTTGTGGAATAATAAGGAAGGCAAAGGCATGACTGGCAATAACAGGTCCAGCAACATATAGCATGTAAGAAGAAGGGCAGGTGTGTGTCAAAGGCAGAAAGATGTACACTGAAAGATAATGCTGAAAAGATAACATGAAGCCAAATCCAGAAAGGCACTGGACACCACACTATGGGACTTGTTTTTACGTGATAGGTAGGCAGCAAAAATTTTTGAGCAAAGTCATAGCATAGTCAGATATGAATTTTAGGAAGACAAGTTTACCTGCAGGACAGATAGGTGAAATAAGATGTCAAATGGAGCAGCTTATTCTATTAATTTACTTGGAATATAAGATTCACAAAATTCTAAAATAGAGTTGCAAGGGTTCATTATAACCCCAAGAACCATGTTCTCTTCTTTATCAGTTTATAAAATGTTACTTTTGTTCAGGCAGCAAAGTGCACAAAGAATTTGAACTTTCACCCTGCTTTAAGAACTGAATCATTGTTGGGCCATAAAATTCATTGCCTTTTGCCAATGATTTTTTCTGACAGACACAGAAAAGGCATTCAACAAAATTCAGTGTACATACATAATTTTGGAGACGATGGATATGTTAATCACCTTGACTGTGGTTTCACAGGTGTATGCATATGTCCAAACTCATCAAATTGTATACACTAAATGTGCAGCGGTTTTTTTTTTTTTTTTTTTTTTTGTATATCAACTATCCCTCGATAAAGTTGTTTTAAAAAATTCTTACCAAAGCAAAAATAGAAAGGAGTTTCCTGGAGTTCCCTTTGTGGCTCAGTGGTTAACGAATCTGACTAAGAACCATGAGGTTGCAGGTTCGATCCCTGGCCTTGCTCAGTGGGTTAAGGATCCGGCGTTGCCGTGAGCTGTGGCGTAGGTTGCAGACGAGGCTCGGATCCCGCGTTGCTGTGGCTGTGGCGAAGGCCGGCGGCTACAGCTCCTGTTAGACCCCTAGCCTGGGAACCTCCATATGCCGCGGGTGCAGCTCCACATAAAGGCAAAAAGACAAAAGAAAAAAGAAAGGAGTTTCCTCCATCCAATTAAAGACATCAAAAAATATGCAATTAATGTTTTCCTTAGTAGCGAAACAAACATTTTCACCCTAAGACTGGGAGCAAGGCAAAGATTTCTGCTTTCACCGCTCTTGCTAAACATTGTCCTTAAGGTCTTAGTCATGCATTTAAAGCAAGAAAATAAGTGAAAGGTATAAAGTTTAGAAGGAAGAAGTAAAATTGTCTTTATCCACATTCAACAGACTTATGCTTAAAATGTTTTAAAGAATCTACTAAATGATTAGTTGAACTAATAAATGAATTTAGCAAAGTCACAGGAAGAATATAAAATCAATGTACAAAAATCAACCCTATGTCTATATTTTAGAAATAAACATTTGGAAAATTGAGTTTTAAAAATACCCTTTGAAGTATATACTCAAAAGCACTGAAAGCAGGGGTTTGAATGGATATTTGTACACCCATGTTCAGCATTATTCACAATAGCCAAAGGATGAAACAATCCAAGTATCCATTCCATCAAAAATGAATACAGGAGTTCCTGTCATGGCACAGTGGTTAACGAATTCAACTAGGAACCATGAGGTTGCAGGTTCAATCCCTGGCCTTGCTCAGTGGCTTAAGGATCCGGCGTTGCCGTGAGCTGTGCTGTAGGTTGCAGACGCGGCTCAGACCTGGAATTGCTGTGGCTGTGGTGTAGGCTGGTGGCTACAGCTCCAACTAGACCCCTAGCCTGGGAACCTCCACATGCTGCGGGTGTGACCCTAAAAAGCAAAAAAAAAAAAAAAAAAAAAAAAAAAAAAAAAAAAAAAAAAAAAAAAAAAAAAAAAAAAAAAAAAAAAAAAAAAAAAAAAAAAAAAAAAAAAAAAAAAAAAAAAAAAAAAAAAAAAAAAAAAAAAAAAAAAAAAAAAAAAAAAAAAAAAAAAAGGAATACAGAAAAAAAATAGAATATATGCATACAATAGAATAGTATTCAGTTTTCAAAAAGGAAATCCTGACACTGTTACAATGTAGATGAACATTGAAGACATTACGCTAAGTGAAATAAGCCAGTCACAAAAGGACAAATGTATGATTCCACCTGTAGGGGGTACCTAAAGGAGTAGGTAAAGGAGACAAAATTCATAGAAGCAGAAAGCAGAAGGTGGTTTCCAAGAACAAGGGGGAGGGAGGGCTTGGGAGGTTATTTTTTAATGGTACAATGTTATAGTTTGGGAAGATGAAAAGAGTTCTGGAGATGGATGGTAATAATGATGGCACACCAATGGGAATGCACTTTTACCATTGAACTGTACACTTACAAAATGGTTAAAATGGTAAAATTGTGTTATGTGTATTTTACCATAATTTAAAAGATTTTTAAAAATATCATTAACAGTAGCACACACGCACAAAATATATACATATATAACTTAACGAAAGACATCCAAGTCCTATAAACCAAACCCCACAAAACATTACAGAACAAAATTATAGAAGACCTAAGGAAATGTAGTAAAGAGAACAATGCTGGAAAATCACCCTACCTTGATTTCAAGACTTATTATAAAGGTATTGTAAAGAAGACAGCGTGGTATTGGGGAAGGATAAAGAGATTAGTAGAGAAGATTAGACAGCTCAGAAATAGACCAACACTTACAGTCCATTGATTTGGAGCAAAAGAGCTAGGGCAGTTCAGTTGAGGAAAGGAAAGTTTTTTGGTATTTGTTTTGTTTTGTTTTGTTTCTTTGCAGCTGCGCCTACTGCATATGGAAGTTCCCAGGTTAGGAGTAGAATCAGAGACACAGCTGCAGGCGTATGCTGCAGCCACATCGGATCCAAGCCACATCTGTGACCTATGCCAGAGGTTGCAGCAATTCCGGATCCTTAGCCCACTGAGCAAGGCCAGGGATCAAATCCGAATGCTCATTGAGACTATGCTGGGTTCTTAAACTGCTGAGTCACAATAGGAACTCCAGGAAAGTCTTTTTAATAAAGGGTGCTGGTATAAATAGATAAGTATATGGAAAAATATTAATATGAAATGAATTATAAACTGAAAGGCAAAAGTTGAAACTACAAAGCTTCTAAGAGACCATATATGGTCTGGGGTGGGGACCCAAGAATTTGCATTTCAAACAAATTTTCCAGATGACAGGACAGGCATGCTGCTGGCCCACCAGCCACAATTGGTGTTTTTGTTTTGTTTTGTTTTGTTTTGTTTTGTTGCTTTTTAGGGCTGCACCCTCGGCATAGGGAGATTCCCAGGTTAGGGGTCCAATCAAAGCTACAGCTGCCGGCCTATACCACAGCCACAGAAATACAGGATCCGAGCCTCGTCTACAACCTACACCACAGCTCATGGCACTGCCAGATCCTTAACCTACTGAGGGAGGCCAGGGATCGAACCCACAACCTCAGGGTTCCTAGTCGGATTTGTTTCTGCTGTGCCACGATAGGAACTCTCGTCATTATTTTTCAACAGCATGGTGCAAAAGAAAAAAAAAAGTACTAACATTTTTTTCACTCAATTCTTCCCCTTGAATAATTACAAAGTAAGAGAGTAACTTCTCAGGCATAAATTGAAACTATTAATAATTTAGGATTAAGGAGAAATGATAGAAGCTGCGAAGAAACATCTTTTTCAGCCATGTTGAATTTAGGACTGGGAAACCACGGTTTTATTGAGAATCCTAACTGGATACAATACACCAAGAGAAATGTACTGCCTTACCCCAAAGAAAGATTGTCAAGCATATAATAAGCACCCTTGCCTATGTGCCCAACATGAAGATAAGATATTCATCCCCATGACCCATTCTGCTAGATCATCTGCACGATGAAATATCACAGACACGTCCCTGGATTAGAAAAACATTTCTGTATGGAGACTTCCCTACTATTCTTCTGTGATTTGTTTGCCATTGTAATCACTTTGTGCCATGCTTCTTCTTGCTGTGTTTTATGTTCTAGCCAGGCAGTTTGCTTCTAGTGCATGTTCCCTAAAGCAGGAAAAAAAGCTTCAAACGAATGGGTAGCATCAAGAAATTGTTGAGGTTTATAACCGGGACCTTCCAAATGATGATCTTACAGAGAGTACAAGGCTTCAGAGCATGGGCTATGGAGTTCAGCAGCTCTGAGTTAAAGTCCGACTCTACCATTTAAACAGGAAGGATTTCTAGAGGAGTTTCGTCAGCCATTTAAGGTCTCAGTTTTCTCATGTGTAAGATGAGAAAATCTCTTGTGAAGATTAAATGGGACAATATGCCTGCGTCCTGAGCCTACTGTGAAAAATTATTTTAGGTGTAATTGGAATAATCTTTTAAACTATACAAATGTGCATTTATCCTTTGTATTTTCATAAGAAGCACCTCCTTCACTAGTATAAAGCTTCTATGGGGGGAAAGGAATGGACAGGGAGTATGGAGTAGAAAGAGGAGGAAAGACAATTAGGAATTTATGGCAGAAACCTAAAGAAAAATGGTTAATATTCAGAGTCTAGCAGGCAACAAAAATGTTTTTGAGCACACACTGAGGTAAAGAGGGAAGAAATCTGAGGTGCTGGCATTTTACCTGAGAGACTAGGTGTTGACCTAAAGGGGCCATAGGGTAGATTGTCAAACAGACTGCCACCATTCTCCCTCTGTATCCAGACCTTTTGCAATGTGACTGCAGCTCTTCCCAGCTGGTGAATGTTCAAGCAGACTAAACAGCAAGGGCTAAGACTCTAAGGCAAGAAGGAGCTTGATAGTGTTCAAGAAACACAGAGGAGTTCCCATTGTGGCTCAGTGGTTAACGAATCCGACTAGGAAGCATGAGGTTGTGGGTTCAATCCCTGGTCTTGCTCAGTGGGTCAAGGATCTGGCGTTGCCATGAGCTATGGTGTAGGCTGCAGACGCAGCTCGAATCTGGCATTGCTGTGGCTGTGGCTTCGGCCGGCAGCTACAGCTCAGATTAGACCCCTAGCCTGGGAACCTCCATAAGCAGTGGCAGAGAAGGCCAGTGTGGTTGGCTGCAGGGAGAGGGGCCTGGGGATGAAGACAGAGAGGACAGCACCAGATGGCATGCAGCCTCTGGGAGTAGAAATTCCTGGCAATAGTAGGAGGAAAAGCCCGAACCACTCTGACCTGCTTATACACAAGGACAGGAGGACATACGGTTAAAAGAGCAAAATGCTTTCATTCCAGTTGGTAAATAGCCACAGTGCTGATCCTCCTAAGTGTTCCCACAGCTCTGACCCGCCAGGCCTCTCTCCAAGGGCCCTAAACCTTCCAGGATCCTGTAATGTAAGAATTCGGGGTGGCCTAGAAGCCTCTAACCCTGACCTAGAGCCATGACTGCTGATGTATAACATTATCCCAAGGCAAAAGGGAATTTCTTTATCTACATCTTTAGGAAGTTCAAAATAAGTACGAATTCACTCAATCAGTGTTTATTAAGTACCAGCCTTGGGCTAGGAGGTATTAAAGGTGTCAGGGATGAGAGAAAAGCAGACCAGTCACAAAGCTTAGAGTCTGGACTCCATTGCCTGTAGGGAAAATTTTTTCGGCAGTGGTTCTCAACCTAAACCATGCAACAGAACCAGTCCTGGAGTTTTTACTGATACCTAGGCCCCACCGCCAGAGGGTCTGATTTAACTGCTCTGAATTGTGGCCAGGGCTTTGGAAATTTCTAGAAGTCCACCAGCTGCTTCAGTGTGCTGCCAGGGCTGAGAACTTCTCTCCTAAAGAGGTATGAGCCACCTTGGATGACAGACTGGGATTGTGACATTTTCGTAAAATTTATGGACGCAAAGTAGAGTTAAGTCTTCACTGCATGTTAACACACAAAGATAAATCAAGATGGAAACATGATCCCTTAAAAGGTATTTTTCAGGAGTTCCCGTCATGGCGCAGTGGAAACGAATCCGACTAGGAACCATGAGGTTGTGGGTTCGATCCCTGGCCTTGCTCAGTTGGTTAAGGATCTGGCGCTGCCGTGAGCTGTGGTGTAGGTCACAGACGCAGCTCGGATCCCAAGTTGCTGTGGCTGTGGCCAGCAGCTGTAGTTCCCATTAGCCCCCTCGCCTGGGAACTTCCATAGAACTTCCATATGCTGGGAGTGTAGCCCTACAAAGACAAAAAGACCAAAAAAAAAAAAAAAAAGGTATCTTTCAGAAAGTTCTGGAGGCTATCTTTGTAGAAAAAACGTTCTGACAAGTGCTGCCTGGCAGTCTGACCCAAAGTTAGGCAGGTCAGCTCCCTGTATTCTGTCAATAAACAGCCAAACTCTGGGCTTTGTGAAACAGAAGTGTTGAGGAGAAGGATTTCTTAATGTGAACACTCCGGCTACACATCCCTTCCCCCATCATGACCTCTGTTCTCCAACTGCTTGTTCCACCCAAAGCTAGTGGTCATGATAAGGATTGCAGCCCTGGAGGGTCAAGAACCAAAATTTAGTGGATTGAGCTCGCTTTTCATACAGATTTCTTAGCTTTCTAACTGCTCTCCAGTTGCTTCCTTCAGCTGTACAGCAAGTGACAAATGTTGAGGATGAAAGAGAGTGAGAAACACCTTGAAAAGTTTTGACCCAAAGGAGAGTCAAGAGGAGCTGAGGAAAGGGAAACATGCGCCAAACTCTGGGCTGCGGCATAAAGAACTTTCTAGAGTCACTGGGTCACAGAAAAGCAGCAAAGCACATTCTAGGACAGTGAATGTGCTCAGGACTAGCTCTGGATTATTCTCTCCTGATGAAGGGGGACAATAATGTGGGTTTTCTGAAACAGCAGCTGATTTTAATGAGCGGTTTGTTTTGACTCTGGAAGTCACTCCTAGGTAAATAAAAAGGTACCCAGCACGTCTCAGCATCTTTCAGCTGCGCAGCATGGAGTGTGGCCAAGAAAGCAGAGAGAAAACGGCTAGGATTTCAACATTCACCCAAAAAAACCCACAAAAGGGAAACACTGCAATGGAAGTAACAGAGCCCTGAATTACGATTTAAAAGGTAAGAATTCTTGTTTCTGGTCCATCATGACCAGGTGTGTGACATGGGTAAGTAACCTGTCTGTGCCTCAGTTGCCTCACTTTTAAAATGAGGGGACTGGACTTAAATGATCTCCAGTAGGATGGATGGTAAAATGGAATTTAATATCTGTGATAGAGATGGTAAAATGGAATTTAATATCTGTGTGATATGTGGAGCATGAAGACCGCTGTAAGGGAGGAACTAAATTTGCTTTTGGAGCCCACGGAGCTTCTAGGGGATGAAGGCAGGAAGGGACCAAGACCCTCACATTCTGTCTCAGGGTGAACGAGAAGTTGCCTGGAGCTGGTTCCAGAGTCAGGGAAGGGCCATGACATCCCTAGATAAACTCACCACCAAGGGGAAAAGACAGGACCAGCAGGCCAGCTTCTCGACCAACTTAGGAGTTCAAAAGTGTGGTGCACACCTGGACCGGACCCAACCCAGGGTCAGGAGCAGGCTTGCATCATGGAGAAGCGTCTGTGCGAGTAACTGTGAGGCACTAGAGTGATGGGAGCCCATGTGCCTGGAGCCCACCAATGGCTGATCTTAACCCGTTAGGGCAGGGATCCTGTATCTGGTCCCTTAAAGAAGAGCAGCAGCCCAAGCTAGGACCTACACCAGCAGCTTCTCCTGGAGCCACCAGCCTCTGCGGGGGTGACAGAGTCCCCTGGTCTGAGCTGGGACTCCAGAAGTTGAAAAAAAAATGACTAGGACAGCCCTGGGAACATCAGAAGAAGGGGCTGTGTCCAAGAAAGGACACTATTTCCTGTTCACTGGGCATGCAAGGGCTCCCACATTCAACTCTGGACCCCCACAAATCTGCCATCTATAAAGAAAAATTTTTAGATATTCAAAATATTATCTTTTGCATTCCCACCTCTCACTATAAATTGCATCCCAGACTATAAATTGGGGCACTCCAGTTACAGACCTATAAGATCCCTGATAGCTTTAACATATTGAGGGGAGGGGCTGTTGTTGTTCTTGTTATTTTTTTTTTCTTTTTTGTCTTTTTAGGGCCGCACTCGTGGCTTCTGGAAGTTCCTAGGCTAGCGGCTGAACTGGAGCTGCAGCTGCCAGCCTATGCCACAGCCATGACAATGCCAGAACTGAGCCCTGTCTGTGACCTACATCACAGCTCACAGCAACACTGGATCCTTAACCCACTGGGCGAGGCCAGAGATCAAACCTGCGTCCTCATGGATGCTTGTCAGATTCATTTCCGCTGAACCATAATGGAATTCCACATATTGTGGTTTTAGAATACAATTCAAAATGAAACCCAAAGACTGGCTTTAATTCAGAGTTTAGCATATAACTATATATTTAAGTTTGTAGACCTTGCGACTCTCGTCTGAAAAAAAGGGAGAGATGTGTAAATTAGGGATCCATCTGTGACCATTCCATAGCCTAAAATTAACACAGAAGGCGTATCATGGCTAACAACCCATGAATTCACTCCATATGCATTCATTAGAGATCATTAAAGTGAGAACTGGGAATGCAAAAGATAATTATATAGTTTGAATATCTAAAAGTTTTTCTTTATAGATGGCAGATTTGTATGTATGTGTAAAATACAAGTTTATTACCCCAAAATTGAAACTGGAACACATGCTTGCTTTAGTAGAAAGTGATCATCTCTGTTTCAAATGGCCTTAGACAATAACCATCAGCTTTGTAAATGTGCATACCATTTGACCCAGAAATTTCACATCTTGAAAATTATCCTGATTAAATTTTGCACATGTATACAAAAATAAATATATAGGAATATTCATCGTCACAACATTAACAAGGAAAAAACTGAAAAGAATTGAAATGCTCATTAATAAGGGAGTAGTTAAATTATCGGTAGTCCATATGACAGACAACTCTGCAGTTACTAAAAATAATCAAACATTTTTATAGCAGAGAAATAGTTTTATGTTAACTGATGTAGCTGTCATTTACAGTCTATATGTTTACTCCACGTCCATTCCCTACATTAAATCAAATCTAGGGGTTCCCATTGCAGCTCAGCAGGTTAAGAACCCGACATCGTGTCCATGAGGATACAGGTTGGATCCCTGGCCTCATTTAGTGGGTTAAACATCCGGCATTTCCACAAGCTGTGGTGTAGGTTGCAGTTGCAGCTCAGATCCGACCCCTAGCCCAGGAACTTCCATATGTTGCAGGTGCAGCTATAAAAGGATTAATTAATTAAATAAAATCTACACTGAGACTGAGAAAGGTATTATCACCATCCCACTGGCATACTTTTGAGAATGAAGGAAGTGCTGTTAGATATGGGAACAACTGGACTGCTCTGAGGAAGCAAAACACCCTACCTGGACCTTTCCCTGAAGGTTAATTCATTTTCTTCTAAATCAAAGACAAATGTCACCTTTTAACAGATAAAATCCTGGCTCTCATGGGGACTGAGGCAAAGTGCGAGAGAAAGTAATAAAGGAAACGAACAAGATAATAAAGTGACAAACGAGATAATCAGAGGCTAAAAATGCTTTGAATAAAAAAAAAATGTTAATAGGTGAAGCGATGCGAGGTAGAAAGGCAGAACAGTCAGGAAGGCCTACTTGAGGAGAAAATCTGTATCTGCAGCTCTTCCTGTCCAGCCAGGCTGGGCACACAAGATGTGAGCTGGTGCTTCTGACAGATAACCGAGGAGAAACAGAGAGCAAAGGTCCAAGGGCTCTGCTGTGTTGAAGGAACACACCCATGAAAGGGGACTCCGGTGGAGGGGGGTTAGTCAAGGGGTGACACTGGGAGAAGGAATGAAAACAAAAGAAAGGGAGCCAAAGACACTGAGAAGGCAGATGGACAATGTGTTTACGAGGGAAAACTAGTAAAGGCAGGAAAAGGGTGGGGGTGGAAGCCCCAGAAAGAACCATCCCCTACCTGCTCCAGACTAGAGGCGGTGCTGAGAATGGACACTCTCAGGACAGGCTCGCCTGAGGGGCCAGGGACATCTCTCCTGAAACTCCAGGGAAATCTGAGGGGGATGCAGGAAGACCTCACATTGGAGAACGGTAGCCTAGGCAAGGAAAGGCTAGTGCAAGTTTACTTTTAAACATATTCATTATAATCACAGTTTATCTCAGGCTTAGTCACTGGGAATTGAGCTGACTTGAAACCCTAAGTACAAGAGGTAATTTGAGTTGTTGGGATTTTTCCTCTATAGGGAAATTCTCCACAGTGATGAATATTTTGCAGTTCCATCCTTTCTGGACTCTGTATCATGTTCAGTTGATCCATTTTGCCAATAACACACTGTCTTGATTTACAAAGACTTTAGTAAAACTTAGTTTTAGAATAAGTCTTAAAGTCAGGCAGTGTGAACCCTCCAACTTTGGTCTTTTTCAAAATTGTTTCACCTAAGAGAAAGAAAAAAAAGGAGTTCCCATCATGGCTCAGTGGAAGAGAATCTGACTAGCATCCAGGAGGGTGCAGGTTCGATCCCTTGCCTCGCTCAGTGGGTTAAGGTAGCAGACATGGCTCGGTTCTGGCATTGCTGTGGCTGTGGCTGTGGCGTAGGCCAGCGGCTACAGCTCCAATTCGACCCTTAGCCTGGGAACCTCCATATGCTGCGGGTGCAGCCCTAAAAAGACCAAAAAAAAAATTGTTTCACATATTTTGTAATTTCATATTTTAAAATCTTACTTGAATGTTTTGTGGAAAGAAATGTTTTCATATTTACTAAATAGAGCTGCTCCATTTAATTTTATCTGGAAAAAAAGAAAAAGAAGTGCTGTCAGTAGGGATATTTTGGGCTGAAAGTGACAGAATCTTTCATTTCAGTGTCTTAAACAAAGAGGAGATTTATTTTTCCCTCACATGAAGAAACTGTGAACATAGGTGTCCGCTAGCATCATTTCAGTGGCTCCACAAGGTCAGGGCCAACATCTCCGTGGGTTTCTTGACCTCTCCCTCATGGTCAAAAAAGGCAGCTACAGATACTGCCATCTTGCCTATCCACAGTAGAAAAAAAGCAACACATCTCTTTGTCCTTTGGCTACAAGAGAGGTTGGGTATGGGGTATTTTTGTCTTTTAGCTGATGTAACAAGGGGTTTGATATGAGAGTTGGAAGTACCAGCCTATGGTGTTGGCCATGAAGGCTGAGAAGAGGTTTCAAAAAAAAAAGTTTTTCATTGAATTCTACACCTCCTAAAAAAAAATCATCAAGAAGACCAGTGATCTAGAATTCAAATGAAGACACGTCACTTTCCTTCTCGGTGTTGCACGGGAACTAACTCAGGGCCTCCTGAGCCTGCCTCTCCCTGTCATGAGTGTTAACTCTCCCCCAGCATTCCACAGCTCTCAAGCAGGCCTTGAGGGACAGAGGGGCCTGCCAGAGAAACAAACCTAGTCTACTGCTGCACGACAAGAGTGACATTATGACCGGCTACAGCATAGCTCTCTTTAATAGACTTTCGATGAAAGAATATTGGAATTCAATGCATGTCCATGAATTGCCCATTTCAGTCCCCGAACAGGGAATACTGGGCAATTCTTATTTTCATTCAATAAGCATTTAGAGGGCTCTGATGTGCCAGGCACTGGGTGTTTTTTATTCCTCTTCCCTTTATTATTGTTCCTTGTCCTGTTTTCCTGGATTATTTTTCTCTCCAAGTGTCTGTGGGGATATGGCAGACCTGCAGAACTCAGTAGCCACAGCTTCCTCTGCTCTCCTGCCAGGGCATCAGAGCATTGCTCACAACCCCTGAGAAGGAAAGCCTGGGAAGAGGGGAGAGAATCAGGATGCAAGAGATGATCTGTGAGGAGGGGTGCTTCTTACCACACTCACATGCTTATTCACAAATTTATTCATTCAATAAATATTTACTGAGCCCATTTGCTAGATTCTAGAGATACAGTGATGACCATGCAGACTAGGTCTCTGCTTCCACTGAGCTCATACTGGTTGTGAGATGATGGTTTTGAAATATGAATCAATGTTATTTCTCCCAAGAGTTCCCTTTTTCTTTCCCTGCTCACAGTCAAGTAACTAGGCTGTGCTCCCTGCCTCAGGGGAGAGATGGAGTGAGCAGAAGGCAGAGACAAAAAGGAGACTTCCTATACTTGAGGGGACTATAAATGACATTGGGCATAGATACCATGTTAGCATGAACAGGGCCTCACCCCACACAGATTTCCCACTAGATGGCAAAGATTCAGTTGAGTTGAAATGGGGAAGAGAGGTGGAGAGCTAATGAATTGCCCTGGAGGCCAGCAGGGATAGGAGGCACAATCCAGACCTGAAAGGGCCGTGGATGAGCACAAGCTGCATCTCAGCCCAGGGTCAGAGTAAGGAGGACTTAGGAGCACCCAGGACCCAGATGGCAGCCAAGGCTGCATTCGCTGCCACAGAGGGAACACCACTCACCACCCATACCTGGGTCCCTAACAATCATCCTTTCCCCAGGCAGCCAAACTCCATGCTTGCCTCTTCTTCCTTAGCACACAGGTAGTCTCTCTTTCCCAGGCTCCCTTGCATATGATGAACCAGGGAGTTCCAGCCAACGGACTGTCCATAGATACTTCCAGGGCAATCTTCTATGTGCTCCCTTTCCTGTTCCACCAGATCTAAATGACAGGTTTCAAGGCCATAGAGGATGGCAGAGCCTGGGGTAGAAGGAGTCTGGGTCCCCACGTCCCTGCTTGGAAGAGCACCTGAGTTTCTGGCCCCACTCTGACCGGAAACATCTGCCTTGTGTGAATAGAAGTTAATTTTTCTTGTTAACCCGCTAAAATGTTGAAGCTTGTTATGGAAATATTAGTCTGCTCTGATAAACACTAGAGCAACCCCTCAGCTCAAGTGACACTTTCCTGTCTCTGGACTTAGTTCACTTCTTACCCAGTTTAGCCCACGAGGACAGGCACCTCACCGCAAAATGCCATGACACAGTAAGCAACCCCCCCAAAAGAAAGTGGGCCCCTCACAATTGACCATGTAGTGTGATGGTGAGTAAGGGAAAAGGTTCTGCTCCTATGCATGTGAGGCTAAACAAAACCTGCTTAAGCTTTTCACTGAGCTAAGAGATTAAACACACAAGCATCACAGCATAGAATGGGAGAGAAATACGCAACAAGTAAGTGTACTGTTATGTATAGAATTACAAATTGTGCTGAGCTCTGTGGAAGAAAAATACAAATAGTCTGGAGAGAATAACAGGTTAAGATACAATTTATACTAGGGAATGGGGAATGAGTGAAGACTTTCCTGAGAAAGGAACTGATGAATCAAAACCTAGAGAGGGGAATCAGAACCCAGCAGATCAAGAGTCAGGAGAACAGCATTCCAGGCAAAAAAAAAAAAAGAATGTGCAAAGGCCCTGAGAAAGTTTGGCTTATTTGAGGAGCTTAAAGATGCCAGTAGAGCTGTGATGTAGAGAGAAGAGTATGTGATGGAGATGGAGAAAGAGGCAGAGGCAAATTCCTTCTGCCCCACCTAGACCAGGCTCTTGATTTCGCATTTTATTATAAGAGCCTGAGAAGGTGCTGAAGAATTTTAAGAAGGATGCTACTCAGGACTGCATTTTTTTTTTAAAATATCTAACTGGCCAAGATGTAGACTGGCTGGAAGGGAGGCAAAACTGGAAGGCGAGAGCTGAGGTAGGAGGCTAGTTCGGCAATCCTGGCAAGAGATAATGGTGTGTTGAATTAGAAAAGAGGCAGTAGGTACATGGAGGGAGTGAGATGAGCTTAAGAATATGGTTGAGAAGCTGAATGGAATAGCAGCTCTTGCATTCAATATCTTTAAACTCTCGTGAGACACGGGAGCAGGAATAAGTGGTAAAAAACAGTTCTGGGCTGGGCCCTCTAAGGGTCGAGAGGATGTGGCAAATGACAGTAACAGAAGCTCCTCCTATGTCTGAACCACCATAATTTGAGCAGGAGTGTTTGGAGGAGATTAGATAGTGCAGGGAAAGCTGGGCTTGGAGTGAGAAGGTCGTACCCATTTGGGTAGGTGACTGTGTGCTCACTCACCTTGCCATCATGCCAGAGGGGAGGGAGTCTGATTAGGTAAGCAACTTGGAAACATAACAAATAAGGCCTCTGCCCAGACATGATCTAAGCCCTACGGAGGCGGCTGGAGCTCAAATAATTTCAACCTTTGCCCATTCTTATTAGCTATTGATGGTAATAAGAGGAAGAATAGCTAACATGTGGGGCTCTCTGTACCAGGCCCTGTGCTAAGGAATGAGATGCATTCTCTCATTTAAGCTCAAGAGAGTGGCAGAACAGCTACTATCGCTACTCCTGTTAACTAACACTAGCACTTAGAAGAGATTGGTACTTGTCCAAAGCTACATCCTTAAATAAATTCAGCAGCATATATTCAAACCCAGCTCCGTCCTGACCACAGAGTCCAGGCTCCTGCCTATATCATCTAATGTGCTGAGAAGGATTCTGAAGATGAATTTGGGCTCAACGGGGCAAAGTCAGGTAGATACAATGTGGATAGATAGATAGATAGATAGATAGACAGACAGATAGATTTGCCACCTCTGTACCAGTACTGAATGATTCCAAAATATGTCAATCCTTTTTTTTTTGTCTTTTTAGGGCCACACCTGCTCAATCCTATTTAAATAAAAGAAGATGCAGGGATTAAACTTCTTTTCCCTAGCTCTCTTACTATAAAACGAGTGCCTTATAACCATGTTGCCTTATTCTAAAAGATAAATCACTATGGACTGCATCCAACTTAGAACAATAATAATTATACTTCATGATCTTATAGGGTATCATATCCATACTCTAATGGCTGGTTATATTTTTCAGGCCAACTAAGTAGAAACCATACTACTTGAAGAATCTTGTACACAAGGGCCTCTATACACCTTATCATAAGAATTCTAAAAACATTATGAAAGATTAAAAACCTGCTTTGAGAGCTGCTTGTTTTTAGAGCTCAACTAGGGAGTCACATCAGGCTATAAAATGGTTCTGGGGCAAAGCCAAGCTTTGAGCTGTCAGGGAAAGGCTGTATTGAAACAGAACGGCATCGTCTCTGAGAACTCAATGTTAAATGGTAAAAACCAAAATTGTTTTCCTGAATGCCCTCATGAGAAAAGAGTTTTTGAAACTACTAATGCGGTTTTCTTCTAACCCTCTTTCCTGCCCCCAGTGGGGGGGGGACAATGTTTTATTCTTCTAATATAATTTCTCTGTTCTTTATGTCACCAAATGCCTCATGATAGTGTTACACTTGACAGATCTCTTATTGAGAAGTTGCCAAGAACCAAAAGAGAATTAGCTTAGTTTTGCAGACATATAAAAAAGCCAGAGTAGACAGTGCATAATTCATTGGAAATAGTGTCAAACTGCTCATATCTCAATGAAATTTACTGGGGTTGTAAACAAGTCTGTACTTTGTGCAATAGAATGTTTTGCTGAAAGGAGATGGTCCTTACCTTTTAGGGACTATAAGTGGAATAGGGCTACACAAGGAATCAGCAAACATTTATGAAACGTCTACTTGGTCAAGCACATTGCTAATCTCTGAGGGTGCAAAGAAGAATGAGACTTAAGAGAATTGACAGTGTAAAAAAGGAGGAAAGATCTTCCAGCACTTCTTGGAGAGAGCAAAAAAATTAATATAGATATTAGAGTAGCTCTCAAAGCTGTGGTCCCCAGTCCAACATCATCAGCTGGGAACTTGTTAGAAATGCAAATTCTAAGGCCCTACATAGACCCTACTGTGAGGGTGGGGCCTAGAAATCACACTCCAAATGATGCTAATGCAGGCTAATGTCTGGAAACCACTGATTTAAACAAAAAAAGATGTCAATAAAGTGTAATTGCTTGGGGAAGGGAGGGCTGGATTGGTTATTTGTAGCCAACCAAGAAATAATGAACTTGGGCCCTGGGGACTTTCAGGCTATGGTAACTCAGCACAGTGAGGTGGGCTTGAGGTCTCAATCATGCCAACATCCCTCTAGCTTCAATCCCTTTTTTTTTCCCCCTGTCTTTTTAGGGCCGCATGCACAGCATATGGAAGTTCCCAGGCTAGGGGTCCAATCGGAGCTGCAACTGCCAGCCTACACCACAGCCACAGCCACAGCAACACCAGATCCTAGCCACATCTGTGACCTACAGCACAGCTCACAGCAACACCAGGTCCTTAACCCACTGAGTGAGGCCAGGGATCCCACCTACATCCTCAGGGATACTAGTCAGATTCGTTTCTACTGTGCCACAATGGGAACTCATCGAGAGTTAATCACATCTGGAGTTCCCTTTGTGGCTCAGTGGTTAACGAATCCGACCAAGAACCACGAGGTTGCGGGTTCGATCCCTGGCCTTGCTCAGTGGGTTAAGGATCCGGCATTGCCGTGAGCTGTGGTGTAGGTTGCAGACGCGGCTCAGATCCCGCGTTGCTGTGGCTGTGGCGAAGGCCGGCAGCTACAGCTCCTGTTAGACCCCTAGCCTGGGAACCTCCATATGCCGCGGGTGCAGCTCTAGATAAAAAAGGCAAAAAGACAACAACAACAAAAAAAAGAGTTAATCACATCTGCAAATTCCCTTTTGCCATGTTAGGTGGCACAGTTATAGGTTCCTGGCATTAGGACATGGACACCTTGAAGAGGCCATTATTCAGCCTCCCACAAGCTCTCCTTCAGCTGGGGAGAACAGGGAGGAGGGGGAGCAGCAGACGGTGAGTGACAGAGTTTAATTCAGTTGTTGGGTCGTTTCAATTTGTTGGGTAGCCATTTCTCCTTAAAAAAGCCCTGTCAAGTTTGGGGTGCCCCACAAGAGCAAGACAATATAGTGGGCAAGGCCCGGGCCCCCATGAGCAGGTCTGCTTGACCCTAAGTTCATCTGTCTGCTGGACATCATCTGAGGAGGCCCAGAACTGACCTCTTCATTCCTGGGCCCTGTCTTGCCACCCCCACCCCAACCTGGTTTTCCTCCTTGAGTCCCTAAGATAAAGGCACACAACCCATTCACTCAGCTCAGAAATCTACACAATATCCTAGGATCCTCTTTTTCTTTCACTCCATCTTCCCTCCCCCTTATCAAATCAGCCAGTTCTGTTAAGTATGCCTTGTGTCTATCTCTCTTTGTCTTCAACTGCTTGCCTCTGGGGCTCACCATTCCTCATCTCGAGTTTTGCAAGGGATTCCTGACTAGTTCCCTGGCTCTAGGATCACCATCTTTATCACCACTATTGGGAGAGTATTTCCAAAACATAAATCTGTCACCCCTTTTCCTCTGCAGCTTAAACTTCCCTAATGCCACCTTAGAATAAAGACCAACTCCTTAACAAAATGGTTAAGGCTCTTCATGAGTACCCTTAGCTTACCTCTTCAGCTTTCTGTTCGCCATGCCCTCACATGACAAAATAAATTATTTACAGAGCTCAGAATGATCCTTCACATCTCCCACATTTTGGACAGGCTCTTTGTTGGCAGATCCTCTTTCAATTGATACATGGCTGGAGTGACAACTCTGAGTCTTCCACTAGGAATATGGCTCTGGCCTCTTCCTTCTATCTTAGCACCCACTACTCCATGCTGCTAGCACTTATTACCCTTAATTACAATAGATGATTTAATTGTAATCATTTCTCAGACCACTAGACTGTGAGCTCCTTAAGTCCAAGGATATTCCAGGGGCCTAGCTTGGTGCAGGGCACACGGTAATTATTCAACACATTTCTTAGTTAAATTGAGATATTACATTGGGAAATGGTAGCTAAGAAAACAAAAAGGAGTGGGAGTAAGGAGGAGAGTTAGGTTAGAGTCCTAGGTGCCTAATAACTGGAAGAGATCAGAAAATTTGAGGGGACACCCATCAGGATACACACCTGTAAGGACTCAGAGAACAGAAAGGGTTTTTAATGATGTCACCTGCTCCTGAAGACCAAAGCCAGAAAACAGACAAACAAGAAAGCCATCCAGTCATTCAAGAAAGCAGATTCAAGAGGAGTACAGAAGAAGGTGCAAAGGGAGGTGAGGGAGGAGGGCCCAGCTTACAGGGGGTCAAGCAGTGCTTCTTGAACTTTACTGTGCATCACAATCTGGGGAGAGCTTGTTCAAAATGCATAACCCACAGTCATCCCTGGAGATTCTGGTTCAACTGGTCTGGAAGTAGGGGCCTAGGAATCTGAATTTTTAACAGGTGTTTTGACCACTTTGAGAACCATTTAAATGAATATGTTTTAGTAAGATGCTGACTCTAAGCTACATTCTAAAGAATGCTGAAATGAAAGAAAGGAAGAATATGGGCAGTATATAATTTGAGGAGGTTAGGTAAAAATGTCAAGAGGTGTGTATCAGTAACAGCCAACCACTAGGAGGTGTGTGTGTGTGCACACTCACACACATGGGATTTGTTATGGGGATTGGACCTTATGGAGCTGTGGGAGCTGGTCAAACAGTCTCCATGAGGCTGTGGTCTTTGCATGTGGAGCATGAAGACCACAGGTTAAATAGAAGGGAAGATGGATGTAAAGTGCTGGAGATCAAGAGCAGTCTGGAACCCACAAACATGAGCTGGAGCCCCACAAGGATGGCCTGAGACCTGTGAAGATTCTCACTGCCTCTGAGAGGTGTAGTGTGTCCTACAGGAGCTGGAACCTTCCCCATGGAGCTAAATACATACACCTAGCCTAGGAGTGGGTGCCCTGAAGGAGGGGCTGGGAGGGTCTGGGGAAAGGCAGGACAGTTGCAGAGGAGGCTGCTGCCTCACAGCAACCAGCTGAACCAGGAGATAAGTGGCAACGTGTGCAAGCTACAAAATGACCGCTGCTTCATGTCCGCCCTCCAAATCACCCACAAGAATCTCATTCTGGCCCAAATAACTAGAAACATACAGGAAGGGGGATTCTGAAATACAGTTCAGCTGAGCCAAGTTTACACATTTCAAAACTAGTGTGTGTGTGTGTGTGTGTGTAAGAGAGACAGGGAGAGTATGTGTGTTAAGAAAGTACAGGGATCACCAGAAGGAAATGTTGAGGGTCCATTAAGAGGGAGAGATGATGGGAGTTCCCACTGTGGTGCAGTGGGTTAAAAATCTGACTGCTGTGGTTTGGGTCCTTGTGGAGGCACGAGTTCAATCCCCAGCCAGTCGCAGTGGGTTAAAGGATCCAGCATTGCTGCAGCTGCGGCTCAGATTCAGTCCCTGGCCCAGTAACTTCCATGTGCTACAAGTGCAGCCATAAAAAAAGAAAAGAAAGAAAACCAAAAAAAATAAAAGAATCAAAACCGAAAAAAATAAAAGAAAGAAAACCGAAAAAAAGAGGGATAGGTGGGGAGCGATATCCCAGCACAGGAAGGAAGGCAAGGGGTCTGGGCTTTGATGTTTGAAAGGAGGGACATTCCTTCTTCCAGCATAAACGGAAAGCAGCAGGGTAAGAGGGGAAGGGAGCACAGGGCTGGAGTTGGGGGTGGGGGGTGGGCAGTGGTGTAACTTGCACAAAGCACACTTGCTAGAAGAAAAGGAATGGAGGCAGGTAACTTGAGACCACACGTAGGGGAGAACCGCCTTCCTCAAAGATACAGAATAAACGTATGTCCCTTTCATTCTGAGGGTTCTCACATCTGAAAATTTCCAAGAGTAACCAACTCAAAGACAATCTGCAGTCTTCTGGTTGTGGATACAGGATGAATTGATGCGCTTCCAAAACCCAAACTGTGACATAATTTTACAATATGGTTACTGAGCACCTGTTTGTTCATCACTGTGAAGTTAAGGACATTTACAGAGGTCAGGTCTTAGCATATGGTCTACTTCTTCCTTGTAAAAGCTGTTGGCAGCATAGCTGCTCCCAGCCTGGTGTGCTTTGCTAGCAGCAGCAGGAGAATTTAAGGAATGCCATACTGCGCCAGCCAGCCCGTCTGAGATTTCTGGCAGAGAGAGGCCCCAAGGGGGAGCTTGGTGGTGAAGATAGAGCTCTTCTTTAAAAGTTAAAATTACAAGTTAACATTGTACCCAAGTACCCTAATCTGAGTCTACTGTGAGTGAATGGCCTAATCCACCTTCAGCCGATATACACTTTGTCTTTGATCCTTGGGTTAGTGAGTTCTCTTGGTTGACTTTCTATGCATAACAGAATAATCCGTCTTTTTATTAACTTTAATCCTTCTGGTTTCAATCATCATAGAAGCCCCCCTGCTCCAATGGTCAAGACTTGGTGAACAAGACAAGTTCAAACTATCCTTACCAGATTTTATGAACTGTCGATAATGTCTCCTTGACATTTTACTTCCTGGATTAGAAAATGTTTTCATTTTTTCCTGAAAATAATCCATTTGGGTAAAATAATTAGGCATGAATACAGATTATCTGGACTTCACTTCCAGTTTTCCGACTTGCATAGGCAAAATAATCCCTGAATCAGTTTCTTCATCTATAATTGTGGATACCAACGAATACCACACAAGTTAATTTTTATGATTAAATGAGATATGCCTGTATTAATCAGGGCATAAGCTAAAGAGAACCTAAAATATAGGGACTTAAATAAGACATAAATATATTTCTTATGTAGTATTCCCGAGTTAGTGGCTCATAGGTGTCACTACGTTCTCAATATATCTTTCATTTGTGGATGGGTCATCTCCCCAGCCATCAGTGTGGTGGAGAGAGATGGTGGTGGCAAGGAGATTTCCTTATTTTTTATAATTATTATTTTTTTAGGTTTTTATTTTTTCTGTTATAGTTGATTTACATTGTTCCGTCAATTTCTGCTATACAGCAAAGTGACCCAGTCATTCATATATATATATATATATATGTACACACATTCTTTTTCTCACATTATCCTCCATCACAAGTGACTAGATATATTTCCCTGTGCTATACAGCAGGATCTCATTGCTTATCCATTCCAAATATAATAGTTTGAATCTACCAACCCCAAGCTCCCAGTCCATCCCATTCCCGCCTACCACCCCACTCCCTGGCAAGCACTAGTCTGTTCTCCCAAGTCCATGAGTTGGTTCTTTTCTGTAGATAGGTTCATTTGTGCTGTGTATTAGATTCCAGTTATAGGTGATATCATATGGTATTTGTCTTTCTCTTTTTGACTTACTTCACTTAGTATGAGAGTCTCTAGTTCCATCCATGTTGCTGCAAATGGCATTATTTTGTTCTTTTTATAGCTAGATAGTATTCCATTGTGTATATACTGCATCTTCTTAATCCATTCATCTGTTGATGGACATTTAGGTTGTTTCCATGTCTTGGCTATTGTGAATAGTGCTACAATGAACATGCAGGTGCATGTGTCTTTTTCAAGAAAATTTTTGTCTGGATATATGCCCAGGAGTGGGATTGCTGGGTCATATGATAGTTCTATGTAGAGTTTTCTTAGGTACCTCCATGTTTTCCTTAGTGGTGGTACCAATTTACATTCCCACCAAGAGCGGAGGAAGGTTCCCATTTCTCCACACTCTCTCCAGCGTCTCTGATTTGTTGACTTGTTTTTTGTTTTTGTTTTTTTTTGTCTTTTTGCCTTTATGTAGAGCCGCACCCGCAGCATATGGAGGTTCCCAGGCTAGGGGTCTAACAGGAGCTGTAGCTGCCGGCCTTCACCACAGCCACAGCAACGCAGGATCCGAGCCGCATCTGCAACCTACACCACAGCTCACGGCAACGCCGGATCCTTAACCCACTGAGCAAGGCCGGGGATCGAACCCGCAACCTCATGGTTCTTAGTCAGATTCGTTAACCACTGAGCCACGACGGGAACTCCTGATTTGTTGACTTGTTAATGATGGCCATTCTAACCTGTGGGAGGTGCTACCTCATAGCAGTTTTAATTTGCATTTCTCTAATAATTAGTGATGTTTAGCATTTTTTCATATGCCTGTTGGCCATCCGTATATCTTTGGGAGAAATGTCTATTCAGGTTTTCTGCCCATTTTTCAATTGGGTTGTTAGTTTTTTGTTTTTGAGTTGTAGAAATTGCTTGTATATTTTGGAGATTAAGCCCTTATCAGTTGCATCATTTGAAAATATTTTCTCCCATTCTGTAGATTGTCTTTTGTTTTTTTTTTTTTTTAATGGTTTCCTTTGCTGTGCAAAAGCTTGTAAGTTTGATTACGTCCATTGGTTTATTTTTGTTTTTATTTCTATTGCCTTGGGAGACTGACCTAAGAAAACATTTGTACGGTTGATGAGGATCTTTCTTTTTAAAGTGCCATCAAATATCACTGTTCTTTGTATCCCATTGGCCAAAATGTAGTCATGTGGCCACACCTAACAGCAAGGGAGGCTGGGAAATGTAATCTCTAACTGGATGGGCAGTTGCCCAGCTAAAATTGTGGGGAAGTGGTTTATTGTTAAAAGGAAGAAAGACAGAATGGACATTGGGGGATAAGGAACAATTTATATTAGCTACTCTTTCACTATTATGCAGGTTTCTTTTTTTTCCAATTTTTTAGAGTTTTATTGAAACATAGTTGATGTACAAGGTTGTGATAATTTCTGCTGTACAACAAACTGATTCAGTTATACACACATCCGTTCTTATGAAGATTCTTTTCCCACACAGATTATCACAGAATATTGGGTAGAGTTCTGTGCTATACAGCAGGTCCCCATTAGACAGTGAGTCCATATACCATAGTGTGCATATGCCAATCCCAAACCCCCAGTCTTTCCTGTCCTCTTTTGTAACCACAAGATTTTCGAAGTCTCTAGGTCTGTTTCTGTTCTGTGAACAAGTTTATTTGCATCGGTTTTTTAGATTCCACATGTGATACCATATGATGGCTGTCTTTCACTGCCTAACTTCACTTAATATGATAAATTTCCAGGTCCATCCATGTTTCTGCCAATAGCATCATTTCATTCCTTTTTATGGCTAATATTCCATTGTGTATATGTACCACATCTTCTTTATCCATTCCTCTGTTGATAGACATTTAGGTTGCTTCCATGTCTTGGCTATTGTAAATAGTGCTGCAATAAACATTGGTGTGCTTTTATCCATTTGAATTGTGGTTTTCTTTGGATGGATGCCTAGAAGTGTGACTGTCAGATATTATGGTAGTTCTATGTTTAGTTTTTTGAGAACCCTCCATACTGTTTTCCATAGTGGTTGCACCAATTTACATTTCCACCAATAGTTTAAAAGGGTTTCCTTTTCTCCACACCCTTTTCCAGCATTTATTGTTTGTAGACTTTTTGATGATGGCCATTCTGCGTTGTGTAAGTGGATTTGCATTTCTCTAATAATTAGTAGTGTTAAGCATATTTTCATGTATTTTTTGAGCATCTGTATGTCTTCTTTGGAGAAATATCTATTTGGATCTTCTGCCCATTTTTTGATTGAGTTGCTTCTTTTTTTGATATTGAGCTGCAGGAGGTTTTTATATATTTTTGAGATTAATCCCTGGTCAGTCACTTTATTTTTTTTTTATTTTTTATTTTCTTTTATTATTTTTTTCTTAATGGATTTTATTTCAATTATAGGTGTACATAAATCATCACAAGTCAATTTTAAAGATTTTGTATCCCAAACCCACAGTGCACCCCCCCCCACCCTCCCAGACTGTCTTATTTGAAAAACCATGGTTTTCCAAAGTCTGTGAGTCATTGTCTGTTCTGCAAAGAGGTTCATTGTGTCTTTTTAGTTTCCACATGTAAGCGGTAGCATTGGATGTTGCTGTCTAACTGTCGGACTGGTTTCACTTCACATGATAATTTCTAGGTCCATCCATGTTGCTATAAATGTTGGTAATTCGTTCCTTTTAATGGCTGAGTAACATTCCATTGTGTGTATGTACCATATCTTCCCTAACCACTCTTCTGTGGATGGGCATTTAGGTTGTTTCCATGACCTGGCTATTGCATAGAGTGCTGCAATGAACACTGGAGTACAGGTGTCTTTTCGGGTCATGGTGTCTGCT
>PVHT021183691.1:905457-926479 GCA_004024745.2 Catagonus wagneri | reverse complement strand
TGCCCAGGAGTGGGATTGCTGGATCAAATGGTAATTCTATTTTGAGTTTTCTGAGGAATCTCCATACTGTTTTCCACAGTGGCTGCACCAATTTGCATTCCCACCAACAGTGTAATAGGGTTCCTTTTTCTCCACAGCCTCTCCAGCACTTATTGTTTGTAGACTTTTTGATGATGGCCATTCTGGCTGGTGTAAGGTGGTAGGTACCTCATAGTGGTTTTGATTTGCATTTCTCTAATGAGGAGCGATGTTGAACATCTTTTCATGTGTTTATTTGCCATCTGCATGTCTTCTTTGGAGAACTGTTTGCCTAGATCCTCTGCCCATTTTTGGATGGGGTTGTTTGTTTCTTTGGTGTTGAGCTGTAGGAGTTGTTTGTAAATTTTGGAGATTAATCCCTTGTCAGTCGACTCATTTGCAAATATTTTCTCCCATTCTGTGGGCTGTCATTTCGTTTTGTTTAGGGTTTCCTTTGCTGTGTAGAAACTTTGAAGTTTAATTAAGTCCTATTTGTTTATTTCTCTTTTTATTGTCCTTACTCTGACACATGGATCTGAGAAGATGTTGCTATCATTCATGTCACAGTGTTTGGCCTATGTTTTCCTCTAAGAGTTTTCTAGTACCTGGTCTTGTATCTAGATCTTTAATCCATTTTGAGTTTATTTTTGTGCATGGTGTTAGGAAGTGTTCTAGTTTCATTTTTTTTACATGTGGCTGTCCAGTTTTCCCAGCACCACTTACTGAAGAGGCTGTCTTTTGTCCAATGTATATTCTTGCCTCCTTTGTCATAGATTAGTTGACTATAGATGCATGGATTTAATTCTGGGCTTTCTATCCTGTTTTATTGATCTATATTTCTGTCTTTGTGCCAGTACCATATGGTTTTGATGACTGTAGCTTTGTAGTAGAGTCTGAAGTCAGGGAGCCTGATTCCTCCAGCACCATTTTTCTTTTTCAGGATGTCTTTGGCTATTCTGGGTTTTTTGTGTTTCCAACTGGTCAGTCATTTTAATTGCAAATATTTTCTCCACTTCTGTGGGTTGTCTTTTCATTTTGTGTATATAGTTTCCTTTGCAAAAGGAAATTTTTGCAAAAACTTTTAAGTTTAATTAGGTCCCATTTAATTATTTTTCTTTTTATTTTCATTACTCCGGCAGGTGGATCTGAGAAGATATTTCTGTAATTTATGTCAGAGAGTGTTCAGCTTATGTTTTCCTCTAAGAGTTTTATAGTATTTGGTCTTATATTTAGGTCTTTATCCATTTTGAGTTTATTTTTCTGTATGGTGTTAGAGAGTGTTCTAATTTCATTCTTTTGCATATAGCTGTCCAGTTGTTCAAACAGCATTTATTGAAGGGACTATCTTTTTTCCACTGGGTATTCTTGCCTTTGTCATAAATTAGTTCAACATAGAGGCACTGGTTTATCTCTGGGCTTTCTATCCTGTTCCACTGATCTTTCTGTTTTTTTGTGTCATTACTGCACTGTTTTGATGACTGTGGCTTTGTAGTATAGTCTGAAGTCAGGAAACCTGATTCCTCCAGCTCTTTCTTTCTCCAGATTGTTTGGCTACTCGGGATCTTTTGTGTTTCCATACAAATTCTAAAATTTCTTGACCTAGTTCCTTGAAAAATTCCATTGATAATTTGATACAGATTGTTTTGAACCTGTAGATTGTCTTGGGTAATCATACACATTTTGACAATATTGATTCTTCCAATTCTTTTGATGAAAATCATTGTATATCTTTCCATCTGTTTGTGTCATCTTTTATTTCTTTCATCAGCATTGCGCAGTTTTCAGAGTACAGGTCTTTTGTCTCTTTAGCTTTAGACAGGGTTGTTCCTAGTTATTTTATCCTTTTTGATGTGATAAATGGGATTGTTTCCCTAATTTCTCTTTCTGATCTTTCATTGTTAGTGTATAGAAATGCAACCAATTTCTCTGTATTAATTTTGTATCTTGCAACTTTACCAAATTCATTGATGAGCTCTAAAAATTTCTGGTAGCACCTTTAGGATTTTGTATCTTTATACACTATCATGTCATCTGCAACCAATGATAGTTTTATTTCTTCTTTTTCAGCATGGATTCCTTTTATTTCTTTTTCTTCTCTAGTTGCCATGGTTAGGACTTCTAAAACTATGTTGAATAAAACTAGTGAGAATGGACATCCTTATCTTGTTCTTGATCTTAGCAGGAATTCTTCCAGATTTTCATCTTTCAATTTTTTTTAAACCTTCTGTTTCTTTGTTCAACATTTCTTGTAATTTATCGATTTTTGTCTTCATTTTTTTTCCAAGATCTTGGATCATCTTTACTATCATTACTCTTATCATTAACTCTTTTTTATGGAGGTTTCTAATTTCAAGTTCACTTAACTCTTTTTCTGGATTTTGTCTTGTTCCTTCATCTGGCTCATATTTTTCTGCCTTTTCATTTTGTATAGCTTTTTGTATGGTCTCACTTTGCAAGCTATAGGATTGTAGCCCCTGTTGCTTCTGCTGTCTCCCTCCTTATGGGTGAGGTTGGTAAAGGGGCTTGTTGCAGGCTTCCTGATGGGAGGGACTGGTGCCTGCCCGCTGGTAGGTGGAGTAGAGTCCTGTCCCTCTGGTGTATTGGGTTTTGTCTCTGGGTGTGTTTAGAGGGTGTTGTGTGCCTAGGAGGATTTTAGGCAGTCTCCTTGCTAATGGGTGGGGCTGTATTCCCACCCTTTTTGTTGTCTGGCCTGCTGCTTCTCAGGTCTGAGATGTGGGGCCAGATTTATCTGAAATGGCCAACTCCAGGGAAGTTCACACTAATGATTATTTCAGAGACCTCTACCTCCAATGTCCTTCCCCCATAGCAAGCCACAGACACCTCCTGTTTTCCCAGGAGATCCTCCAAGACCTGCAGGTAGGTATGACCCATATTCTTATGGAGTCTCAACTTTGCCCTGGGACCCAGTGCACATGAAACCCTGTGTGCACCCTCCAAGAGTGTAGTCTCTGTTTCCCCCAGTCCTATGAGGCTCCTGTGCACACTCCCCATTGGCCTTCAAAACCAAATGCTCTGGGGGCTCCTCCCATTACAAACCCACAGGATGGGGAACCTGACATAGGATTCAGAACTCTCACTTCTGTGGGAGAACATCTGTGATGTAGTTATTGTCCAATTTGTGGGTTGTCCACCCAGTGGGTATGGGATTGCATATATAGCAAAAGTGTCCCTCCTACCATCTCAATGTGGCTTCTTCTTTGTCTTTGGGTGTAGGATATCTTTTGGTAGTTTCCAGTCTATTTTGTTGATGGTCATTCAGCAGTTAATTGCAATTTTGTTGTTTTCATGAAAGAAGTTGAGCTTTAGTCCTTCTACTCTGCCATTTGCCCCTGCTCCTACACACATTACTATTATGGTTTAAAAAAAAATCTTGACATTCTATTTCTTTTTATGTCTGTTTTTTGTTTTCGTTTTTGCCATGTCTGCAGCATGTGGAAGTTGATTCCTGGGCCAGGTATCAAACCTGCACTGCAGTAGTGACCCAAGCCACTGCAGTGACAACACTAGATCCTTAACCCAGTGAGCCACAAAAGAATTCTTCGACATTCTATGTCTGTCCCTCCTTCCTACTAACAAAGAATCCCATATAGCCAGCAACTTGAAGGACTAGAAAATGAGATTTTTGAAGGCAGAGGGTGATGTCTTATTCCACCTCCACATCTTCAGAATCTGACAGAATTATTCTTAATAAATGTTTATCAAAGTGCAGAAGCAAAATCACCCCTAGAGCCCTCATCTGCATTAAACCACTTTTGTAACATGTGGATTGTACACTTTTCAATTTTAATGAGCAGTACTATGCCATACATATGACACTTTTGGCTTTACCAACTATATGACCCAAAAGTGCTTAGTGAAGCATTTCAATATGTTCTCGATGTGGGGTATTTTCAAGAGGAAAAGAGTAAAGTCTTGGGGGAAAAAAAACAAAAACAAAAAAAAAACAAAAAAAGCCTGGCTCTCTAAGTAGAGTCAAGGTCTCTCAAGTTGACTATTTAAGAGCATCAACTTAAAAAATGTTACCCATCCATTTTCTTGTCAGTCACGGGAAACCTAAGGCAGAATCATCATTAGGGAACCAGTTTGGTGTACTCATCTATGTGATAATACTCTATAACCTCCCCTTTCTTTATAACTAGTTCCAGAATGGAGTTGTTTTGCCTGAGGTTGGGAAAACCAACTGAAAGTTTTCACAGAATTTCACATCTCAGATTATGCCAGTTATATGTGGTTGCATGTGGTGAGTAGTCTGGGGAAAACTGACTTAGGAACAAACAGGAAGGAAATATAGCTAGAAAACAGAAAAGAATTTAACATTATTTGGTATCTATCCTGTATCTGACACTGTACTAAGACATTATTTATTTCTGATAGCAAGCCTAAAAGAGATAGGCTTTGTTAATTGCTTTTAAGGCCAAAGAAGTTAAATAACTGATAAAAGATTGCTGTTGCACATGGGGTTTCTAGGAAGCAGACGCTGAGATGGAGATCTGTGTTTAGAAAATTTGTAGAGAGTATTCTCAGGATTAATACCTGGAGGGAAGAGGAAGTAGGCTTGAACAGAGGGAGGATATGGGCTTCTAGAAAGTTTCAGTGAGGCCTTCAGCTGATCCCAGGGGTAGCCCCAGAGCTGTGAGGGTTGTTCCGAGTTGGGGTGAAGGGGATAGGATTTTATACTGCCATGACAACCAGTTAGATGCAGTCTACAGCACTTGCAGAAGCTGGAGAAAATAAATTCTTCAGTCCTTAATAGGAATCTGAGTAACACAACACAAATTCTACTACAGTGAAACAGCTTGCATGGAACAAAGCCAGAACACAAACACAGCTCTGACACCAAAGCCCATGCACTTTTCCATTGTGCTTGCCCCAGCAGGCAATCAGCTACCTGGTAACTTACACATTCTACCATTTTAGAAAATGGTAAACAGGAAAATAATTTGCATGCTGGTTCTGGAAATATGGACTTGGTGTCTTATATCATGAGAATTTTCCATGTCTTATGTAGATAATTGAATCCACTACTTTTTATTTTTATTTATTACTTATTGTTTGTTTGTTTCGGCCATGTTTGCAGCACGTGGAAATTCTGGGGCCAAAGATCAAACCTGCACCACAGCAGTGACAATGCTGGATCCTTAACCCACTGAGTCACCAGGGAACTCCACACAATTTTTTATTTATGATTAACACCTTTACTAAGGTTATGCACAAAAATTTTCTTATTTCTTAAACTGGATTCAACCAAAACAACATTAAGTGTGCTAATGACTTAAAACATACTATATCTAGGCTGATTCATTAGATAACTTCCAAATGCTTCATCTTGTAATTCTCTTAGAAATTAGGAAAAATCGTGTAACACAATTTGTGTCAGATATGTGGTATTTATTTTTAAATACAGGTGCTCACCTAAAGCCTAATGGTTAAGTACAGATATTGGTTCAGAACTCCCAGGAGAAAAAGATGTACAAGGATTCACAAAGACTTAATGAAATGCATATGCCTCTCACCTTGATATGAAAGTCTGAAAATTTTAGCTAAAGTTTATCAGCCATGTTCTTCAGTTTGAAAGTTATCATGGCTACCTAGGACTAGAAAGGCTGAGGGGGCATAGGGGAGGCAGGTGCCTGTTAATGGTGTTCTGAAGTTGATTGTAGTGTTGGTTACACAGCTCTGTGTATATTGAATTGCATTCAACATTGAATTGTACTCTTTAAATGGGTGAGCTGAATTACAGCTCAATAAATCTGTTACCAAAAATTAAAAGCATTATCAGAACATTCTCTCCTGCTCCATTTCTCCTCTAGTCATATCAAATGGTGATCCGTGAGATACGAAACTAATGCCTTTCAGCTGGAATGAAATACCACCCCACTGTTATTTAATTCATTATTTTAATACTCAAGCAATATATTGGATGCAGTGTTGACTGGGCAACTCATGTAATTCTATGTTACTTTTAGTCAAACTCAAATTTCTAACAAAAGGCATTTACAAAGATAAATGCTAGGAGTTCCCTTTGTGGCTCAGTGGTTGCGAATCCGACTAAGAACCATGAGGTTGAGGGTTCGATCCCTGGCCTTGCTCAGTGGGTTAAGGATCCGGTGTTGCTGTGAGTTGTGGTGTAGGTCGCAGACGCGGCTCGGATCCCGTGTTGCTGTGGATGTGGCGAAGGCCAGCAGCTACAGCTCCTGTTAGACCCCTAGCCTGGGAACCTCCATATGCCGCGGGTGTGGCTCTAGATAAAAGGCAAAAAGACAAAAAGAAAAAGATAAATGCTAGAAGCCAGCTCTTTTATTATTATACTATAAGTGACCATTGCAAATCAGTGGTATGCTTTGAACTGGGCATAAACAGGACATCTACAGAATGAGCAAACATTTCTCAACTCTTTTCTTTAATCCTTGAATTCATTCAGTGTGAATTCTAAAAGAACGTGAGGGCGTTGCAAAAAGGAAATTTCATCTCTTCTGAAGCTCACTGCCTTTTTAAGTCACACACAAAAAAGGCACTTTGAAAACTTTTGCTGAATTATGCACATGAAAATAAACAACAATCTATGAAGCAAATTCCTAAAAGACTACACTGATGAGGCTAATCACAATAATAAATTGGGCATTACAGAGCATGCTGAATGTCAGTGGCAATTATCCCTACCTGTTTTATTTGCTCAAGTTTCAGGTAGACTAAGAGATGCTCCTTGTGAAAGTCTCCTTGACTAATTTTTCCTTAATCAAATCAGGAATGCAAATTTCCTTTTCTAATAAATAGCACAGAGCCAGAGGACAAAATTTTCTTTATAAAAGAACTGTGGATAGATGAGGATATTTTAGAAATCTGGGCCAAGTGGTATTTTAAAACTTTAAGAGCTAATAGGAATTTGTGTTAGGTTTAACTGCATGTTACAGTAAAACAAAATCTTTAAGCTGTGAGGACATAAATAGTTGATTGCTGCTAGCTAATTATGGCCTAGCCTATCAGATTCACCAAAAATCACATCTTCAGAGACTGCTGTTTGTATAACTGCTACCATTGAGGGGATAAGGAGCTGCTTTAAGAAGCTGAAATTTATATAGATCCTATGCTTAGGAAAATGTAAGCAGGTATATGTTTTTGCATACAACTTCATGAACATACCCCAAGCAGACCCCATAGATGACAGTTTAAGAATCTATGAAAACCTGAAAAAAAAAAAAAAACGAGATACCACAACACATGGCTATAACAAAAAAAAAAATCTTTGAAAACACAAAATATTAGCGAGTAATGGAAAAAACAGAATTTTCACATGTTTTGTGAAACCATTTGGAAGTTTCTTAAAAGTTAAACACATAACTACACTGCAGTTCAGCAATTCCACTCCTAGGTATTTACCCCAAAGGAATGAAAAGTGTGTATCTATGCAAAGTCTTATAAGAGACTGTCCTTAGCCTACTCTTAACAGCTAAAAACTAGTAACAACCCAAATGGCCATTGGCAGTAGCATGGATAAATAAATTGTGGTATATTCATACAATGTAATCCTATACAGAAAAAAATAAAAGAATGTGCTACTATATCCACCTCAATATGACTAAATTTCAAAAACATTATCCTTAATGAAAGAAGCCAAACAAAAGAAAGCATGAAATTCTAGAATAGGCAAACCTAACACACAGCAATAGAAATCAGAATAATGATTTTTTTCTGAAGGGTATAAGGGATCAGGAAGGGAGAACACGGGATCTCTCTGGGTGTTGGAAATGTTCTATATCTTGATGGAAGTATGGGTTATACAGGTCACGGGTTATGCATTTGTCAAAACTGACTGAATTCTGGGAGTTCCTGCAGTGCCACAGGGGGTTAAAATCTGACTACAGTGGTTTGGGTCACTGTGGGGGGGAAAGGGTTTATTCCCCAGCCCAGCCAGTGCAGTGGCTTAAAGGATCTGGCATTGCTACAGCTGTGGTATAGTTTGCACCTGCAGCTAGGATTCAAACCTTTGCCTGGGGAACTTCTATATATGACCATTAAAAAAAAAAAAAAAAAAAAGAGATTGAACCATATACTTAAGATCTCTGTGTTTCAATTCATATAAAATATATTTCAATAAAATATTTTTTTAGGAACAGAGATGAATTAGGGATCTGTTAAGTATCAGTATAAGAAAGAGAATTTGGTTTTGTTGTTTTTTTTTTCTTTTAGAGCCGCATCCGCAGCACATGGAGGGTCCCAGGCTAGGGATCAAATCAGAGCTACAACTGCTGGCCTATACCAGAGCCACAGTTAAGCAGGATCCAAGCCACATCTGTGACCAACATTACAGCTCACAGCAACGCCAGATCCCCGACCCACTGAGTGAGACCAGGGATCGAACCCACATCCTCATGGATACTTGTCAGATTCATTTCCGCTGCGCCACAATAGGAACTCCAGAATTTAAGTTTTTTTTTGTCTATTTAAGCACGTATTAGCAAAAGCGCTGGAGGAGATGGCAACGGTTGCTTCTTTAGATCACAGAGGTATTATATTTGAATGTAAAGCTGCAGACAAAAAAAGGATGTCTCCTCTAGGACAGTATTTATGACTGTAGTTTCATAGTTTATTTAGCATTTTCCTATATCGCTCATTTGATTCTCATGACAACTCCATGTGCAAGGTAGTATGATCATCTCCCCCATTATGCAGGTAACGAAATTGAGGTTTAGAGAGGTTGAGCGTTCTGCCCAAGGTCACACAGTCCGTAAGTGGCAGAGCTAGGGCCAAAACCGCTATTTTCTAGAGGAAGTTTAGTGATTTAGTCATTTTTATCCCTACATCTTTAGAAAGAAGAAAATTACAATAGCCAGAGAAACATCTGAGTGAGAGTCTTAGAACATAAATATTATGCACTGAATTAAAAATCCAGCGAGTCTGATACACATCATGAAGAACCTCTAGCCCTTTGTTTTTAGGGCTCAATAACACTTTGTTCACTGAAAAAGCATGGCTGGAGCATGCCAACAACTCGCTGGGTTAGTGTGAGTTTCTCTGTTACTCAGTATGGAGCTTCACCGATCATGTTAAGGATACATGTGTTGAGAGGCACAGGGGAAGCAGGGAGGGGCCCAGGACCTGCAGTGTGGATTCCTAGTCATCTCTTCCTACATCAGACTTGTACTCTCTAGCCCAGAGCAATGATGGGGTCTCCAAAGAGATGTGTGGGTTACCTTACACAACAGGAAGGCTTCAGGTTATGAATCACCTCCATTTTATACCCAGATCATTATATGACTTAAATGGGAGCCTCCAGGGAGCCATGATTCATAAAACATGGACTCTAAATTACTTTTCCATAAGCAATCCTAATGGAGGGTTATTTCTGCTAAAAGCACTCCATGGATGGGGAGTCCTCTGCGAGCCAATCACATTAGCTTATTTACCAGGAGGCCAATTATCAGCATATTGATAAAGAGATGACATTGGTCACTTGCTTTCTGTTTCCAAGGAGTGTTCTCCTGGTTATAGGAGCAAAAGGATGATAACTTCTTGCCCCCAGGACTGAAATCCAAGAGATGCACCACAGACCTCAGTTCAACCCTGCCACACCTTAGTTCTCAGAATGCCTAATCACTGGGAAGCTTCTCATGAGGGGACTGGCTGAGGCATCTCTGAGCAGAGGTATCCTAAGGACCAGGTAAATGGGCCATGACACTGGGAGTGATTTAGAGGAATGAGTGAGGGGGGAACTAGTGCCACGTAAACAAAGAAGTTAAATATTAGAGTCTACTTGTTGAAGGGCTCACTACCACAAGCTTATACGGGAATATTACCTTTATTTTACTGTTGTGGAGCTGAGGCTCAAAGACACTAAGTAACTTGCCCAAGAGCACATAACAAGCGAGGGGCAAAGCCGAGATTTAAATACAGTATCATTCGAGGCCCTGTCTCAACTTCACTGTCCCCTCACCGCCTTCTTCAATGATGCTTTATGATGCTGAAGCTTGGACTCTGCAAACCAACATGTTGGTTTGCCCAGCTGTTCACTGTGAGGCAATGCCCACCCAGGGCACTAGAGGGAGACTGCAGGGCTGGCGGAGGGGGAAAGGATGCACTTTCTCCTGTTTGCTTCTTGTTCCTCTAAGCGTCACCCCAGAAATGCCTCTTCACCCTAATATTAGCAGACTCTTCCTGTAGCAACAGCTGAATCTAGTTTGCAGTTTCTTTGACACCTGCATCAGCCAGCCTGGGACACCTCCTCACAGGTCTGGGTCCCCACCCCAGGACCATACTCTGAGTTTCCAAGTTGTAACAATTCCAACCTCTTCCACGTTTCCCCTAAATTCAGGGGCAGTGTCTATATCCTGCAATTACTATCTTTTTTTGTCTTTTTGCCTTATCTAGGGCCGTACCCGCAGCATATGGAGATTCCCAGGCTAGGGGTCAAATCAGAGCTGTAGCCCCTGGCCCACACCACAGCCACAGCAACGCTGGATCTAAGACTCGTCTGTGACCTACTCCACAGCTTACGGCAATGCATGATCCTTAATCCACTGCACGAGGGCAGGGATCGAACCTGCATGCTCATGGATACTAGTCAGATTCCTTTCTGCAGAGCCATGACAGGAACTCCTCACTGAGTATTCTTACTTTGATACATATTATTTTTCATCAACTCTACTGAAATATAACTTAGCGAAAGTAAACTGCATCCCTTCAAAGGATACAATTTGATGCATTTTGACAAATGTACACACATGAGAAACCACTGACACAATCAAGGTTCAGACATTTCCTTACCATTCCCCCACCTCCACCAAAGTTTCCTCAGGCCCTTTTCCAGTCCATACCTCCCTCTACCCTGGATCCCAGACAACCAACCACTGATCTGCTTTTGGTAACTATAAATTAGTTTGCATTTTCTAGGATTTTACATAAGTGGAATCATCATGCAATCTTTCGTGTCTGACTTCTTTCACTCAGCATAATGATCATGAGATTCATTTGTGTTGCTGCATTTATCAATCATTCAGTTCTTTTTATTGCTAAGTAATAAACTATTGTGCAGATGTACCACAGTTTGTTTATCCACTCAAGTGTTGATTCACATGTGGGTAATTTCCAGTTTGGGATTATTATGACTGAAGCTGCTATGAATATTTATATCTTTGTATGGTAAGTACCTAGACACAAGAGTATATTATTTTTAACTTGTGTAACATACATAAGGTGCACAGATCATAAATATGCATACTGACAATTTCTTATATTCATATACACCCCTGTAATACCACTCAGATTTAGAACATTTTCAACACACAGAAGGTCCCCCTGTGTCCTTCCAAGTCATCAGATCCCTGCAAGGTCATCACTATTCTGTCTTCTGTCTCCACTGATGACTTTTTTCTTGTTTGGGGACATCCTGTAAATGAAATTAGAGCATAACTATGCACCCCTTGTGTCTGGCTTTTCTTGGTCAACATGTCTGCGAGACTGAATCATGCCATTGTGCATAGTTCAAGTTTATTCTCTTCATTGATATGCATTTATGTATTCCTTTGTTGACAGATATAGCGTTGTTCCCAGTTTTATTTCATTTATGAATATAGCTACCATGAACATCCTTGTATATGCCTTTGGTGAACATATATTTCTTGATCCTGATATGGAATTGTTGGATAATGGGGTAAGTTTGTGTTTAGCTTTCCAATGTAGCTTTATCAGTTTACACACCTATCACCAATGTATGACAATTTCAAGTACTCCATATCCTCATCAATACTTGCTATTGAGGTCTCTTTTTTAGTCATTCTGGTATACATGTCATGCAATCTCATTGTGGTTTTAATATTTCCCTGATGAAAAATTAAGTTGGGTCATTTGGATACATTCTTTTATGAAGTGTCTATTCATGGTTTTTGTCCATTTTAAACTAGGCTATTTATCTTTTTATTACTGATTTGTAGGAATTCCAAATATCAATCCTTTGTTAGATATATGTACAACAAACGCATATATCCTAATCTGTGGCTTACATTTTCACTCTCTTCAGTGCATTTGGATGAACAGAATTTCTTAGTCTAGTTTAGTTTAGTTTAGTTTTTGCTATGCCCATGGCATGCTAAATTTCCTGAGCAAGGGATCAAACCTGCACCACAGCAATGACAACACTGGATCCTTAACTGCTAGGCTACCAGGGAACTCCCAGAATTTATTTTAATAAAGTCTAATTTATCAACCTTAGCTTTTATGATAAGTGCTATTTCTGTCCTCTTTGCAAAATCTTTGCCCATCCCAAGGTCACTTAACAGCCATTTAAGATGATGTAACTATGTGAAATTTCAGGGGTTCAAGGGCCAGGGCTCATGTACTGTATGATAAATCTTGGGTCTTATGCCCTAGTAGACAGTCCTGACATCCTACATGAGGGGTGAGAGGGCAAGGAGAGCAGTTCGAAACCAGAGAATAGGGACGGAGTTCAGGAGAGATGGGAAGGGTGTGAAGGGAGACGCAGAGATGTGGAAAGACAGGATGGAGAGGAGCAGAGAAAGGAAAAGAGAAAGAGTGTGAGGAGGGAACGGATGGCTTCCCAGCGTGAGCAAAGTGCACCTCTGTCTCAGGAATCCCTTCCCTCTCTACACGCAGGCCAGTAAGCCCTTATCCTTGAAAAAGACTTTTTAAAACTTTGGCTGATTTTTGTGTAAGAAATATTCACTTCCCCAGGATGTGCTATGACATCGTCACATTAATGTGTATGTGAAACCGTATCTAGGTTTTGACCAACATACAGAAATTAACCCTGACAAAATCTGTAGTAATTATAAATGCGGACATTGAAGTCACATAAACTTAGGTGCATTACTTACCCACTCCTGCCCTTGGGTAAGTTCACCAACTTCTGTGAGGCTCAGTTTTTCCGTAAACTCTCAGAGCTTTATTTATTGAGTGCTTAATATGCATTAGATGCTGTGCCAAGAGTTTTATATCCCTTAACTCATTTAATTTTCTAGGAAGTATGTGATACTATCTTCTCCATTTTTAAGATTTGACACTGAGAAAGTTTACATTCACCCAAAGTCATGGAGTTAGTAAGTGATAAAATAGAGATTTGAACCCGGAACCCATGTTCTGTACACACACACACACACATATGAACCCATGTTCTTAATCTTATATAGTCTAATATAAAAGTTTAATACTTACTGGCACTGGTCATTCTAATACATGATAATCACTTAATTAATGCCCCCTCTACTACATATCAACTTGTGCCTTGGACAATAACTTGTTTGACCATGGTTTGAAATAGCCTCAGTTACAAATAGGCATGTTTGAAGACTCTTCTGTCCAACTAATAGAGCCACTGTGAGGGCCAAATGAGGTAAAGTCTAAAGAAGTATACCATGGATAGCTCCATACTTGTTAGAGAACACCATTGCTATCACTTCAAAATGAGCCTGAATTTTGTGAATATCATAGGATCAGATCAAATGAGTTGCGCTCATGAAATATGCACTCCAGGTGCACAGAAGTATTACACTTGAGAGAAATGCTATTCTTTTCATGAGATGTTTGACCTTGACCTGGGACTAATATTACAGCAACTGGCTGTTCATAAACTGAAATATAAACTTGTGTGCAGAAATAAAAACAAAATTTCCACAATGGCAAAATTTTTTAAAATCAATATTTTGAACTGATTTTTAGTTAAAGTATCGGTATGTACAATGCCAAAGTTTCTGGACTAATGTAAAAGTATTTTAGTTGGGTAAGAAATATTTGCTTCCCTATTTCTTGATTTTAATATTAGGAAATCTACACACAATGTACATTCTCATACCTAGAAGGAATTTGACTCAATGCCCAAAATGCCCACTTTCTGCTTTCTCGGGAGCTAATAAACAGGTAGGCAAAATGTTGAATTTGAAATCAGAAGACCAGTGTTAAACTCCAATATGCCAGGTAAAACTTTACATGGCAAGTTTAAAATATTTTTTCTTCTCTGCTCACAGATATGGCATGGGATAAGATACTTGCAGGAGATTTCTTTGATCTCGAGTTATAACACTGACCATCAATAAGCAGAGTTTTGCTAGGAAGTTTTCACTTAAAACAATACCTGATAGGAAATACAAAGCTACAATTAGCTAAATATCCAATGACCCTCCAATTATATTCCTGTCTCTGTACCCTACACACTAAGGGGAGATAAAAATAATAAATAAAACTGTGGTCCTTGCTCTCTAACAGACACAATCTATGATAGAAACCACATATAGATGAAAAATAATTTTAAAGATTTATAAAAAAAATTTAAACAAAAATAAATATGAGAATGACCACGATTTTTAGTGGGTGAAGGAAACTCAAAATGAGGGGAAAATGTATTATAAAATAATTAGGGAAGAGTTCATGGAGGTTGATTGGAGGTGGCTGTATCCATCACTGACATTTTATTTCCACCAGAGAATGTGTTAGTTTCTGCAACCAGAGATCATGGGTGATCTTTGACAGACATTTAATTGCTCTGTGACTCAGTTTCCTCATTTATCAAACAGAAAATTATGCTCGTTTCCTACATAAATCTCAGAGTGCTAGTTGGAAAACACAGAAATATCCCATTTTATTACTGTAGATATATTTGAGATAAAATGCAGATAAGTTAAATTATATGTCATAGAAATGTATATCTATGATAATTAAGAGATAGCCCAGCAAGCCAACTTATCTTTGCAGCCTAAATTTAAGTCAGATAAAAATAAAAATCTCATAACAAGGTAGATTCACACGAATTGTGAATGAAGCTTACAGGTTTTTAAACATTCGGTCAGCATTTTTAATGTACCAGGAGTGGGATGTTGAGAAATAAATCAGTAAAATGCTTCTAGCAAGGAAATAAGGGCTTTTTTAAGAATTAATGTTTTTTTTTTTTTAAATTGGACCATCAGGAGCATCTGAACCATTTACTTTCCCTGTGTTAACTGGACAGCAGAGATTTTCTTGGTCAATTCCTAAGTGAAAAATGTAGAAGGAATTCTTCCATCTAATTCAACCCATGAAAAGTGTCCCAAGAAATGTTTGACAAATAAATAAATCAGTAAGTGAACTAATCAATCATTAAAATGCTGAAAATGATTCTGCAATTTTTTGGAACAGTTTTAAGAGGAGACGGAAAAGGAGGAAGAGGTTGTAACAACCCACTTACATCAATGGACAGATTACCTGGACAGAAAATCAACAAGGAAACACTGGCCTTAAATGGCACATTAGATCATTTAAAACTATTCCAAAAAAATGAAAAGGAAGGAATGCTTCCAACCCAGTCTATGAGCCTAGCATCCCTCTGATACTACAGACAAAAACACCACAAAAAAACATTATAGGCCAATATCCGTGATAAACATAAATGTAAAAATATTCAACAAAATATCAGCAAAACAGATTCAACAATATGTTAAAAGGATCACACGCTATGATCAAGGGGGATTATCCCATGAATGCAAGTATGGTTCAATATCTGCAAATCAATGTGATAAACCACATTAACAAACTGAAGAACAGAAATCATATGATCATTTCAATAGATGGAGAAAAAGAAAATTCAATATCCATTTATGGTAAAATCAATAAAGTGAGGACAGAGGGAACACACCTCAACAAAATAAAGGCCACATATGACAAATTTACAGCCAACAGCATACTCAGCAGCAAAAAGCTGGTGTTGCCGTGAGCTGTGGTCTAGGTCGCAAACATGGCTTGGATCTGGCATTGCTGTGGCTGTGGTGTAGGCAGGCAGTTGTAGCTCTGATTTAACCTATAGCCTGGGAACCTCCATGTGCCACAGGTGTGACCCTAAAAGAAAAAAAAAAGTCTGTACTATCCAAGGCAATCTACATATTCAATGCAATCCCTATTAAAAAAACTCTGAATAGTCAAAAATATTTTGAGAAAGAACAAAGTTGGAGGTATCATGCTCCCTTATTTCAAACTATACTGCAAAGCTACAGTAATCAAAACAATATGGTACTGGCACAAAAACAGATACATAAGTCAACAGAACAGAACCAGAGCTCAGAAATAAACACACTTACACGGTCAATTAATCTATAACAAAGGAGGCAAGATGTACCTCACACCGCATACAAAAACAAACTCAGAAAGAATTAAAAACCTAAATGAAAGACTTAAATGAAACCAAAAAACTTCTCAAAGAAAACAGGCTAAGATGCTCTTTGATATCAATCAGCCTTAGCAGTTTTTTTTTTTTTTTTTTGTATCTGTCTCCTCATGCAAGGGAAACAAAAGCAAATATAAACAAGTGGGAATACATAAAACTAAAAAATTTTTGCACAGCAAAGGTAACTACCAAAAAATGAAAATACCGAATTGTATAACATATTTGCAAATGACATATTGTAAGGGGTTAATATTCAAAATAACAAAGAATTAATATAGCTCAACAACAAAAAAACCTGATTTAAAAACAGTTGGATGGAGCTCCCATCATGGCTCAGTGGTTAACAAACCCAACTAGCATCCATGAGGACATGGGTTCAATCCCTTGCCTTGCTCAGTGAGTTAAGGATCCGGCATTCTGGTGAACTGTGGTATAGGTCACAGTCGTAGCTCAGATCCCGCGTTGCTGTAGCTGTGGCACAGGCCAGTGGCTACAAATCTGATTTGATCCCTAGCCTGGGAACTTCCATATGCCACAGGTGTAGCCCTCAAAAGATAAAAAGACTAAATTAATTAATTAATTAATTAATTAAAATAAAATAAAAATGGTTGGAAAACCTGGATAGACATTTTTCGAAAGATATGCAGATGAGCAATAGATATGAGAAAAGATGTTCAACATTACTAAGCATCAGGAAAATGCAAATAAAAATCACAATGAACAAAAAGGGAAGAGGGGGAGAAGGGATGGATTGAGGGTTTGGGATTGTCAAATGCACACTTTTGTTTATGGAATGATCAATCAACAGGGACTTGCTGTATAGCACAGGGAAATTTACTCAATGCTCTGTGATAACCTATAAGGGAATGGATATGTGTATATATATGGCCAAATCATTTTTCTGTTCAGCAGAAATTAACATGGTAAATTTACATTGTAAATCACCTATACTTCAATAAATTAAATTTTTTAAAAAACCACAATGAGATATGACCTCACACCTGCCAGAATGGCTATTATCAAAAATTAACAAATAACACGTGTTAGCCAGAATGTGGAAAAAAGGGAACTCCTATGCATTGTTGGTGGGAATGTAAATTGGTGGAACCATTATGAAAAACAGTATGGAGGTACCTCAAAAATTAAAACTAGAACTACCATATGATCCAGCAATTACACTTCTGTATATTTTTTCAAAAAAGAATCAAAAAGACTAATTCAAATATATATATACACTACTATGTTCATTGCAGCATCATTCACAATAGTCAAGACGTGGAAGCAATAAAAGTATTAGATGAGCGGCTAAAGAAGATGTGTTATATGTATATGATGGAATATTACTCAGCCATAAAAAAGATGAAATCTTGCCACTTGTGACAACATGCATGGATCTAAATGGTATTAAGCTAAACAAAATAAGTCATATAGAGAAAGAATAATACTATATGATTTTACTTACATGTGGAATCTAAAAAACAAAACAAATGAACAATCAACAAAAAGAAACTGTCATAGATACAGAGAACAAACTGGTAGTTGCCGGCAGTGGTGGGAAATTAGTGAAACAGGTGAAGGAGATTAAGAGGTACAAACTTACAGATGTAAAATAAATAAGTCACAGGGATGAAATGTACAGCATGGGGAATACAGTCAATAATATTATAACAACTTTGGATAGTGACAGATTTTGTGTGTTAACTAGACTTATCATGGTTATCATTTTATAATGTATACAAATATGGAATCACTGTATTGTATACCTGAAACTAATATAATGTAATCTGGAATACCTTTTAAAGTAAACAATCAATAAAAATAAAATTGAAGTTACAGGATTCCAGAAATTCACTTTGAGGTAGTTACCGGGGGGGCAAACCAAAAAGACTTGTTTTGAAGCATCAAGCCTACTGAAAAATAAAAATGCTTTTATAGGTAAAACACACACATTCACATGCATACCCACACACAGATTGATATACATATCCTACCAGTTTTAATATATCATCAATAACACTAACATAACTTGTTTACTGAGTGTTTACCTCGTGCCAGCCCTGTGTTGAGCAATTTATAGATATTATCTTCCCCCACTCACTACAACTTTGTAAAGAAAACCATACTTCTTTTCACCTTTTATCATTTTTTAAAATTCTGATGAAATACTAAGGCTTAAAAGGGTTAAAGAAATTGCTCAAAGACATATCCATTAAGGGTAGTAATCTTGGTTAAATGGAACAATTAATATATCAACAAACTAAATTGCTAATGGTTGACTGATTTTGGCAGAGTTGCTAAGGGTCTGGCTTTCCCATGTACACATCAGCATGACTTAAAATACCAAGGATTGAAAGAAGACATTACTGCAGAACAAACTAGATGCTGATTATTACATTATCCTTTCCATCCAATAAATACTGCATTTATCTCACACAATTCAAAACCTGGGGAAAAAAAACTCTTGAAAATATATACTAATAGTTTGCTGTAAATAAATGTGGACTTGGTCTCTGATTAATGTTCTAGAAACATTTGGAGTTGGTTCTAATTAAGTGGTCTTTCCTGGTTGCTAAATTTCAAGAAGTGCAAATCAAAATTTAATATAAATAGATGTAGTCATCAGGAATTCAGGTGATAGTCACCACTCTAAATGATTATTGTTGTCCTGTTTGTGTTTATTTCTCACTGGAGCTTCAGCTAAAATATTAAGCAGTCTCACGCTTGAAAATTTTGTCTTTTCTGATTTAACAAGAAGCCCCACTCAGCGGCAAAATTTGCAAAGTAATTACCATGGGATGGTCACAATATTTCAGTATTTGTCAGGGGCTATCTTTATCCCTGTGGAACACATCTGTCCTCATTCTCCTGCTCTGTGCCAAGAGACCCTTGATGCTGCTCTTGATGTAGTCAACATCATTCTTTTCTTTAACCATCATAAATCACATTGCCAAAAATAATTCTGCAGCATCTACTCTATTGGACTGAGATATACATCAAGTTAATGTCAAAGCTACACTGGCAATGCCTTAGAATGCTAGAACAGATTCCATTCCTTCACTCGAATCATTATTTAAGCAATCGTATGTCTGATTTTATAATTCTCTTTTGGGAGTTGTGAAATGCACCTGAAAACCCCCTGAGCACTGCTGGAATATTTCTCTCTTGACCTAGAAAGGGAAACTATAATAAGTTTCCTGCTGAATTAACTACTGAAAAAGAATCGTTTGGTAAATTTATTTAACTCAATCTCTCTTTCCATTTTTCATTAAGAAAAAAATGACAAAATGAAAACACTCAGTTTTACCTCTGCCTAGTATTTCTACAGATGGAACTCGTTTTTAGCTTTAGGTCAATGAGGCAGCTCTGGACCTGATGCCAGAAACTGAATTCTAGATGCTGAGCACTCTGCTACTCATTCTCCTTTTTGACCTGCCAAGGAACTCGTAGGTACTCTCCGTCCACAGCCAATCTTACATCTGAAAGGGGCTCACAGTAAAAAGCCTACACCAAATTCACTTATATCAGCTGCACAGTCATTGGTCCAAGTACTCAAAAACCAAACAGTAAACACTTAATTCAATAAAATGTAAATAGTAACTGCCAGTGTTGGCACCGTACATTATTCTATGAGAATCTAACTAGAATAATGTTCTGTGGGAGAGTGTAATGGGGGGCAAAATGGGCAACTTCACTAAGCTAGACTCACTGAGAAATCTATTGACTCTATTTTAAAAATCCTGTATTCGTTATCTTCCTCTTAGGTGGAAACTGAAATGAAGGCCCAAAAAAAATAAGTCCACATGATCCATTGGTCCACCCAGACCCAGACCTGCAGTCTCCACTTTATCGGACCTCCACAGGCAAAACAACCAAGCCCATGAAGTGGTTGACTTTCCAAGGACAAAGAAAGTCCCAAGTAGAAAGTTACATTTTTATACCATGAAAGTCCCAAGTAGAAAGTTACATTTTTATACCACCATCCCAGACCTATAGAACTCAGCACATGACTCCCTGCCTATAAAACCTGATTCTCTCCCAACGGCAGGGGGGCTCTGAGTTCCTCTTGCTCAGGGCTCCCAGCCACTCCGCTAGTCAATAAATCTTGCCTGAGATCTCATTGCTCCAGTTAACTATTTTTCTTTCCCCAGTGCTCTAACACTTCCTGATTAATTTTCAGAAAGATTCACAAAATATTTCAGACTCTCTTATTTTCCAACATGTCTCTTTGGATACCTTACATGCTGATGAAACATGTTTTGGAGGCTTTTTTTTTTTTCTTGGTCTTTTTGTCTTTTAGGACCGCACCCACCACATATGGAGGCTCCTAGGCCAGGGGTCCAATCAGAGCTGTGGGCACCAGCCTACACCACAGCCACAGTAACGTGGGATCCAAGCTGTATCTGCAACCTATACCACAGTGTATGGCAATGCCAGATCCTTAACCCACTGAGCAAGGCCAGGGATCGAACCTGCATCCTCATGGATGCTAGTTGGGTTCATTAACTGCTGAGCCATGACAGGAACTCCCTGATGAAACAATTTTTTAGGGTAAGTAATAAATTAATAGCATTTAGTTAGGTCCTTTTTCATTGATAACTACTAGACCTGTATTTTGTCCAAACAACAGTCCATCAAACTTAAAATAAATCTAGATGGTAACAAGATTTCTTCACAGCCTACAGAAAGGAGTTTATTCCACAAGGGTTAGGGATCAGTTCTATTTGTCAGGCTCTGCAGTCGTTAACAAGAGTGTAGATAGCATGTTCATCATTGTAACACTAGAATGTTTTTTTTTTTTTTTTTTTTTTTTTTTTTTTTTTTTTTTTTTTTTTTTTTTTTTTTTTT
>PVHT021183691.1:741902-904457 GCA_004024745.2 Catagonus wagneri | reverse complement strand
GGTCTAATCGGAGCTGTGGCCACCGGCCTTCGCCGCAGCCACAGCAACGCAGGATCCGAGCCGCGTCTGCAACCTACACCACAGCTCACGGCAACGCCGGATCGTTAACCCACTGAGCAAGGGCAGGGATCGAACCCGCAACCTCATGGTTCCTAGTCGGATTCGTTAACCACTGCGCCACGACGGGAACTCCTAGAATGTTTTTTTTTAATTCATCATTTCAACTGCTTAGTTTTCCATAAAAAAGCACTGACTTAAAATGCAGCAGTGAGCTTCTCTTCTGATTTAAAAGCTGTATGCATCTGACAGTCCTGAGCAATGCTTTTTATGGCTTTGTTTGCCTTGTTCTAAATGAAGTGACAATTCATTTTTCATAAATAGGCTGAAGGGTCTTTGCAGCAGATATTTTTCCTTTGAAGTAAATTTAAAAGAGATTTTCAGATGTGTGTATATATATATATGTGTGTGTGTGTGTGTGTGTGTGTATGTGTGTGTGTGTGTGTATATATATATATGTATGTATATTTGTTTTTTTTTCTTAAGTAGCAAATGGAAAATATCTCCAAAAGTTTTGTCTTCTGACATCTGGTAGAAAGCCTTGCGAAGCTGGACGCACTCTTATAGGCAAATGACAAACTCTCTGAAAGTCATAATTTCCCCTTTTTTTGAACACACAATTTTCCACAGGCTAGGTAGTTTCTTTCCTGTTATATTAGAAACAGAATAAAGTCATTGCTTTAGAACAAGAAAGACTGTTGGCTCTTGAGATAATGGATTTTATGCTAAAAAGTACAAATTTTGAAGTGACCTGTTTTTCATTTGGAGGTAGCTGCATTTTTTAAAATTTACGTCTTCCCTTCCTTTACTCAATGTAGAGTTACAGAAGCTCCCCAGAGTAGAAGACAACAGCCTTAGGTTCTGGTCTGGACCCTAGCATTAAGTTTTAGGAAATACTAATTTTTGAGAAAAATTGTAAAACCCTTTGGGCCTCAGTTCTCACAATAAAACTGGCAAGATATTCTTCAAATCTTCCAGGTCTACACCACTGAGTCCATGATTTCATAATCCAAAGCAGGCAATTGGATATAAGTAAGACAATTTGAGTCCATAGGAGTATTTATGGATTCTAGTATCATGTACCAAGGGGAGTAGCTGCCCATGGTCAGGTTTTAGAAAACACGGCTGTGTCTTATAGTTAAGGGTATGTTTAGAATGCACCCTCTTCATTAATTAAGACTTTCTTTCTTCTGTAGTCTTCCTAGGGTATTACATACAATGGCAATTCAGTCTGCTTTCAGCAACACATCTTTTCTCTTAGGGAACTGTTTTTATTAAATATAATAAATTAATTTTTGTCATAAAAGTAAAATGATACATGCATTTTTAGTACATTCTTATCTCCTATAGATATATAAAAGAAAGACAGTGGTTCTCTCACCAGGACCAAATAGCTTATAAGCATAATACTGTGCATTTAATTACTCTATACCATCATCTGGGAGTCACATTTTTTAATATTTAATCATATGTGGATATCTGTTTTTTATACATGTGGAAACAGAGGAGAAACATGGGACCTACTCATGAACAGTAACCTCAGAGGAGGTCAAAGATGAAGATCCTTCCTCTCCCATCCCAACGAAAACCATTATGCTTAGCTCACCATTACCTTCCCCTCCTGCCTCTGGAACTTGTTTTTCTTTTCTTTTTTTCTTTTTTTGGCTGCATTTATGGAAGTTCCTGGGCTAGGGATTAAACCCACACAATAGCAGCAACCTGAGCTACTTCAGTGACATCAGATCCTTAATCCACTGTGCCACAAGGGAAATCCCTGCCTCTGGAATTTTATAATTCATGTATTTCTAAATATTTTTATAGCACTGACAAAAATTTGACTAGACTCACTAACAACACCAAAAATCACAAACAAAAACTGGCAATAATGTGAGTATAAAATGAAATAGGAGATTAATACCTTTAATATATAAATTTCTGGGACAAACAGAAAATATAGTTAGGACCCTTATGATAAATCACTGATAAGTGAAGTAACTCAGTACGTTGTCTTTTGTGCTTCTTTTGCTCAGTATTAATTATATCTGTGAGACTCATCGATGTTGCTGTATGAAAAATAGCTCATTTCTTTTTATTGTTCAGTAGGATTCCATTGCATGAATAAGTTAAGGGTGGGAGAGTGGTTAGAGGAATGGATGAAACAACAACTATCTGAAATAATAATTAGAATTATTGAACTTTGTTGATATGTACATGGGGATTCAGTATTCTATCTACTTTGTCTATGTAAATCATTCCATTTACTTTGCATATGTTTCACATTTTTTATAATAAAAGTCTAATAAACAAAAGAAAATGACAAGTATCAATGGAAGATACTTTGTAGAGATGATAACTCTGCATGACATCCTCCTGACTGAGCAACATCTTAGCTATGTTCGTATTGTGTTTCTTTTTTTCCTTTTTTTTGGCTTTTGTCATTTTAGGGCCGCACTGAGGCATATGGAGGTTCCCAGGCTAGGGGTCTAATTGGAGCTACAAATGCTGGCCTATGCCACAGCCACAGCAAAGCCAGATCCGAGCCGTGTCTGCAGTCTACACCACAGCTCACAACAAAGCCAGATCCTTAACCCACTGAGTGAGGACAGGGATCGAACCCACAACCTCATGGTTCCTAGTCAGATTCGTTTCCACTGCGCCATGACAGGAACTCCCGTATTGTGTTTCTTAAGCAGTCACCTTCTGGGCTTGATTCACAAACCTAGAGAATGCACTCTCCATATATAGTTAGTGCTCATTAGGTGCACGACAAGAGGCACTGACATTATCACCAAAGTCCTGTTTCACATTTAAATTCTATCACCATTTTTATATCAGTGCAAGCCATCCTCTCTTTTGTTACATATAATTCTCATGACTTTTAACCTTTATATTTTGTGTTTCTTTTTCCTACTTGTAGAGATAAAATTCAACAGGCCAGGGCAGCAGTCAACTTTCAACAGATTTGTTTTCTATTGAAATCTTTTGTTTCAGTGAGATTTCTGGAAGATATATGCAAGAAAATAGATGACAATATGGAGAATTTCATGAAAGGAATGAACTCTTTTGAAGGAATTAGATCTAAATTACAGTATAAGTAAACATAAGGAAATAAATAAATATGACAATTAAATGGGTGATTCTAAAGGCAAATTAACATCAATCTAAGCGAGAATTAGTAAAGTTGAAGACAGTTCAGTATAAAACATCTAGATTAAAGTACAATGAGAATAAAAGAATAAAAAATGCAGAAAACATTTAAGAGACATATAAGGTAAGGTGAAAAGGTCAATCGCATATTTAATCAAAGAATAAGAATAGGAAGAGATTTGGGTAATAAGAATATTTGACTCAGAGCTCCCATTGTGGTGCAGCAAAAACAAATACAACTAGTATCTATGAGGATGTGGGTTCAAGCCCTGGCCCCAGTCAGTGCATCGGTGATCTGGTGTTGCTGCAAGCTGCGGCATAGGTCACAGACACACGCAGATCCCGTGTCATTGTGGCTGTGGCATAGGCCATCAGTTGCAGCTCCAATTTGATCCCTAGCCCAGGAACTTCCACATTCTGCAGGTATGGCCTTAAAAAGGAGAAAAAAACCCTCTAATTTCCTGATCAGGATGCAAAAATCATAGTCAAACTGCTGAAAATGAAAGAGAAAGAGAACATCAAAAAGCAGACATGCAAGGCAGGGACAACAGGGATATTACCTTCAAGGGTTCAGCAATAAGATTTAGAGTTGACTGTGAAACAGCAATGAAAGCTAGAAATCAATGGAATGAAGTTTCAAATCCTCAAAAAAAAAAAGCTGCCAGCCTAGAATTCTATATTTAGCAAAAATGCCCTTCAAAAAAAGAAAGTGAAGTATAACTAAATCACTTTGTTGTACAGCAGAAATTATCATGACACTGTAAATTAACTATAATTCAATACAACTTAAATATATAGATATATAGACAGATGATAGATTGATAGACAGATTGATAGATAGATAGGCAGACAGATAGATAGACAGATGAAATAAAGATGTTTTAACACAAACAGAAATGGAGAGAGTTTGTCTCCATTTCAGTAGACTTGCCCTGAAAGGAAATACTAAAGGGAATTTTACAAGTGACCCCAGGTAGAAGCAGGGGAATGCAGCAAGGGATGAAGACCAATAGAGTAAAAATGGCATAAGTATGAATAAGCATCTACTGTATAAAAAGAATTATGTCTTACAGGATTTTAAATACATACACAGAAAATAAAATGCATGATGACAAAAATTGAAGGAGAGTATATGGAGTTAAATTTTTTAAATTCTCACATCATATGAGAAGTGCTAGATGTTCTAATTCACAATAAACTAACAAACCAAGGATACATGTTGAAATGTTTAGAGCAACCGTTAAGAGATTAATATATAAATGTTTAACTAGCAAGAAAATATGGAGAGATGGAATAATATTTTAAAATACTTGAGGAATCTAAATGAAGTAAGGTAATTTTTTCCTTTTAAGTAGAACTTCAATATCTGTTGGTTCTAGGCCTTTGGATTATTTTTTTTTTTTTTTAGCACCACACCTGCAGTATGTGGAGGTTCCAGGGTTAGGGGTCAAATCAAAGCTGCAGGTGCCAGCCTACACTACAGCCACAGCAATGCAGAATCCCAGTCGTATCTGTGACCTATGCCACAGCTTGTGGCAACACCAGATCCTTAATCTACTGAGTGAAGCCAGGGATCAAACCCACATCCTTATGGATTCTGGTTGGGCTTTTAACCCTCGGAGCCACAATGGGAACTCCTCTTTGGATTATTTTGAAGAAAAAATGTTTAAAAGAAGAGGAAAAAAATAAAAAATTAAGCCATGAGTATTGACAATAAATATTATCAATTTATACGTGGCTTCTGTAATTACTGCATTTTTGTTTTTTTCTTTTTGCCTTATCTAGAGCCGCACCCGCGGCATATGGAGGTTCCCAGGCTAGGGGTCTAACAGGAGCTACAGCTGCCAGCCTTCGCCACAGCCACAGCAACACGGGTTCCGAGCCACATCTGCAACCTACACCACAGCTCATGGCAACGCCAGATCCTTAACCCACTGAGCAAGGCCAGGGATCGAACCCGCAACCTCATAGTTCTTAGTTGGATTCGTTAACCACTGAGCCACGAAGAGAACTCCTGTAACTACTGCATTTAAATCCACAAAGTTACCAAAGAAAAATTACCCAGGATAGAAATTTTGTGATAGAGTTCAATAATATGTAGAAATTACTTCTAAGGAAAGAAAAGTAATTTCAAAAGCATAGGTAGTTCTGGGAAAGCCAGTTTACTCTAAGAGGCTGAAATAGTCAAGATAATTTAATGTGAAGGAAAGAGTGGCAAAAATTACTTTTTAGTAAATGATAGGAAACCTGAAATTTTATTTCTTAAGGTAAAAAGGATCTGGTTTAGTCAAATGATATCTTTTCATAATCCAAGGAGACAGTACTTGATAGATGCAGTTTTATCCTCTGAAATCTCACTGCAATTTTGTGAAACCATACTAGAATTAAAACGGTTTATTCTTCTAGTAATTGAATTTGCCAACGTAGAGTTCAAAGAAGATAATTTTTTTTTTGTCTATTTAGGGCGACACCTGCAGCACATGGAGGTTCCCAGGCTAGGGGTCAAATCAGAGTTGTAGCCGCAGGCCCAAGCCACAGCCATAGCAACTCCAGATCCAAGCTCTGCATCTGCAACCTACACCACAGCTCATGACAACACTGGATCCTTAACCCTCCAAGTGAGGGATCAAACGTGCCCTCGTGGATGCTAGTCAGATTCGTTTCCACTGAGCCACAACAGAAAGTCCAAAGGAGATCATTTTATGTGAATATATTATCTCTATAGCAAAATCTTTTAAAGAGATTAATTATATGTGTGCATGTAGACACACATACACACAGAGGCATGAGTGGAAGTAACTGACATTCACGGTTATGCAATGAACTGAAATTTCAAGATAAAATGAAATTCCTTGATGAAGGACCACCAACGTCTTTTATAAGAAAATATATTAACTACTTATATACTACCTACTTATAAAAAACGGAAATTGAAAAACTATTACATACTTTCCAATATGCTTAAACCAACTAAAACCAACATAACATATACTTTTACTGACAAGCAAGGAATAATTATTATTGACAATATTATACCATCCTAAAATGTTCAAAGGGATGACAGGAATGCTAAACTTCTTTTTTTAAATTCTCAAATACACCCCCACGCCTTTCTTTTTGGTCATGCCCACAGCACGCAGAAGTTCCCAGGCCAGGGACTGAACCCATACAACAGCAGTGACCTGAACCAGAGCAGTGACAATGCCAGAAACTTAAATGTTATGCCACCAGGGAACTTCTAAACTACCCCCTTTTAAAATAAATTTTCCTATTTTTTTATTAGTTTCCCTGCTTCTTCCTTGACTTCAGGACACAGCTGCTGTTTTCACTACTGCAACACCTACCTTGTAATCTGCTATAAATTTGGGAGCCGATATCTAATATAATAGTACACAGAATTTCCATGGAGACCATAGACTCTCTCCTGTGAGTTAGATGAATGTTGGCCATAGAAAGTGCAAGGACTTTTACAGACAACACTTTTCTCCTTTTCCACTTAAGATTTTAGGTAGAATTTCACATAGGTGAGGTTTCCTTATAAGTGAACTACATGGAAGTGACAGCTATAAGCTTCTTGATTTTTATTAATGATGCATATAATGTCAGACCCGCTTAAGTCCGAACTTCAACCTTTTAACTCATTCAGGAAATTGGTTCTAGTTTGTTTCCAGATGCAAGGGATGGAGGAGGGGTGGAAGGAGAGGGAATGAGGAGCTTGACTGAGAAGGGATCATGGTAGATAATGCTCAGTCACCCTGTGTGAGCAAACAGAATTCTTACAGCCTGTCTATGAGGCACCTGTGCCAACTCCATTTTACTATTAAGGAAAAAAGAAAGACTAACAAAAGAGGCAGAAGTGATTTGCTGAAAGTAACACTGCTAGAAAATGGCTGAGCTGGGACTCAAACCCAGGTTTGTTTCACTGCCTCCCCTTTTTCCCTTCCACTATATCAAAGCTTTGGAAAATCTCAGGGCTTACCTGGAAAGGACCAATGCTGGAGAACGTTCTGTGGAGAAAGCACAACTCCAACATTCTGGGAAATACTGTGATGGCTCTAAAACTGCATGGAGATGAAAAAGATGGTATCAATATCTAAAATCTTCTAAAGAAAAAGTAAACAATCCTAAGTAATAAATAGTATACACAGAAGAAAGAGCAAGAACAAATTTTAAGTGAATCTGAAGTTTCTTTTCAAATCGTATTTTTAAACTACTTTAAAGAGAAATTATGGATAACTACTGAGGGTCACAATTAACCTGTAGAAAGTGTCGGATGAGACAAGGGCAGTGAATTTGAATCTTTGGAAACTTCCCAATGACTGGGAATCATAAATTTTCATGAACTGGTTTTGTGAAGGTGGTAGACCCTATTGGTAGGTCACAGATGTTATTTAATTGCCTGATTTGAAGATTAAATGGTATGAGAAAAAGGACTGTAGTTACTCTTCTCTGGGAAAAATTAGAAGGTGGGTTTTTAGGAGGTATAATTGGAGTTGTAAATGAGTGTCCAGTAGAGAAGCATACTTGATAAAAGGCAACATGGAAAAGGACAAGGGACAGAATTTCAAGGGTGGAAGGGTGGATATAATTATCACCTGTACATAAACAGCAGCTGACCCCATGGCTAAGAACGGGGCCACTCAAAACCCAAAGACTCAAAGAAAAGTGGAGGACACAGTTTGGGGGAGACTCCCTGAGTCCAAAAGGAGGAGAGAAAATGTTCATTACAGATAATAACAGGAGGTTAAATGAACAGTTCCCTATTTGCTACACTCCGTAAGTTTGTGCTACTGACTAACATCTTGTCAAGACTAAAATTGCATTCTATTCTGGTTATGTTTCCTGCACCATGAAAAACAACCCTTCCCTTCATTTTCAGGGTAGCATGTTTTGTGGATTTTGTCAACTTGTGAATCTGTCACCCTCTGAAAAACTGATATGTGGAAGATAACTCCTATATTGCTTTTAAAAAGAGTGGCATTTCCCAACTTTTGACCTCAGAACCTAACAGACTATCTTCGTGGAATGGTCTGATTGGTTCAAACTGGAACAGCTGCAAAAATAGTGAAGAGACAGCAACTTAAGGACAGTGATAACATGTGCTTAAAGACACAGATATGCCATTGCTTTCTGTGTCACAGATAAGCTAAATCTTGGACTGACAATCAAAACAGCCCTTTCTTGGGGCTGAATAGTACTGCAGTGTGTGTGTATACCACAGTTTCTTTCTTTCTTTCTTCCTTTCAGGCTGCATCCTCAGCATATGGAGGTTCCCAGGCCAGGGGTCTAATCAGAGCTGCAGCTTCTGGCCTACACCACAGGCACAGCAACGCCAGATCTGAGCAGCGTCTGCAACTTACACACCACGGCTCACAGTAATGCCAGATCCTTAACCCACTGAGCGAGGCCAGGGATCAAACCCACAACCTCATGGTTCCTAGTCAGATTCGTTTCCACTGCGCCATGACGGGAACTCCCACGTACCACAGTTTCTTTATCCATTCATCTATCAATGGACATTTAGGTTGTTACCATGTTGTGGCTTTTGTGAACAGTGCTGCAGTGAGCATGGGTGCACATATCTTTTTGAAATAGTAGTTTAAGCTCCTTTGAATATATACCCAGAAGTGGAATTTCTGGATCGTATAGTTGTTCCACTTTTAACTTGGTGAGGAACCTCCACACTGCTTTCCATAACAGCTGTATTGATTTACATTCCCACCAAGAGTGGGGCATAACAGTTCTCTTTTTCTCCATACCTTTACCAACTCCTATTTCTTGTCTTTTTGATGACAGCAATTCTAAATAAGTGTGAAGTGGTATCTCATTGTGGTTTTGGTTTGCATTTCCCTGGTGATTAGTAATGCTGAACACCTTTTTATGTACCTCTTGTCTATTTGTTTGTTTTCTTCAGAAAAATGTCTGCTTAGGTCCTTTGCCCATTTTTTTAACTGGATTATGTAATTTTTTTGCTATTGAGTTGTACGAGTTCCTTATATATTTTGGATATTGGCCCTTTCTCAAATACATGCTTAATCAATATTTTCTCCCATTCCACATTTCACCTTTTCATTTTATTGGTTTTATTTGCTAACTGTTGCTGTACAGAAGCTTTTAATTTGTTACAATCCACTCACTTATTTTTGTTTTCGCTGCAAAGATGAATGTCAAGGATATTTTCCTCTATGTTTTCTTTGAGTCTTCTCTACTTTTTTCTTAGACCAGCTCAGTTCTATCAGCTATGCATCTTTTCAAAAAACACCTCTTGGTTTTGTTGATCCTTTCTGTTATTTTCCTATTCTTTATTTCATTTACTTCTATGCTACTCTTTTTCATTCCTTCTGTAGGTATTCTCTTCATAGTGCTTAATAAGCCACAAACATGAAAAGGGGTAATATCTAAGATTTTAAAACCTGAGGATGGATGTAGTTACAGATAATCTAAATATGCAGAAAGCATGGTTCCACAGAATACATATTACAATGGTGTTTGGAATTTTTTTTTTTTTTTAGGGCTGCACCTATGGCAGATGGAAGTACCCAGGCTAGGGGTCGAATCAGAACTGCAGCCACTGGCCCACACCACAGCCACAGCAATGCCAGATCTGAGCCACATCTGTGACCTACACCACAGCTCACAGCAACGCCAGATCCTTAACCTACTGAGCAAGGCCAGGGATCAAACCTGTGTCCTCATGGATACTAGTCAGGTTGTTACCGCTGAGCCATGACAGGAACTCCTGAATTGTTTTTATTCTGCAGCAAGCATAAATAGCATTTTGTGTGCTGAGCTGAAACAATAACCACCTTGTCTAACATTCCACCTTGTGGAAACTTAAAAAAAAATTCAGATGCCTCAGCGCCATACACAGGTATTTTGATTCAGTGGACTTGATTTGAGGTCCAGGACTTTAAATTTTTAACAAGTTTCCCAACTATTTCAGAAAATTATCCAGGTTTGAAAACTACCCCTCTAGTTTGGGTGTCAGCAAACTACAGCCCTCAAGCCAAAGCTAACCCTGCCACCTTTTTTTGTAAATAAAGTTTAATTGGAATGCAGACATGCCTATTCATTTATGTATTGTGTATGGACGTTTTGTGCTACAATGGCAGAGTTGAGTAACTGAGGCAGAGACCAGATGGTTCACAGAATGTAAAATATTTCCGATCTGGTCCTTTATAGAAAGTTTGCAAACCTTGTAAGAGTTTGCAAACTATTATCTATTTCACAAACAGTTTCCGAAGTCATGTCATTATTTGTGGTGGAAACCACGTAAAGCAATGCAGATGATCACCACTGAAAACAATAATATCAGAATTCTTTACAATCTTTATCTTTATATGAGAAAAAAATGATTCATTTTTATGTATATTACCAGCCTAACTTTTCCTGAGTTATACTGCCCCCTAATGGTAGAAGTGTTAAACCACTGGTGTTTAATCAGATTCCCCATTGTTAATCAATTACTAAAATCAGTTGCCAGAGAATTTATAGCAAGGGACTTTAGGAATCAGTTCACTTGGTAGAACTGAGCAGGACTAAACGGTCTTGGAGAAGGTTGTAATTTTTTTTTTTTCTTTTTAGGGTCACACCCTCGGCATATGGAGGTTCCCAGGCTAGGGGTCCATTTTGAGCTGTAACTGCAGGCCTACATCACAACCACAACAACGTCAGATCTGAGCTGCATCTGCAACCTACACCACAGCTCACAGCAATGCTGGATCCTTAACCCACTGAGCAAGGCTAGGGATCAAACCTACATCCTCATGGATACTAGTCAGATTAGTTTCTGCTAAACCAAAATGGGAACTCCAGACTGGCAATTTTAATGAGGATTAGAATCCCTTCCTTGTGTAAATTTCATTTCTCTTCAAAGACTACTACTCTTTGCATGTACAATTAGATAAACATTTATCCCAGGGTGATATATTTTCTTGGGGACATTTGGGCATTTGTGATGCTATGTCCATCTCCAGGACCGAAGCACAGTACTATCCATGTGGTCAAAATCCCATGTGCACTCACTCTGATGAACTGTGATGAAAGGAAAGAAACTTAAATAGGAGTCTGGATGCATGTAAACATATGCCAGGATGATTAACAAGGGGGATTGCACACATGTTGGTAATAATGAGACAGCAGAGGTTTTCCCCCTTTGACTACTGACTAAACTTCCCTGAAGAACTTTTAAAATAATGATGGCTAAGTCCCACCCCTGGATATTCTAATCTAACTGGTCTGGGGAAAGACCCAGGCAGCGGTGTTCTTTTTTAAAGTTCTCCAAGTGATTTTACTGTGCAAACCAAGGTTAAAAATCATTGTTCTAAGGAGTTCCCATTGTGGTTCAGCGGATTAAGAACCTGACTAGTATCCATGAGGATGCGGGTTCAATCCCTGGCCTTGCTCTGTAGGTTAAGGATCTGGCGTTGCTATGAGCTGTGGTGTAGGTCACAGATGAGGCTTGGATCCCGTGTCGCTGTGGCTGTGGCTGTGGCTGGCAGCTACAGCTCCAATCCTACCCCTAGCCCAGGAATTTCCATAGGCTGAAGGTTCAGTCCTAAAAAAGCGAAAAAAAGAATGCTTTTTCTACAGCACTGTTCCTCAAATTTTAAAGTATACTCATATCACCTGGGGATCTTTTTAAACGCACGCATCACGATTCAGTGGGTCTGTGATGAAACCTGAGAATGATTCCTAACAGGTTAAAGGTGATGCTGCTGCTGCTGTGTGTGGACCACACTTGGAGTAGGAAGGAATTAGATCATCCTTAGGCAAGCAGCCACAATTCTTTTGCAAGCTCAGTGGATCTGAGATCTTAAAGCATGTAGGTATCACCTGGGAGTTAACTAAACATGCAAATTCCCAAACTCAACTCTCAGAAATTAAAGCTCAGTGGATCTCAATTTTTAACAAATGTCCCATTTTTTTTTTAAAGTCGGCAGCACTGTAACGTAATTTTACAAGCTACCTTGACCAAATGTGCAGAAATTTTTCTCTTGTTTCAGGTTGTGAGAAGAAATTACTCTCAATTTCACTGACTTAAACCAACAATTTTATTATATTTCATGACTTTGTGGGTCAGGATTTGGGCAGAAGTCGGATGGGTGATTCTTCTGTTCTCCCTATGGTGCCAACTCAAGTCACTTAGTGGTACCAAGAAGCAAAAAGGATGATCTTGAGTCCAAGATAGCTTTACTTCACATGCCTTGGCAGAAAGCTAGGCCAGCTGGGACTCTCCCCTGGAATGCCTACACACAGCCTCTCCAATCTGGCAATCTTGGTTGGGGTGGTGAGTCTGCTTAGATGGCAACTCAAGGCTCTCAGAGAAGGTGTTCCAAGACATGGGAATTGGAAGCCGCCATACTCTCAAGGCCTGGGTTCAAAAACTGGCACAGTGTCATTTTTGCAACAGTTTACTGGTCAAAGCAGTCACAGAACTCAACCAGATCCAAGGAGAGGAGTCATGGATGTCATGGATGTGCGAGCCTGGAAAAAACCTCAGGTACAGCTGCATAGGGACTTGAACTCCAAAGGACCCTCTGCTTGGTTGAATGCCATCTGGAAATCCTTTATAATTTTTGAAGAAAGGGCACCGCATTTTCATTTTGCACTGGGTCCTACAAATTATGTAGCCTGTCCTCATCATATACCTCACCTTTCAGGGGGAGGGATAAACTAGGAGTTTGGGATTAACATTTATACACTACTATAGATAAAATAGAAAATCAACAAGGATTATTGTGTATCACAGAGAAACATACTCAATATTTTATAACCTATATGGGAAAAGAATCTGAAAAGGAATGGATATATGTATAACTGATTTACTCTGTTGTACACCTGAAACTAACACAACATTGTAAATCAATGTCAATAAAAAATAAAAATTTAAAAACTAACCTTTCAGAAGTTCCCATTGTGGCTCAACGGAAACTAACCCAACTAATATCCACGAGGATGCGGGATCAATCCCTGGCCTTGCTAAGTGGGTTAAGGATCTGGCACTGTCATGAGCTATAGTGTAGGTCCCAGACTCAGCTTGGATTTGCGTTGCCATGGCTGTGGTATAGGCCAGTAGCTGCAGCTCCAGTTCTACCCTTAGCCTGGGAACTTCTATGTGCTGCAGGTGTGGCCCGAAAAAAAAACAACTCACCTTTCAATGGATAGTATATTTTTAAATGTGTAGCTATCTTTAATCAGACATAAGCTGCCTGCCAAAGACTTTATTCCTCACTGTAGTCCTTTATTCAAAATTATCCTTTCAAAATGCAGACTGAGGTTTGTGGGCTAAATTCAGCATAAAGACGGGAAAAAAATTAAAAGGTTGGAAACTGTAACAAATTTTGTGATAAGTTTAGGATTAAAAAATATGTTGGAAACCAACTACACTATTATACTGAGTATCTGCTAGCACCCTGTAACTGGTCACCTCTGGGCTCACTCAGGGCTTAACCAGCAGTTATCCAAGGTCAGTATGCATGCTGAGTTTATACATATTGTCCTCGATGAGACAGACAGTTAGTAATCACTATATAGGAGGAAGTCTCCCTGACCTCAACAAATCTGGATTTGTGTTTGGGGGCATCTGCAAAACTATGCAAAGTTTATTAAGGAAGGCAGCGACAACTCACGCTTTTTGAAAGCTGGGGCCACATCTGACATCTTTTTTATTTGGTGAGATGCTCCATAGTTCCTCTGAAGTGCGATCTCCAGTGCTCCTTGTCGCGAACCTTCACCTTGTCTAAGAGTTATCCCTTGTGATCTCAGGCTGTGGAGCCGAACATTGTTTTGGTTGGTGCCACGTCTCGCTGATATTTCCAACTACATGCATACGGAGAGACACGTAGTGAGAGGCACATAGCAGCTGCTTAACACACCTCTCAGATTTCCCAACCGCCTCTGGAGAGGGGCGCTCAGTCAGGGGCAGCGGTAGGACAGAAAGGGCAGCAACGAAGGTGAAGCCAACTGCGGACCCAGGCCAGTGCTCACTGTAAGGTACACGCCCGTGGGAAAGCTTCTGGCCAAGTTAGAGTCAACGTGCGCCCGCCCGTAGACCCTGACGTAGCGCTGCGGCGTCCACTCCGACGCCCGCTGCTCACTTTCCTCAGCCCAGTCCCGCTGCCCAGACAAATCCTTTCGGCTGCTATGGCCCCGCCCAGCCACCCTGCCCCACCCACTACTACCCAGCTGCTCCGCCCCGCCCCTCTCGTCAACCCACTGCCAAGCCTCCTCGAGCTGCTCGCTCCGCCCCTTCCTGCTGCTTCGCTCCTCCCCGCTTGCCCCGTCCCGCCCTCTCCTGGTCCCCGCTGGCAAGTTAGCAGCGGTTGCCGGCGTCATGGGGACTGCCTCGTCGCTCGTGAGCCCCGCGGGCGGGGAGGTGATTGAGGACACGTACGGGGCGGGCGGTGGGGAGGCCTGCGAGATCCCGGTGGAGGTGAAGCCCAAGGCTCGCCTGTTGCGCAACTCGTTCCGCCGGGGCGCGGGTGCGGCGGCGGCTTGGGCCGGGCCGGGGTCTCTGGCCCGCGGGACGGGCGGCGGCGGGCTGCTGGGAGCCAGCTTCAAGTCCACTGGCTCGTCAGTGCCGGAGCTGGAGTACGCGGCGGCAGAGTACGAGCGGCTGAAGAAGGAGTACGAGATCTTCCGGGTCAGCAAGAACCAGGAGTTGTTATCCATGGGTCGTCGCGAGGCCAAGCTGGACACCGAGAACAAGCGGCTGCGGGCCGAGCTGCAGGTAACGCCCGGCCCAGGCACACACTGCGACACCCGGGAAACTGAGGCCCCGGGCGGCCTGCCCACGGCCCCTCAGCCGCTTGGCCGCACTGTCAGCTGGACCCAGGACGCCTAGACTCCGTCCCTCATCCATCCTGTCTCATCTCCAAACTGAAGAGTTTAGAAAATTGAGGAGAAACTGCTCTACATTTTAATTTGAGGGGACATATTTTCTTGGAATCTAAACTGATGCCTTAACTAACCCTCCCCCTCTTCCTATTTCTGGTCCATTTATTCAGACACCTTGAAGCAATTAGCCTGAAAGTGTCCTAAAGCAACAAATGCCAGTCTCCAGGAAAGCAGGTCCACAAGGAGCACCCGTATACAGAAAGACTGGTGACATCTGTTGAGGCAACTCATCAAACCCTTATTTGGAGTTTTTAACACCACCACCCCCAGCCAATTTTACATTTTTCCAAGATAGGGCTTAGGTCTCTGTGAAGTTCCATAGCTCTTGGATTTTAATGATCTTGAAGTGAATTTTTCTGGATGCCCCTGATTTTCACCATCTTAAATGGTTGTGGTTGGAATTTTCCCTAGGTGTAGTCAGATCTCCTTAATCCATTTAATTTACTCAAAAAGCAATTATTGCATACCCTCCCTGTGACAGATCTGTTCAAACTGATTTAAAATAGTATGTAAAGCAAAAGCTTATTTTTCTCGAGCCCTTTGAGAGTTGTAGTTTGTTTACTCTCCTTTGCTGTGGTAGACTTTGGACAGCACAAGTTTTCCTGGGCCCATTTACAGTAGGAAGAGACTAAATACCTGACTGATTTTTCTAAGAGGGAAGCTTTCTTCCTTCTAAACTAGGCATTCTAGTCAAACCCCACCCTATCTCACCCCCCATTAGCTGCTGTATAATCAGCACTGTTACTATCATGGAAAACATAAGCAGTTTTTTTCTGTTGTCTTACCAATTTTCCTACTGGGTAGTCTTAATGCAGTTGCATGTATAAAATGGGTTTATGCATTTCAGGGGTTTTTTTTGATGGGAGGTGGGACAGGCTATGCCCTCCACACGTGAAAGTTTCCAGGTCAGGGATCCAATCTGTGCCACAGCAGCGACCCAAGCATGTGCAGTGACAACGCCAAATCCTTAATCCGCCGCACCAGAGAACTCTATGCATTTCAGATTTGATTTCAAGCATCCAAGCCATTGTCTTGGGTACCCTGAGTATTGCAAAGGACTGTGAGATGATGGTAAAAGAGAAGCCTGGACCAACCAGGGCAGGACTCATTAAGCATCGACAAATGTCACAGTCCCAGGTTATGTCTGTTACCAATCCTGATTCCTTATGTAACCCTTTTGGTTTCTCACATATCTAGGCATTTAAAAAAACTCTTCTGTATTTATTTCATCTATTTGGTCAGACATTTACTGGAGGATTGCAGTGTATCAGTCTCTGTGAGGGCCTGTGCTGAACTTAGTGTGGACACCCATACTTAAGTTCAGCATCACTTGGGGATAATGAGAGGAGGAAGAGAGGGAGCAAAGGAGTACGTAGAAGTAATTATCCTTCTGGTTAAGCCTTATAAATTATACTTTTTTCTTTAAGGTGGGAAAACTGTGGTGTAGTGAAGAGTAAGAACTAGCACAGTATTTCAAAGGAAAATATTAGTTTCCATGGAAAACTTAATGTTGAATTATCTTTATTTTCTATAGGTTAAGCATATTTGCATTTTTTATTGTGTTTGACTAGAATGGCAATATGCAGTTCTTAATAACTAGTGTAAAAGTAGATTGTTAAAATTCTGAGATAGGTAATATGTATATAAGATAATGCAAAATTTGGGAAGCATACTATTTTTGTTAGCAATAACAAGGTAAATTATTCCCAGGCACTTCAGAAAACTTACCAGAAGATACTTCGGGAAAAGGAAAGTGCTTTAGAAGCAAAATACCAGGCAATGGAGAGAGCAGCTACATTTGAACATGACAGAGATAAAGTTAAGAGGCAATTCAAGGTAAGTTTCATACATTTTAATCCCCAAAGTAATGGCATAAAAATAGTGTATCTTGCAAGTTCATAGACTGCCTAGGAATAAACCTGACCAAGGAGGTGAGGTAAAAGACTTAAACACTGAAACTATAAAAGTTCATATAATACTGTGATGAATAAATAGAAGCAAATGAAGTAGGAGCCATGAAAGTTTCAAGAACTTTTTGGGAGTTCCCGTCGTGGCTCAGTGGAAACGAATCCTACTAGGAACCATGAGATTACAGGTTTGATCCCTGGCCTCACTCAGTGGGTTAAGGATCTGGCATTGCTGTGAGCTGTGGTGTAGGTCGCAGACGCGGCTTGGATCCTGCCTTGCTGTGGCTGTGGCATAGGCTGGCAGCTACAACTCCTGTTAGACCCCTAGCCTGGGAACCTCCACATGCCACGGGTGTAGCCTTAAAATGACAAAAGACAAAAAAAAAAGTTTCAAGAACTTTACTAAAGCACATTTTACATTTTTGAATTGGACCAGATAAACTTGAGATAGTTTCAAAAGCAAGTATAAAAGTGAACATTTTAATAGGGATTTGGGTTGTGGGGAGGAGTGTTTCTTTTAGGAGAAGGCATTAAGAAACCTTTGGGCATGTTTTCTAGGGGAGGGCACTACTGACATTAAGTAGGAGGGGACAAATTTGCTAAATATCAAATGGCTCACAGGGCAGCCTCACACCATAGATATGCATCATGCTGGAAGTTCACTTGGTTCTAGTTTCAAAACAGAGGTAGAGGTACTTGGCTTTTTCATCCTACAAAAGAGATCAAGGAACAAAATGAATATTGATTTTATGAGTTAAAAATTTTTCCCTTAAAAGTTGATGACACAACTTTTCCTTAATTGGAAAAAAGTTTTCAGAATTGAAATCCTTCTTTTAAAGATTTTTAGGGAGACCAAGGAAAATGAAATTCAGGATTTATTGAGGGCCAAGCGAGAGTTGGAGAGCAAACTTCAGAGGCTACAGGCTCAAGGGATCCATGTATTTGATCCTGGAGAGTCTGATTCAGATGACAACTGTACAGATGTTACTGGTAAATCTATTTCTTATTTATAATATTTTGAGATTTCCGTATAGGTGTAATGATTATGGACCCAACTTTGAATCCTTTTACTTATAAGTAGTTGCTGTTACAAATAGACTTGCACTTTCTCTCTCTTTCTAAGCTGTTGTGACAGCTCTTTTCCATGACATTGTGGAGGCTGAGGTTACTTCTGTCTCCTTGCTCTGCCGGCCTTCGCCCATAGCTTTTCTCTCTCTGGTCTAAGATAGCTCCTCCAGATCCCACCATCACATCTACACTTTATCCAGGGGAAGAGGGAGAGGAATCCACGACTTTCCTTGAAAGCGTAATCTGAAAGATTATAGATTATTCTCACTCAGAGCCCATTGGCCAGAGCTATACCTAGGAAGATGGAAAAGTGTAAATAGCAGGAGAGCCATGTATCCACTTAGAGTTTGGGCTTGTGTTCCTAACAGAAGAAAGGGAGAATAGGTGTTGGTAGTAGTCACTCTCACATTTTTCCACATAAGTGATGTGTTATTTACCACTGTCAGAATATCTGCATAATATTTCATTGAGTGGTTTCTAATTCAACTTTGTGAAATATTTTTAAAGTTTTTATGTTATAATTTAAACATATGAAATGTTTCTCTAGAAGAGAAACCTGAAATCATAGGATGAAAAGTTCTGCCATGTTCCAAGGAAATAATAAACTATGATTGATATTGAAAAATACTCTGTTTTAAAGGCAGTCACTCTCCCGTTTATACTAAACTATAATTATGCTCTTACAAACTGATGTATTTTGGGGTGAAACCTGGCAAATGATAATTCCCTCTTAATTTGCATTTTAGTACCTTGGAATCTGACTGCATCCTGAACTTTTATTGCTAACTTTTGGGAAAAAAGTGAAGTGATTCTTAATGGCCTAGAGTGACTAAGAAGATGCTTTTATGCCCCCACATTAGTCTTAATGGTTATTTCGTTATTGACATATGTTAAAATGTACAGTGTTTCAGAACTATTCTAGTTATCTGGGCAAGCGAATAAAACGTTAATATTTCTTCCTAGGTCTTTCTTCACATTTTGATCTAAACATGAAGAAGGAATGTTTGAGGGAATGTCACTCATTTGAAATTGAAAGAGTACAAATAATAATCTCAATTTTGTCAGAGAGTTAGTTTCAGATACCAGTTTACTTGTGGTTAGTTAAGGATGCCATGTAGATATTATGGCAGACATTATTTAAAAATCAGCATGTTCCTAAGTATCTCTTGATTCAGGCATTAATTTTGTTGCCCAGTGAAGTTAAAGAGAATGTACTCTTTGCATCCTTAGCTTACCTCCTAATGAATTATCAATATTAATTACTGGTGTGCAAGTAATAGTCTTCCTTTGAAATTCTTTCCTTAAGATTTTACGTTGATACCTAAATCATGTAGTTAGAAATGTTTTTTTTTAGAATTTTCGTGGTGGAGTGTTTTTAACTTCTCTGTTATTATAGTTCCTTTAACTTATTGTATTCTTAATTTCTTCTCATCTTTCTCTTTTTAATCCCTGCTTTAAATTTGAGATGATAACCAGAATTATATTAACCGCCCCCTTAGAATTTGCCAGAAGTTGGTGGCAAATGCTTTCAAAATCGTTGGTTTGATTTCAAAATCAAGTTTGAATATTTGTTGTATTTATAATATTGTAGTATGTTTGCATTAGAAATCCTGTTGAGTACATATGGTAAGTTTTTGAAATTTCAGTGCATAGGTCACTTTTCATCAGATGAAATCTCTTGCTTTCACAGCTGCGGGAACTCAGTGCGAATATTGGACTGGCGGAGCCCTGGGAAGTGAGCCTTCCCTGGGGAGTATGATCCAGCTTCAGCAGTCCTTTCGGGGCCCCGAGTTCGCCCATAGTTCTATAGATGTGGAAGGACCCTTTGCTAATGTCAACAGAGGTAACACACGCCATTTGCCAGTTATCCTGGGTAATTGTAGTGACTATTCCTGTGCTGTCATCTGTACTAGGACTGCCGTCAGCAGAGCATGAGGCTTGTGTTCTGGGTGTCTTTCCCTGCCAAACCATCATGTGCTGGTGCTTATCACTAACCAGGGAGGATGAAATTAATTTACATCAGAATCAGATGGTGCCCTCCCCCACCCCACCCTCCAGCCAGACTGGCCAGTAGGTTCTAATAACTGAACTTCTGGTCTGAATTCTCAGGTATTTTAGTTGAGCAGTGAAAGTCTAACGTAGATTAACTGAAAAACAGTAGTTTTTAGTCTTTCCCTCTGCATCTTCGATGTTGTTGAAGGCTAGAGCGGTTGCAGAGTAGAATATAAAACCTCAGTTATGAAATATAGTGTTCTCAGTCGAAAGAATATTTTCATTATCTTTATATAATTTGGCATCCAAAACAGCTCTTAAGATGTGTTCAGAATTTCAATACCACTGCAGACCTGAGATGTTATAAGCAGCTCTACTCTTTTTTTTCTACTCTTTTTTAAAAATTATGAAATTATCTATTAGCAAAATGGAAATAATTTTTTTTTTGTCTTTTGTCATTTTAGGGCCGCACCCACAGCATGTGGAGGTTCCCAGGCTAGGGGTCTAATTGGAGCTACAGTTGCCAGCCTACACCATAGCCACAGCAACGCGGTATCCGAACCGTGTCTGCAACCTACACCACAGCTCACAGCAACGCCAGATCCTTAACCCAGTGAACAAGGCCAGGGATCAAACCCGCAAGCTCATGGTTCCCAGTCGGGTTCGTTTCCATTGCACCACAATGGGAACTCCCGGAAATATTTTTTTTTAATTATGCCTTTTGAATTAGCCAGATATGTCTTAAAATATTCATTCTCACTAACATTTGGTTACTTTTCACTTTAGGCCGTTCTTGAACTTTCTATTTGGCTCAATAAACCTCAAGAATAATAAGGAGGTAAAGCAGGTCAATCTGGGAACCTAGGCTCCCCTCAGATAGCAAACTAATTAGACAGCCTATGTAGCCCAGTTCCCTGACATTTGACTGGAGCCACAGGTACCCCAGCAGAGAGACCACTGGTGACATTGATTGCTTTATGTCCTAGGACAGAATTCGAGATTTGAGAACTGATTGCCTTCTAATATGTTTTTCTAGAAGCTATGTCAGTATTATAGGCGAGACCAGATTCCATTCTATGATGCCTGTTGTGTTTTTTCTGACTTTTGGAGAATCATCTTGTCAGATGTTTTTGAGTAATTTTTTTTCAGGTACTTATGAGAAATTTTATTTTCAGATGACTGGGATATTGCTGTAGCTAGTTTATTACAAGTTACCCCCTTGTTTTCACATTCTCTATGGAGTAACGCTGTCAGATGTTACCTCATTTATACAGATGAAACCCAGCCTGAAATGGATCTTTTCCTTAAGGTGAGGAAATTTATAAATTCTGTATTCACTGATTTAAAATACAAGTTAATATTGTGTCTGGTTTATGATAATACTACATCTAAACCAAGTAGTTGACCATCTACTAGATTATGTCTTACAAAGCAGGAAGCATCTTGGACCTGTCCTAAGAAGACATCTTAGTATTTATTATCAGTATATTCAAATTAAGCGTTTGAAACTTTTTTTTTTTCGTCTTTTTAGGGCCACACCCTCAGCATGTGGAGGTTCCCAGGCTAGGGATCGAATTGACACTTCAGCTGCTGGCCTAGGCCACAACCACAGCAATGCCAGATCCAAGCTGTATCTGCACCCTACACCACAGCTCACAGCAACACCGGATCCTTAACCCACTGAGCAAAGCCAGGGATCGAACCTGTGTCCTCATGTATACTAGTCAGATTTGTTTCCGCTGAGCTAAGCCTTAGAACTTTATGCCTTTGAATGCTTCATTACACATTCACCACAGTGTTTACGACCCTTACTGGTGGTGCCTGCTTTAGTTAATACCTGCCAACTCTATTCTTGAATCTGTTTCAAGTTAGAACAGATTTTAATTCTTGTCATGGTTTTACGTTTTTCAAGGCAGCCATTGGGGTTAATCTAAAATAGAGGTCAGCAGACTACAGCGTGTGGGCCAGATCTGGCCTGCAATATGTTTGTATATGACCCAGAGCTAAGATTGGTTTTTATATTTTTTAATAGTTGAAAAAATGAAAAGAATACTATTTTCACATGTGAAAACTATATAAAATTCAAATTTTGGTATCTGTAGATAAAACCTGTTGGAACATAGCCACATGCAACGTATTATCTCTGGTGGCTTCACACCAGTAGCAGAATAAAGTATGATGGGGACTAAATGGACCACAAAGATCTCTGCCAGAACAGCCAAGTTGTTAAGCCGTTATTAATTTGTAAAAATATTTACCATCTGGCCCTTTACGGAAAAAGTTTACCAACTACTGTTCTAGCCAAATTTTAAATAAATATGCATGTCACATGCTTTACCTGCTATATTGACATCCTCCAGATTATTGATTAATAAGTTCATTTAGCTTTTCTTTTGCTATTACTCAATTTCAGTAAAAAGACAAAATATTTTGAAAACCAAAGCTTCCACTGAATTGGTTATCCTCAAACACATATTGAGAGAATTGCTGGTTTATTGCATAATAATCATCATCATTACTTAGTAACTTAATTTGTTTTAGACCAACCTTTTTTTATTTTATATCTGTTTGCTTTAGTGTTCTAATATATCATGGAGGACACTTTTAAACTGTGTAAACTATGGATTTATATTTTTTACCCTATACCAACAGATAGAAGCCATATTTAATAATAATAATAAAAACCATATCAAAATAGCTCAATATTTTATTACTGTTTTAGCTTTTATTATGAGATAAATCATTTTCTGAGCTAGGAAACAGCCAAGTTGCCACGCTATTACTATTTTCATTTTATAGAGAAACTTGCCTTATAAAGATTTTCTTTAAATTGTAAATAAATATATTTTAAAATTTTAAATCAGAGATATCCGTCATGACCTGTTCTAAATCATGCTTTTTATTTTAAGAAGTATGGGGCTTACTAGATCTTTAGTTAAATAAGCTGTGCTTTCATATGTTTTGCTTTTTAGGACTATTCACCTAAACTTAAGAGAATGTGTGAGACAATGGGATATTTTTTCCATGCTGTATATTTTCCAATAGATATTGAAAATCAGTACCTCACTGTAAGAAAATGGGAAATTGAGAAGAGTTCATTAGTTATATTATTCATTCATTTAACTTTACCAAGGTAAGCTGAAATTCTGTAGTTTGTTATAGGAGCTTAACTTGTAAATAGAATTGAGATTGTGCAATGAACTTGAAAGATAAGTTCTACAGTTCCCTAGTGGTGCAGCAGGTTAAGGACCCAGAGTTATCGCTGCAGTGGCTTGGGTTGCTGCTGTGGTGCACATTCAGTCCCTGGCCTGGGAACCTGGACGTGCCACAGGCGTGGCCAAAAAAGACTTTGCATTCAAAGACACTCCCTGAAATTCAGTAAATTCTATGGCTTTTCATACTTAAAAAATTAAAAATTTGACACCGTTAGGCTTGTTTAATAGTTCATAAGATTAACATCATTAATGTAAAGATCATGTTTATCAGCAAACTATGGCCTGTAAGTCAAATCCAGCTAAAATTTTATTGGAACATAGGTATGTTCTTTCACGTATGTATTGTCTACAGCTGCTTTCACACTACAGCTGCAGAGTTGAGTATTTCAGCAGAGACTGTGGCCCACAGAGCCTTAAGTATTTACAGCTGACCCTTTACAGAAAACGGTGGTACCCCTGATTCCAGTAATCAGCATTAACCTTCATTATTTTCTTTCTTTGAATACCTATTGAGAGGCACTTGAACACTTGTAGGTGTTAAATTATATTTTTAATTCTCTGAGGGGCTTACTATTTAAATCCAGTAAAGCGAGCAGTTTTTAAATAATCTGAATATAATCACAACAATGAATCTAGTCTGCAAATAAGGGTTTTTTTTTTAACCAATTAGATATGTAGATAGAAGACAAAATAGATCAAAAAGGAGGTTAATTTTTCTTTCTACATTTGCTATCTGATTGGATTTAATCTTTTCAAAACATTTTTCTCTTTTTTATTGAGAGCTGGTTCTGACTTTAACTACGTATGGATATATTTGGAGCCCTAAGCTTTATCAGGGACCTTGCAGTATAACGCATCATCGATCCTTAAGACTCTACCCAAACGCCAGGTGGCCACTGGATCCGAGCCACATCTGTGACCTACACCGCAGCTTGTAGCAACACCAGATCCTTAACGCACTGAATGAGGCTGGGGGGAACCTGTGTCCTCACGGAGATTATGTCGGGGTCTTAACCCACTGAGCCACATTGGGAACTCCTAGAATTTTTTTTTTTAACCTGGACCTCAGTCAACATCATCAATAGCTGTTTAACCTTCCCCACCTGCCTCTGGATCTTTCTTACAGTGTATCTTGGGTTTAAGGGTTCAGATCATTTGTTGGATGAGTAAAGCCTAAAGGACCAGGGAAGAGAGATATCCTGAAACCTTGAAGCTGATTTTTGTGTTTTAACTTGAGAATTATATAATTGTAAATGGAATTAGGTTTTCCATTTATTTGCAAAGTTTTGTGAGTCTGGTCCATTATTTTGAGCAATATTTAACAGTATTTTGGGGGGACTTTTTAAAACTTAGATTAAAAAATTAAAGTTATGTATGTTTTACAATTTAATTTCGAGCACAAATTATTGTACCTCATCTCACTGTCTACTAGTGAACATAAAGACTAAGCTAGAACAGAGCTATAAAAATGTCCATTTTGGAGTTCTCTTGTGGCACATTGGATTTAGAATCCTACATTGTCACTTATGGTGACCCCGGGTTGTTGCTATGGCCAGGGTTCAGTCCCTGACCTGGGAATTTCTACATGCCATTGGTGTGCCCCCCCAAAAAAAAAACACAACCATTTTTGGAAAGTTTCACTTGTTCTTCAGCAGGGCTCTTTCTGACCACTTGTCATTTTAGTAAATCCCCTTCTTGGCACTTAGGTTAATTGACTAACTGTGTGCTGCCCCAGTGCAGTGTAGCACAAGAAATCTGATTTCCAATCTAGCCTTTTATTGGAAGATTGTGAAGAAGCTTTTCTGAAAAACCCTGAAGGCAAACCACGATTAATTTATCATCGTTTGGAGGATGGGAAAGTCACTGCTGACTCTGTCCAGCAACTGATTGCTCAAGTTTCTAACCTGAACAAGACCAGCAAAGCCAAGGTAAAATTCATAGGATTGGTTTATAAGAACATGCTTGGCAGAGAGAGCTGCTGAGACAAAGGCCATGAGGCAAGTGGGCCTGGCATGTTTGGGGAGAGGAAGGAAGCCAGCATGGCTGGAGTAGAGTGAGTGATGAGATACATACTAAGTAAGAACCGTGGTTTTCTTACTTAGTATGAAGTGTGGAGCCATTGGAGGACTTCAAGCAAAGAGAAAGAAATGCTGTTCTGAGAAGGATCTCTCAGGCTGCTGTGTTGAGAGTTGACTGCGGTTTGGAGGGAGGGTAGTGGAGGAGGGGAGAGCTGGAGAGCTGTTGCCATCATCCAGGTGAGAAGCTGGTGGCTTAGACCAGGGTGAAGGCAGAGGATGTGATGAAAAGTAGTAGGATTCTGGATTAATTTTGACTGAACCAATAGATTTCCTAACAGATTAGTTTTGGACTAAGAGAAAGAGAGGAATAAGCAACAACATGTGCCTGATAAGAGTATGATTTGTGAACAGACAAATCCAATTCTTTACTGTGCTTTTTTTTCCAAGCACAGTATTCTTCTCTCTGCCACTGAAGGATTAGTGTAAGGAAGAACTTTTTCATGGTAACCTTTCCTGAGAGCACTGGGAAAAGTCAAAAACTGATCATGAGTAGAAGCATTCGATTGTCTCTAGGTGCACGGTGGGATATATTTTAGAAGAGAGATTACAGGCTTTGCATTACTGTACAGTGAGATAACTTGGACAGTGTTTATAGTTAATGTTAAGAATATAATCAGAAACAACTCTAGGATTTTGACAAGGTTTCTGTTTCTCTTTGCCAGCCAGAAAATAAGATCAAATGTGAATACTAGCCAGCATAACAAAGTGAAGAGTCTCAGGCTAAAAATTTTGCTTTTATTATAGTTAATGTCCAGAGCCATCCCATTCTTTGTTTTCATTATTTTAGTATCAGCTTAGTCTACAAGTTCCCACAGGGAAAGATTTTAGCTGATTTTTCTTATCTTTATTCTAATTATTCTATAAATATTGCTTTTAAAAAGTCATATATGAGATGAATTTTTTTTTACATAGGCATCAAATAAGAGCTCTTTACCATGATTATATATTTATTTTTTCTATCTTAATAAATTTCATTAGAATACAGTTGAATTACAAAGGTATGTTAGTTTCAGATGTACAGCAAAGTAAATCAGTTATACATATACATATATCCATTCCTTTTCAGATTATTTTCCCATATAGATTATTACACAGTATCGAGTAGATTACCCTGTGCTATACAGTAGGTCCTTGTTACCTACCATGACTATAAATTTAAATGTAGGACAGGAGTTCCCTAGTGGCACAGCAGTTAAGGACCTGGCATTGTCACTGCTGTGGCTCATGTTCTGTCCCTGGCCTGGGAACTTCCACATCCGTGGGCATGGCCAAAAATAATTAATTAATGTAGGATAAACTTCTTTGCTTTTTTTGTAGAACTGTAGCTTTACTGGCTAAAGATGAATTTTGAGTTATGTATATGGAGTGGTACCAAAATAGATAAGATGAAATTAAAGTCGTTGTTTAATCTGTGTATGTGTCTATGTAGGCATGCATACAGTGTGTGTATATACATGTGTGTACATGTGTGTCTGTGTGTTTAAGAAAGAAGCCATGGGCTTTATCCAGGATATCAAGAGAAAGGACATACAGCAGAGTGAGTAAACAATAAAGGCTGGTGTTGGGCTTTTCCAGCTTTGGAATAGTCAAGGCCAAAAAGGTTAACAGATTAGCAAAGTATCCACAAGTTCATATGTGAAGCAAAAGTAAGAATTCAGCCATTGGAGTTTTCCTGAAAAAAGCCCATTCCTTTCACCCAGGGCCAAGCCGCCCGACCAACACAGCTGCCTCACTTGTTCCCCAAGTGAAGGCAGTGGAGCTGCCCTCAGCCTCATCATGTAGCCTCTCCCCATCCCATCTGGATCGTCCCATAAATAATCCACAGGTTTGCCGAGCACCTACAATGTGCTGGGCCCCAGGCCCACAGGGGAAAGCAGAGGTGCCCCATTGTTTTCTATGAATGAAGAAAGGCTGGTGTCCTCTGACCACCACAGCCTGGACCCCAGCCCTTCCATGTTTCCTCAGGTTACCCTGGTTACCCTTCTGAAACAAACAGGCAGGAAGCAAGAGGGTTATTTACTGTTACTTACTATCCCGCCTATGTAACACTCAGGGAAGACTTATATGAACCTACATGTTCACATTACAGAACAAAAAGAAAAAAACCATAATTCTTTCCCCCAAGGCTGTGAGCTGAAAAGAATCAAGCCAAATTTAGGAATATTTTCCACACTGCCACACATGGTAAAATCTACTTCTGGCTGCGTCCAAGTGTTGGCATCACTATATGCCTCGGGGGCACAGACACTGCTACCTGGGGTCCAGCACACACTGTCCCACCCATCCGGTCCCTTGACAGGTTCCTGCTCTTAGGTGTCAAAATGGGCAAATGGGAGTGCTCATTGTGGCAGACTGGAAACGCATCTGACTAGTATCCATGAGGATGCGGGTTCGATCTCTGGCCTCGCTCTTTGGGTCACCGATCCGGTGTTGCTGTGAGCTGTGGTGTAGGTCGTAGATGCGGCTGTGGTGTAGGGACGGCAGGTACATCTCTGATTCGACCCCTAGCCTGGGAACTTCCATATGCCGCAGGTGTGGCCCTAAAAAGCAAAAAACAACAACAAAAAAAATGGGGCAGGTGTGTGCATCAGTCAGATCAGTCCAGACCAAATTGGACTTTCAACAATAATGCTGGGTCCTGGACAGAGTTTTTGGCATTAGCAATAACCAGTCACTTTTCCAGATGAACACATAAGCTAAAAAAAAAAAAAAAAGGCGTACTTTTTTGTTTTATTTGCAACATTGTTCACACTAAATCACTTGTGTGACCTTCGATAAGTTATTTAACTTGCCTCAGTTTCCTCTTCTATTAAAGGGAGAGAATAATAGTGTCTCCCTCAGGGTTGTAAGGATAAATGTGCTAATATTTGCAAAATACTTAGAACAGTTCTTGATACATAGGCACTATAAAAGTATTCACCACCTCCTCCTTCTGTTATCATTGTTTTCCTTGTTGTTGTTAAACTTCCTTTTTTCCCAGATCATTGAACACTCAGGAGATCCTGCAGAAGGAGTACATAAAACTTACATTTATGTGGAAAAGATTATTAAACAGGTAAATATGCATTCTCTGTAAGATTTCGTCTCAAATATCTTAAGACTGTTTACGGTAAAAATGGGTTTTCCAGAGAAAATCACTTGTTTTTTTTTTGAAAATGATACCTGGGGAGAGTGTACTTATTTCTGGTGAGAGTCCATCCTATGGTATTACCGCGGTATTCCCAGTACCACGCATCCATAATCTCTCAGCTCTCTCACAGTCTGAGGCTTTAATACCTGTTAAGTGTAAACAGGATTAAAAAAGTGGTAGGTAAAAAGGGAGTATTTTAGGAATAATGTTCAGCCTATTCAATAGTCTCCTCAGATTCTTTATGCACCTCGACTTTTTGTAAATAAGAAACTCCTTTAATTTTCCTGCTACATTATCTGCCTAACAGTGGAGAAGTATTTGAGATCATGGAACACAGAGATGTCTCAAACTGAAGGTTTCTATGATGTCTTGGTATTATCTTGAAAATTTATGTGAGTTACATATATTGCTTGATATTTACCTGTCTTTATTTTTAATATTAAAAATCATTTAAAATTATATATCAGCAAAAATGCTTATAATGATAAGAAAAATAATTCCCTATCTTCAGGTAAAATGGGCACAAGCTGGTTAGCCTGTATTTATCCTTACCTGCTGACCCCTCCCTCAGGATACTGGTGACGCTATTTGGGAAGTAAGGGCTTAGATTACTTTTTAAAATTAACATGTGTTACAAGTATGGAGAAAATGAGCCCCAAATAAGATGAACTGAACAGGAGTTACCATCGCGGCTCAGTGGTTAACAAATCTGACTAGGAACCATGAGGTTGCGGGTTCGATCCCTGGCCTTGCTCAGTGGGTTAAGGATCTGGCGTTGCCGTGAGCTGTGGTGTAGGTTGCAGATGCGGCTCGGATCCCATGTTGCTGTTGCTCTGGTGAAGGCCGGCAGCTACAGCTCCTGTTAGACCCCTAGCCTGGGAACCTCCATATGTCACGTGTTCAGCCCTAGATAAGGCAAAAAGACAAAAAAAAAAAAAAAAAGATGAACTGAGCAGAATAAATGGTAGTAAGTGAAAATGGGCATATTCACCAACTTCATTGCTTGTGGGTAAGCAACATATTTTCAGGGATTAGTATAAAGACTAGATATTATAGTGGATGTATTTGATATCAAGAAATCCCATCTGGAGTTCCCTTCATGGCTCGGCAGTTAACAAATCTGACTAGCAGCCACGAGGATGCAGGTTCAATCCCTGGCCTTGCTCAAGTGGGTTAAGTATCTGATGTTGCCGTGAACTGTGGTGTAGGTTGCAAATGCAGCTTGGATCACACGTTGCTGTGACTGTGGTATATGCCAGCAACTACAGCTCTGATTCAACCCCTAGCCTGAGAACCTCCATATGCCGCCGGTGTGGCCCTAAAAAGCAAAAAAAAAAAAGGCAAAAGAAATTTCGTCTTAGTAATTAAATTCTTATAAAAATATAAAGCAGCATATTTCTTAGGCATTAGCACAGTCTTTAAAACTGTTCACTAGCAAGATATCACCAAAGATAATTGTGTAAAGATTTTGGAAACCAGATCCAGTGGGAGTCAAATACCCCTCTAACTTTATTTTTAGTGAGAAAGACGTCTTTGTCTTATTTTAATATTTCCTTACTTCTTTATTTTATTTTTGTCTTTTTGCCTTATCTAGGGCCGCACTTGTGGCATATGGAGGTTCCCAGGCTAGGGGTTGAATTGGAGCTGTAGCCGCCAGCCTACACCACAGCCACAGCACAGCTGATCTGAGCCGTGTCTGCAACCTACACCACAGCTCACGGCTACGTCAGATCCTTAACCCACTGAGCAAGGCCAGAGATCGAACCCGCAACCTCATGGTTCCTGGTAGGATTTGTTAACCACTGAGCCACGACGGGAACTCCTACTTCTTTATTTTTAAACTAGTGTTTAATTTTATAGTTATACGTTGATCCCTGGAGGTGCCTTCCAAAGGCCGTAGGTTTTGACTTGCCCTCCAAGGTAGGTGAGGGCCACCTTGGGCCTGTGTGCTGACAGTACTGTGCAGGGTCTGCATGTCGTTTATTCCCTTTTGCGTGTTTACTCTTGGTATTCAGGACATCCTGGGCTTTGAAAACACAGATCCGGATACAAAGGATTTGGGCAGTAAAGATTCTGTTCCAGAAGAAGATGATTTTGGTGATGTTCTGTGGGACATACATGATGAACAAGAGCAAATAGAAGCTTTTCAGCAGGCTTCAAATTCATCCCATGAGTTGGGATTCGAGAAGGTAAGCATTTGGTGTATTGTTGCAACAAATATCAGTTGCTGCTTAAAAGCTTTATCATAATTGTGGTTTCACTTAATTATAGTCAGGGTTAAGGATTGTGTTCATATCTGCCTCATGACCTAATTATCCATATTGAGACGTGCTGGATTTATATCATATGAAAGATGTGTGAGATTCAGATATACTTACGAACATCAAACGTGTTTAGTTACAGATCAGGATTTATCATGTTTATTAGGCTACCATCTGCAATTCACCAGACCCAGATTAAGATGCCTAGGAAACTTGATAAAAATAGTAAGGCTATCTATTTCTCCAGTTCTTGGAGGAGTCAAAATACTTAACATTCAGAAAACAAAGCACAGTAGTTAATGCCATAGGCAGATCAGTCCTTCAGCATCCTTAAATATCTAGACAAATTAATAACCCTGTAAGTGCACAGAAAATATATATGCAAGTTCAAAAATACTTAATAATATTTAAAAATTAACATAAGAACTAATATCTTAAAGAATATTACAGCAGCTGTCCTTAACAGCTGTATTCTTATAGGACTTTTCATGGCTTTTATAATTTAGATGTCAGTGTTTATGACCTGGTTCCACCATTTGCTCACTATGGATTTTGATCAAGTTACTTAGCTCTAAACTTTGACCTTCTCGTCTTTAAAATGAGAATAACTAATAGTACCTACCTCACAGGGTTGCTGGGAGGACTAAACCAGATCATGCGCATAAAGCACTTGGCACAGTACCTGGCACACGATAAACGTTAAGTTGTTATTTTATGAGAAGCATTGGTATCACTATTTTTGAAGAACTTAAGTTTTGGATTGTAGTTTGCCTAAGAGCGTACACGGTGTAGACTGCAGATGTGGGATTTGAACCTAGGTCTTCCGGCTCCAAATCCTATGCTTTCTTCAATAGCAGGTGTCTTAATGTGGGAACCATAGGTCTATAAATTGGCCTTACATGGGACTCTGAACTAATCTATTAGGATTTACAAGGTCATAAATCAGTTAAGCCCTTTGCTTCTTGAGATGCATCACTGCTATCAGAATTATTTGAATTCCTGGGGAATATGATATGACAAACAGAAAAATTGGTTGAAAAACTATACCAAGTTAATTATTTATTGCAGTGGCTGGAAATTTCTGGTACCTTAAAGCTCACACAAATTACCTATTGCACATTCTTTTGATTCTTTACCAGCTATTATTTAGACCACTGCTACACTTAATACATCCCAACCCCCAAAATAGCTTGAGAAACTCTTTATAACTACTGAGATATTTTGGTTTTCTGAGCATGTCCTTTTCATCTGTGAACCAGTTTTTTCCTGCCTGGGGAAAGCCTAGGAAATAGGAGTTCTTGGACTTCACATTGAACTCACTCAACTTCAGAAAGATTTCAAGGGGCCTTTCCTGGCTCTGATTCTTCACGGGAGACTCCAAGTCCCCAGACAAGACCCTCTCATTTCTCAGAAATCCTTGGTGAGAAAGGAATAGGAATTGTGAGCGTTTGTGACTGGGCAAAGAAATTACGTAGGTCTTTTTTTTTTAATTTAGAATGTGAATTATTTAAATTGTTAAATCATATAGGACTATTGAACATGCAGATATTCTAATCTTAGAAAAATAATCGTAGCAATCAACCTATTATCTGACATATTGTGTATTCATTAGGGAAAGCATGACTTCCAAAATTCACAAAGAGAAAGTCACAATCACAGTCCAATAAGCCAGCCATAGTACAGTTAGTGCATTATGTTCAATTTCAGTCTTTCCCCTTAGTTTTCATATTTAGACATCTATCTTTTTGTAAATAACACTTTGTGTCACATTGAATGTAGATCTGATATTATGGCCTTTGCATTAACAATGTTTACCTCTTATAAAAACTCATATTGAATATATGCTTTTTAATGTGGAGTCAATAGGTTTCCTGAATAATATGGTATGCTAATGTTGTGTTTCATCATGATGAACTGCTGCAAAGACTAAAGTGAAATAAATTGTAAAGAATCATCAAGTGCACCAGCAGGCCTTCCAGCCTCCTTTCTGCGGTTTAGGAGCTACAGGGAAGTATAGTGACCTCCCTGCAGCGTTCTGCAAAACAACTGAATGTTGCAAAAACCCTTGGGGATCTTAAACATTGTCCTTCATCCATTAATTGACAGGAATACTGTGGTGGAAGAAATTGGGGCCCATTCTTAGTTTACTACCTTGGGCATGAGGGTGCTATTGACTCAAAGTATATTTTATGTTCTCATGCAGCTTTTTTCCACTGATTTCAGAGGATAACCACAAATTGACTCAATTTAGTGTTCTGAGAGGTGTGTTCTGAGAGGTATGTTCTTCCTCACAATTTAAATTCATTTTTGTTTCTAGTATTACCAGCGCCTCAATGATCTAGTGGCTGCACCAGCACCAATTCCACCCCTTCTTGTGTCTGGAGGACCAGGCTCTGGAAAGTCCCTTCTTTTATCAAAGTGGTATGATGCAGTGCAATCACATTGTTACCGTCATCATTTGAATTACTGAACTCATTCAACAGTGAATTACTGCATGTCAGCCTCCCTGCATGGCCTATACTAAACATTAAAAAAGCAAAAAGACCAAAAGAATGGACTCATACCGAGACACATACAATTTAAGTGTTAGAGAGAAGATAGACAATGAGAAAGGAATAGGAAATGTGAGCATTTGTGATGGGGCACAGAAGTTACATAGGTCAGAGCTAAGGCAGTGGTCAGAGTGACATGGAATTACGTGCATGACAGAGAGCATGTGCCTTTATTTTCAATTATTGGCTTCATCTTAGAAGTTTCATTGGGATTTTAAATATTTGAAACAAGGCAAAGACTACTTAGGAGTTCCCATTGTGGCTCAGCAGAAACGAATCCTACTAGGGACCATGAGGTTTCAGGTTCGATCCCTGGACTCACTAAATGGGTTAAGGATTGGGCATTGCTATGAGCTGTCATGTAGTTCACAGATGCAGCTTGGATCTGGCATTGCTGTGGCTGTGGCATAGGTGGCTGCTACAGCTCCGATTGGACCCCTAGCCTGGGAACCTCCATATGCCACAGGTGTGGCCCTAAAGAGACAAAAATAGAAAAAAAAAATTTTTAAATAAAGTGAAATAGGGAGTTCCCATTGTGGCTCAGCGGAAACGAATCCTACTAGGAACCATGAGGTTGCGGGTTCCATCCCTGACCTCTCTCAGTGGGTTAAGGATCCAGCGTTGCCGTGAGCTGTGGCGTAGATTGCAGACACGCCTCGGATCCCGCGTTGCTGTGGCTGTGGCATAGACTGGCAGCTGTAGCTCCTGTTAGACCCCTAGCCTGGGACCTCCACATGCCACAGTTGCGGCCCTAAAACGACAGAAAGCAAAAAAATAAATAAATAATAAATAATAAATAAAGCGAAATAAATCTTAAAGAATATCTAAATAAAGAATACTCTACCATGAAAGCAAACTAGTTCTTCAAATTATGGGCTAAGGTCCATATAAGCTAATAAAAACTTTTTTAAGTTTTATTTTTGTTCATCATATTTAAAAACCTGTGGTAAGACCATTTTCTTTCATTCAGATAGTTATTATTTACATTGCTGAGTTAGTATACATTATATCCCTTTTTATTGCCCTTTTATTTGAAATTTTGTTTGGAAATACTATTTTTGTACTTAACAAGGAAACTCCTTCTCCTTTAATAACATATTTGTAACTAAAGGTTCATGCTTATTTTACTAATACTTTAACCTTAAATGTACAGTGTTTTGGTTTACACTGGTTAACATCAATTTGGAATTAAAATGAATCTCTAATTTTTTTAATGGTTCATTTAAAAGAATCTAGGAGTTTCCAATGTGGTACAGCGGAAGCAAATCCAACCAGTATCCGTGAGGATATGTGGTTCAATCGCTGGCCTCGCTCAGTGGGTCGGGAATCCAGTGTTGCCATGAGTTGTGCTGTAGATTGCAAATGAGGCTCAGATCCTATGTTGCTGTGTCTGTGGTGCAGACCAGCAGCTGCAGCTCTGATTCAACCCCTAGCCTGGGAACTTCCATATGCTGCACAGGTGCAGCCCTGAAAAGCCAAAATATATATATATATATAAAAGAGAAAATCTAAAAGTGGAGTAAAAATGTAATTGACTGACCATGTGGTTACTGACAGGTAGCATTTAATGTTGAATGCACTGTGAATTTTTTTTGTTGACTATTAAGGAGCTTCATCAGTCTGTAAAAAGTCTTTTTCTTTCAGGATCCAATTACAACAGAAGAATTCCCCTAACACGCTAATTCTTTCTCATTTTGTGGGGAAGCCCATGTCAACCAGCTCAGAGTCTTCCCTGGTTATTAAACGACTAACTCTAAAGGTAGAATATACCAACTTTTGGAATTATCAAAATTTTTTATTCAGATTGAGAATTTGATGGACCTGATAACCTGATAATAAGCCACTTTTCCGTATTACCCATTTGTTTTGGTTTTGCATGTGGTTAAAAATTATACTCAGTACAGTTGGGTCCTTTTGGTGACAATTTTGGTTTAAAATGCAGGGATGGGGAGTTCCTGTCGTGGCTCAGTGGTCAATGAACCCGACTAGGAACCATGAGGTTGCGGGTTTGACCCCTGGCCTCGCTCAGTGGGTTAAGGATCCAGTGTTGCCGTGTGCTGTAGTGTAGGTTGCAGATGCGGCTCGGATCTGGCATTGCCGTGGCTGTGGCGTAGGCCAGCGGCTACAGCTCTGACTGGATCCGTAGCCTGGAAACCTCCATATGCTATGAGTATGGCCCTGGAAAAGGCAAAAAGACAAAAAATAAAAAATAAATAAAATAAAATGCAGAGATGGGCATTCCTGTTGTGTCTCAGTGGGTTAAGAACCCAGCTAGTATCCATGAGGATGCAGGTTCAATGCCTGGCATCACTCAGTGGGTTAAGGATCTGGTGTTGCCACAAGCTGCAGCATAGGTGGTAGATGCAGCTTGGATCTGGCGTTCCTGTGGCTGTGGCATAGGCTGAGGGCTGTGGCTCCAATTCGACCCCTGGCCTGAGAACTTACATATGCCACTGGTGAGGCCCTAAAAAGAAAAAAATTAAAATAAAATAAAATGCAGAGATGGAAATATTTATCACCAGCTGTGGTAAAGTGTAGTACTTTAATTTGTATGTGTTATCTCTCATCTTGTAGTTGATGCAGCATTCTTGGTCAGTATCTCCTCTGACACTGGATCCTGCTAAGCTTCTGGAAGAATTCCCACGTTGGCTGGAAAAACTCTCTGCTCGTCATCAAGGCAGCATCATCATCATTATTGATTCTATAGATCAAATTCAGGTATGTTTTTACTTTGTAACCTCTTGATGCACCCAGAAAAAGACAAAAATATCAGTAGTGACTATAGCAGGCATTTTAATCATCCGTTTATGAGAGGAAAATGTTGATGTTTCTTTTATTTCTGCTTGATTTCTAGAGAGAAAGCATGTGGATAAAAAAAAAGTATATTCCAGTAGATGCTGGTATCTTATTAGGAAGGACTGTCTTTTTGTGATTAGCAGATATTGTTCATTTTGACATGGTTTTAGGGCCTCGATATTTCCTTACATGACCAGAATTCAGATCAATGATAGTAGTGTTTTGCCACTTGTTCTTCGAAAATTCTGAGCTAAGTTATCCAAAAATAAAATTTTATCTTTCATGATGGAGAAAAAAATTTAATGAGAATTTCATTTTACTTGGGGAGCCGTTATTGGGTTGTTCTTGAAGTATTTTGTATTAATAAATGAAATTTTGTTTTTATATTTTTAAGCAAGTTGAAAAACACATGAAATGGCTGATAGATCCCCTGCCAGTGAATGTGAGAGTCATTGTTTCTGTGAACGTAGAGACATGTCCTCCGGCATGGAGGTACGCTGCTTATCTTGGTTCTTTCAGGTTACGTGAGCTTTCCTTTTCGGTACAAACAGTATTTTTCATTTGAGTAGCGGTGAGGATACGGGGAAGTGGTTGAGTTCAAGAGAAGGAAGCCGTCTGTAGGATTTGGTGGATGTTAGATCTGGTATGCGAGGGAGGAGAAGGCCAGGATGGGGCCCAGGTTTCTGGCTTAAGAAGTTAGGTAAATTGTGGTTCCATGAACTGAGATGGGAAACACACAGTCCAGGCGGGTTTGCAGAGGAAAGGCCATGAGGGTTTTTTCCAGACATGGAAATTGTAGCTCCTATCCATTAGGCACTTAAGTCCATTAGGCACTTAAGTTTATGGGTGAGGAAAACAAGGGGAGGGCCGGGCTAGGAAAAATAGATCAAATACCTGTGATCCTGAAATGCAAACTCACTCGAACAGTCCTCAAAAAGGGATGCAGTGGTTGAATTCTGTGAGGCAGTTTTTCTCAACCTACTTTTACCTCCTCACCCTAGGAGCCTTTTTTAGTAATTTTCTTCCTAATGACCACCATGCCAAGAAATTGTAATGCTACACGTATACCATGTAGCAATTCATGAATATAAACAGAAACCTATGTATTTGTGCTTTCTACATGAAAAGAGTAAGATTCTCCCTTCCCAATAAGCAGTTTGCACAAGCCCATTAAATAGAGTGATTTTTTTTGTAGGGTGATTAAGTTCTAATTGGCTTACGAGTAATTAGGGGAGTTCCCATTGTGGCTCAGTGGCTTAAGAACCCAGGTAGTATCCATGAGGATGCAGGTTTGATGCCTGGCCTCACTCAGTGGGTTAAGGATCAGGTGTTGCCGCAAGCTGCATCATAGGTCACAGATGTGGCTTGGATCTGGCATTGCTGTGGCCATGGCATAGGCTGATGGCTGCAGCTTCAATTCGACCCCTACCCTGGGAACTTCCATATGCCATGAGTGTGGCCCTAAAAAAGAAAAAAAAAAGTAATCAGTGGTCAAAGACTGTGTCTGGTACTACTCCTCCTAGGTACGAATACCCATGTTGTCTTACTGATAGTGCAGAACATAGAACTAGAAATGTTTTACCATTTCATTGTCAGTGTATAAGCTATTCTATAATAGTGTTTGTTGTGATTAATTGCTAAAAGTAATGATATACATGTTCAAATAAATGAAATAATATGAGTAGCACATTAATTTTATTTTATGAAGGCAATATAAAAAATTCTTGTAATGGACTTTGGCTTCTTTATGGGTAAATTATAGCTTTGTTATATTCTTAGAAGAGAATTTCATTTTTCTTTTCTTTAAATAAAAGGTTGTGGCCCACACTTCATCTTGACCCTTTAAGTCCAAAAGATGCAAAGTCTATTATAATTGCAGAATGCCACTCTGTAGACATTAAATTGAGTAAAGAGCAGGTAAGTATTTTTAATTTTGCCACTATCTTTTACCCTCTCTAGCTTTCATTATAAAAACACCCTATATGAGACATAAAATTCAATATATGTGGTTCTAAGGAAAATTGGAATTCAGTAATTACCTTATTAAAGGCATTCACTCTTAAACTAATAACAGATAAAGAAGAAGCAATAAAAAGACTTTAGTCTTAAGTTTTACTTTACTATATTACATTAAGCAGTATTTTAAAAGCCACAAAGCATCTGCATGTCAACCACATCTATGGCCCACCTCCACTTGGCAGCAATACCGCTGAGGAGATGAACCATATTTCTGCAGGGTTATTTGTTGATGGCTCAGTTTTAAAGACCGTGTAATTCCAGGGTGGTTTTTTATTTTTGTTTTGTTTTTCGGTAAACTGGTGCAGGAGAAGAAGCTAGAACGGCACTGTCGTTCTGCTACAACCTGCAATGCCCTTTATGTCACTCTTTTCGGCAAAATGATTGCGTGGTAAGTGGTGGTTATTTTATGTGGTCATCAGCATGTTTGTGTTCACCGCAGAATGCTTCCTCACTGTGTGAAACTGAGACCTGATCCTTAACGACCATCTCTTGGGCCGCTCAGATTCTGTTTGTTCTAACAGTAATGCTAACATCCCAGAGAATGTGACTTAATGACCAATGATTGCTAACCCTTAAATATCAGAACTTGTTGGGTATCTTTGTCTGGTTTTCATAACACTAACCTTTTCCCAACTGGGAGCTGCAGAAGAAGGCCATCTTCAGCCTCAATTTTGGGCCCACCCATGAGTGTTCACTGTCACCTGGTTGAGGCCTCTAGCTTTGGGAAAATGGGGATTGGGGTTGGGGATTAGGGTTAGGGTTAGAGTTAGACTGAAGCATAAAAGTGTTATTTCATCCATAGGTAGGTAGACAGGAATTTTTAATCGTCTCCGTTCTCATATCCTGATAAACCTTTCATCTTATAATAGTCTTCTATTTTAGATATCCATGCTTAATTTGCCTTTAGATAAGCAGTAGAGCGCTTTCCACTTTTATTTCTTCTTCAGTACAGCTTCACCCTACTTTGTCTATTCACAGCCAGAAGTAAACAAGATTAACCTGTGTTGTTATTCATCGTAATAGGTAGTAATCCTAGCATAACTCACCTTAAATCTAGCGCTCTTCAGTCTCATCTGAAGCACCAAATTTGAAATGAAAATAATCTTCTAAAACTCTGAATTGCCCTTGGTATTTTCTCCGTCCCTTCCCATTGTTCCCAGAGTTGTGGTGGTGACTGGCCTCTGGGAATATCAGTGGTTTGCATAGGTACAGTCAGGAGTATGAGTCATTTTCCATACATTTCATAACATTTATTGAAGTTATCTATTTTAAGAGAGACCATGGACCATTCCCCCCCATTCTTTATATATCTTCGTATTTAAAAAAGAAACTGCTGATAAATATTGTGTAATAGTTTAAAACAAATCCTGTTTACTGATTTTCTTTAGCCTGATATTTTCCAAATTCTGGTTTCAATTTAATTTTCATGGCTCACTAATAATACTTATTTATAATTTTTTCCTGCTTCCTATATGTAGATGGCATGCCTCTGGATGATAAGAACCGTACCCTACTTATTTTTATGTTCTCTGATGTGTAATTACTTGACGTATAGTCAAGTCCCAGATATGTTTACTAAATTGAATTAAATGGTATACTAAAATAACTGATGACTCTAGCAGCCCCATAAAACTAACATTTTCCTGTAACATGTTTTATTGAATTTCCGTTATTATCAGTTAAAAAGCACAAAAAATAGAGATAAAATAGAACGTTGTTTTTATTTACCCCAGATTTTTCACAGATGTTGGCAGACTGTAAGAAATTTAATCTGTTCTCAATTCCAACAGTGCTGGGAGAGCAGGCAATTTAGATAAAATCCTTCTTCAGTGTTTCCAGTGTCAAGATACTGTTTCATTATATAGACTTGTTCTGCACTCTATCCAGGAATCCATGGCAAATGATATAGATAAAGAACTAATGAGACAGGTAAAGTGTAATAAACCTATAAAGGGAAGATTATTTTGCCTTGTTTGTATTTGTGTGTGAATTGAAGTAAATAGCAAATCTTTGTAAATCCTTGTAATGTTAAATATGTCGCAAGCATATACTATACCCACCACCATCCCCCCTTGTGGCCAGAGGGAATCTCACGGAGTTTGCATTTTCCTGGTTATCATGGAGATTTTCATCTTTTCATGCTTATTGGCTGATTTTTTCTTCCTCTTATGTGAATTGCTCCTTCAAGTCCTTTACCCATTTTTTTAATTGAGTTGACCTTTTTTTTTTTTTTTTTTTGGTCTTTTTAGGGCCCCACCTACAGCATAGGGAAGTTCCCAGGCTAGGGGTTGAATCAGAGCTGCAGCTGCTAGCCTACACCACAGCCACAGCAACATGAGATCCAGACCGAGTCTGAGACCTACACCACAGCTCACAGCAACGCCAGATCCTAAACCCACTGAGCAAGGCCAGGGATCGAACCCACATCCTCATGGATACTAGTGTGGTTCATTATCACTGAGCCACAGTGTCAACTCCCAAGTTGACGTTTTTTTAACTGATCTGTAGTTCTTAAGTGTTCTACATCAATGTCTTTTTCCTGTTCCTGTCTTAACTTTATGGTGTCATTATACAAAGTTTTATTTTAATGAAGTTGGATTTATCAACAGTTTCTTTTATGGTATATACTTGTAGCTTATTTTTAAAATCCTTTACTATCTTGGAGTTCCATTGTGACTCAGTGGGCTAAGGACCCAATGTTGTCTCTGTGAGAATACGGGTTCCATCCCTGGACTCACTCAGGGGGTTAAGAATCCAGCCTTGCTGTGGCATAGGTTGCATATGCAGTTCAGATCTGGCGTTGCTGTGCCCATGGAGCAGGCTACAGCTGCAGCTCCGATTTGACCCCTGGCCCAGGAACTTCCATATGCTGCATATGTGGCTGTAAAAAGGAAAAAAAAAATCCTTTGCTGTCTTAAAAATGTTCTCGTTTTTTTCCCTTCAAAATACTTTAAAATTTCATTCTTCATATGTAAGTCCTTATTGATATATTTTTATTTATTGTGTGAAAGAGGAACCTACTTTTTCATCTTTTTTATGTGGCTAGTTAATTGTGGTGTTTGTTTGTTTGTTTTTGCTTTTCAGGGCTGCACTCACAGCATATGGAGTTTCCTAGGCTAGGGGTCGAATCAGAGCTATAGTCACCGACCTACACTACAGCCACAGCAACACCAGATCCGAGCCTTGTCTGCGACCTACACCACAGCTCACGGCAATGCTGGATACCCCAACCCACTGTGCTGGGCTGGGATCAAACCTGCACCTCCTCAGTGACCCAAGCCACTGCAGTCGGCTTCCTAACCCACTGCACCACAGCACGAACTCCCTACCATTATTTTTAACAATACATTTCCCGCAGTTTTAATTTTCAGTAAACTTTTTCTATATGTGTATTATCTTGGCATGCTAGATTTCATATGTATACTATTTTACCCTTGATTAGTGCTCTTTGGAAAGTGTTTTATTTTAAGACATCTATTTCTTGATTTTATTAAGTCATTTGAATGAAAAAATTGCAGGAAGACGTTAATAAGCTTTAAAGAATTATGGAAATTTTAACAGCTATTAGTTACTTATAGGAGTGCTTTATGATCATTGATTCTTTTTTCTACCAGATTCTCTGCCTTGTAAATGTTAGTCACAATGGTGTGAGTGAATCTGAATTGTTGGAACTCTATCCTGAGATGTCCTGGGCTGTCTTGACCTCCCTTATTCACAGTTTACACAAAATGTGTTTGTTGACTTATAGTTGTGGTTTGCTCAAGTTTCAACATCTACAGGTAAACGTTATCTTAGGTTTTTTTCACTTATAAATGTCCACATACCATTGCATATATATTATGCTACAGTAAACCACATTATTTTAAATGTTTCAGTTATAAAATTGAAATCTCAAATTTGGCATTACAAAAATTTTTTTCAATGATTTTAGGTTACGTGTAAACTTTGGCTGATAATCTTCTGAAGTCAGTATCTTTATGAAATGTCTATCGTAGTAGGTTATTTTTTTCTGAAAGAGAAAAATACTGTTTTCAATTTTACGTTTCATTGAATTGCTGGTGTATTTTATATGTTTTAAGAGCTTGGGCTCTGTAAGTCACTCTGCCTCAATTCACAGTCCAGCTCTTCACAGCTTAATGCAACTTTGGGCAAGTTCTCTGAGCCTGGACAGATGTTTCCAGCTTACTTCAGGGACTGTAAAGAGAATTAATTGAGGTGGTGCATAATGAACTGATCCTGGTGAGGTCCTCACCATGATGTCTAGCATATAGTAAAGAATGACTAATACAGTTCTTATCACCTTCAGTGCCGTGGTTGGTTGACATACGTAAGCTAAATCAAATGAAGTCTTTCATTTGAATATGCTGTGCTATATATGTAGGTGTGGAGTAGTTGTAATATCACAGGCTTATCTTTCTCTTTTATTATATATCGCTTAAATATAACTTGCTCTTTTTAGTACTTTTGCAGTACACATTTCAGATTTTTAATGTATCTACTAAAACTTTAAATTGAGTTATATTTTGTGTTTCTACAGGAATTCTCATGTCAGTTTATCACATAAATACACACAGAATTTTAAACTAGTATAATGCCATTTCATACAGCTATAAAATTCAAAAATTGTTTTATTTTACAAATTTATAGTTAGATGTACATCGACTTACAGAAAATAGACTGTAATGTTTTTTCTTTTTCTCCGTAGGCTTGGGAAGCAGTGAGGCTAGAGTACATGGAAGACCCAGCCATTATTTCTTCATATAGGCAGAAGCTCACCAACTATTTTACCATGCAGCTAAGGTACCATAAATGTCTGTGCTGCTGTTCTGAGGCTTCTGCAACACACTCTACCTCTGTATCCTTATTTCTCTTTCTTATGATTACTTAATGTATTGAAATTTAAGTATATAAAAATATTAAGTCCTCTCCTATGTGGTTAATGTCAAAAGAGCAAAATGTGACAGTATAGGTCAATCTTCAGTATTATTCACTGAAGCTTTAAACTTAAGTGAAATAAATGCAGGATCATTTTATTTTTATTTTATTCCAGTTAAATAGTTTAAATCATTTAAAAGTATGTGTCTACACATATACAAATATGTGTATATATTTGTGTTCATTGATTTTTTTTTATGGTTCAATTTTAAGAAAATACCTTTAGAGTTTGGTCAGTGGTCCTGACTGTCACTTTATTTTCATAGTTAAATTGGTAAAGTTTCTGATTTTGACCTAATTTTCTCAGTATCTGATGATACTTAGAGTCAGAACTAAATCTCAAACATATCTTTTTTTTTTTTTTTTTTTGCTTTTTAGCGGAGGAGGTTCCCAGGCTAGGGGTCCAATCGCAGCTATAGCTGCCGGCCTACACCACAGCCACAACAACGCCGTATCCAAGCCGTGTCTGAGACCTACACCTCAGCTCAGGGCAACGCCAGATCCTTAACCCACTGAGCGAAGCCAGGGATCGAACCCACAACCTCATGGCTCCTAGGCGGAGTTGTTTCCACTGTGCCACAATGGGAACTCCATCTCAAACATATCTTTCTTTCTTCGACATTTGTCTGCAGCCTTTCGAAGTGATCTTGTAGGAAAGGATTATTGAACGTTGTCCCTTCTTTTGTCCTAGTCAGGACCGGGTGACCTGGAGGAGTGCAGATGAGCTGCCTTGGCTTTTCCAGCAGCAGGGAAGTAAACAGAAGTTGCACGATTGCCTTCTCAACCTCTTCGTGTCTCAAAACCTCTATAAAAGGTAAGAAACTTATTAGTAAAACACTTTTCCCCAGAAAAACAGATTTAAACAGTTATTCAGTGTAACAAAGAAAAATAGTATTCTTCCTTTTAAAACTAGTCCAGTTTCAGTGACACCTGAACTAGAAAACAATGTGGGAGAAATATTAAGACACTTTCCAAATTGCCATGAGATTTACTTTTTCCAAGAGGTAAACAAAAAGATAAGGTACTGCAGTTTTCATAAAATCAGATCTGGAATGCTCTTGAGATGGCTTTGTGTCTTAATTTTTCACTGAAGCAGGTTTAAATCTCAACCACCCAGAGAGGCTATTCATGATGTCTGCCTCTTGGGGCCTTCAAGTTTTTCAAAGTGTAGCCTTCAAACGAGACTCTGGGCTCTGCACAGAATCTGACTGGTGTTGAGTTTAAAGAAAGGATTACCCTTTTTCAGAACTGTATGATTGTCTCTTCTGGTGTGTCTGAATTTACCTGTGGCAGAACCACCTTTTTTTGAGCCAACTTTCTGACCTTTCAGCCCTAGGCAGAGCTTTTTCTGTCTTACCTGGAAATTTAGACCCTTCTCATAACGTAGCTGCATAATTTGTTTTGCTCCTTAGTGAACTCTCTCAGATTTCTTCATTGCTCCTCATAAATTATTGCTGATCTCCATCCCAATTTTTCATGACTTGTTTGAAATCAGCTTCAAGCTTTAGTTTGGCAGCTTTCCCATTCTACTTAATACCACCTACAGAAGAATAAGCTTACTTTTTCATTAAATTCCTTGATGAAAATTCAAAGCAGGCATTCTAACAGTTTGCTTATGTTTCATTAGTTTGTTCCGATTTCTATCATTTAAAATAATTTTGAGGTGAATTCGGCAGTTGACTGCATATCATGAAATGTCTAGTAAAGATCCTGATAAGTTTCCATTAGTGAGTAACCATAGTGATATTGATGAAAACAGCTAACACTATGGAGTTCTTGCCACCACTACGGAGTTCTTGCCACCACGGTGCCATAATCTCCTCACAGTAACACGAGGCAGGTGGCATCGGTGCCCCCCTCTTCTGCAGATGAGGGTGATGAGGTGTCGGGGTCAGGCAGTCTGCTCAGGATCCCACAGCCAGGGAGCTGTGGTCTCAGATGGCAGTGTGATGGTCCCTGTCTACACCCTTAGCTTATTGCACTGGACTTTCTTACTAGTTAACTCTCAAGAGCTTGATATGAATTGTGGCATCTTCACACAGTAGTGGGTTTTAAAGTTTCTTTTTCATTAAATTGCTGTTATTTGTTGAAACAGAGGACACTTTGCTGAGTTGCTGAGTTACTGGCAGTTTGTTGGGAAAGACAAAAGTGCGATGGCAGCAGAATACTTTGATTCCTTGAAACAGTATGAGAAAAACTGTGACGGCGAGGAGAGCATGATTTGCTTAGCTGACCTTTATGAAACTCTGGGGCGATTTCTCAAGGATCTAGGCCTCCTCAGTCAGGTAACTTAAGCAGGGAGTCAGAGACAAAGGGTTTTCACGTTTACCATGCTTTCTAGGAGTCTGTGCAGCTTTCTTTTGTTGTGCTAATCAGATAGAAGACCTTAGGGCCTTTCTCTCACTTTAATTAACTTGAACCTTTCATTCCCAGGCTGTTGTGCCTTTGCAGAGGTCTCTAGAAATTCGAGAAACAGCTTTAGATCCCGATCACCCACGCGTGGCTCAGTCCCTCCATCAGCTAGCGAGTGTGTACGTACAGTGGAAGAAGTTCGGCAACGCAGAACAACTGTTTAAACAGGCCTTGGAAATTTCAGAAAATGCCTATGGTGTGGACCATCCACATACTGCTCGTGAACTTGAGGCCCTTGCAACTTTGTACCAGAAACAAAATAAGTAAGATTTGTATTAGCAATTGTCTGGTATATGACAGGGAATTACAGTCCGTACTGTACTTACGTGGGAGGTTTCGTTTTGTGGCTGTGTGCTTGCCCTTATCCTATAATCTTTTTTTCCCTTTCTTTTTTCATTTTTTAAAGTTTTATTGAAGTAGAGTTGATTTACAAATTTTGTTAATTTATGGTGTACAACAAAGTGATTCAGCTATACATGTACACATATCCATTCTTTTTCAGATTCTTTTCCCATATAAATTATCACAGAAAAGTGAGTAGAGTTCTCTGTGCTATACAGCAGGTCCCCAGTGACCATCCATTCATTCCATCCTATATTCTTTTCTTTGCTTTTCTGGCCACACCCATGGAACTTGGAAGTTCTCCGGGCCAGGGATCTAATCCCAAGCTGCAACTGCAACCTACACCTCACAGCTCTGGCAACACCAAATCCTTAACCCATTGTGCTTGGCTAGGGATCGAACCCTAATCACTGAAGAGACAAGGCCAGATCCTTAACCTGCTGCACCTCAGCAATAACTCTGCACCTTATATTCTTTTGAACCCACCATATTCAAGTATTATTCTTGCTCTGGGTCTTCATGAGGTAAACAGAAAATTAGAACTACAAGATACAGGAGTTCCCGTTGTGGCGCAGGGGAAATGAATCCAACTAGTATCCATAAGGATGCAGGTTCTATCCTTGGCCTCACTCAGTGGGTCAGGGATCCGGCATTGCCATGAGTTGTGGTGTGGGCTGCAGACACGGCTGGGATCCTGCGTTGCCCTGGCTGTGGCGTAGGCCAGCAGCTGTAGCTCCAAATCGACCCCTAGCCTGAGAACTTACATATGCCACGAGTGTGGCCCTAATAGTCATCTCTATTTCAAGATGTGTGGAGGATAAAGTGGGGACTTTGGAGTCATATAGTTGGGTTTGAAACTAGACTCCTTCACTGACTAGCATTGTAATATCGAATGTGTTACTATATAGGGGCAGCAAGCCATTACCCACTTGCCACTTCCAGAAGCCCCTGTATTAGATATAGGATTGCTGTGGGACGCAGCCACATTTTTCTCATTTATGTTTTCTGTGATTGCTCCCATGCTTCAACAGCAGTTTTGTAATTGCAGCAGAGACCACATGATCCACAAAGTCTAAAATGTTTACTATCTTACAGAAGAAGTTTGCTGATCCCTAATAAAATAAACCCACTGAATGGCATCTCTTCCTCTATCTGAAATCATTTCTTTTGCTCCATCGTAGGTGATACATACTGAAATTTTTTTCTTTTAACTTCTAGAAGTATTTGTTTCACACAGATTTTATATGAATTTCATGTTTCTATTTGACCAAAAATTAGCCTGTATGGAAGCCAATAAAGCAAACCTAAGGTCTGGATTTTCATTTAGTTAGATTCCCCTTTAGAGACTCAAAGTGAGTTTAATTAGTTAAAAACAGTTAAATGTGAGCTACCAGAGGACCTGATTTCTTTTGTTAGATTTTGTTTTATGAAAGTTTTTATTAAAGGTTTTTGTTTTTTTGTTTTTTCTTTTGGCTGCACCCACAGCACATGGAAGTTCCCAGGCCAGGGATTCAGTGGCAGTAATGCTGGATCCTTTAACTCTGCTGGGCCACGATCAAACTTGCACCTCCACAGCTGCCGGAGATGCTCCAGTCAGATTCTCAACCTACTGCACCACAGCGAGAACTCCACTGTTAAAGATTTTTAATTCCATGTGACTATCACTTCTAGAAATAATGTTGTCTTTAGCCAAAAAAAGGCTCAACACAAGTGCTTTCATTTCATTGGAGTATGACACTTTGAACATATGTTTCTTTCATTTGACTTACTTTTTTTTTTCTTTTAAGATATGAACAAGCTGAACATTTTAGGAAAAAATCTTTTAAAATTCGTCAGAAAGCTACAAGGAGAAAAGGCAACTTGGTAATGAGAGATTTCTTTTGTGTTTTTTGGTTTTTGTTTTTGTCTTTTTGCCTTATCTAGGGCCGCACCCACGGCATATGGAGGTTCCCAAGCTAGGGGTCTAAAAGGAGCTGTAGCCGCTGGCCTTCGCCACAGCCACAGCAACGCGGGATCCAAGCCGCATCTGCAACCTACACCACAGCTCACGGCAACGCCAGATCCTTAACCCACTGAGCAAGGCCAGGGATCGAACCCGCAACCTCATGGTTCCTAGTCGGATTCGTTAACCACTGAGCCACGATGGGAACTCCTTTTGTGTTGTGTTTTGAATCAAAAAGGAAAAGAATATCTCTGAATATCATAGTGTTAACGCATAAACCTCATGTATTTAAGAACTTTAGATTTTAAAGAGACTTTTTCTTATTTAGTTATAATACATGTTTAAATATTAGGGTCACTGAGAAGTACAAATTAGTTGACTTTTAAAAAATGAAATATTGTAATCATTTTACTATATATATATGGCAAATAATCATGTACATCTTAAACTTATACAGTGTTATATGTCAATTTTATCGCAGTAAAGCTGGGGAAAATTTTTTATAATTTTTAAAAGATGGAACCTTCAAATTAATTTGAAGGTTAGATTTCAGAAGATGGACTTAAAAGGTGTTTCAGTTCTTTAAAGGATTGGGAGAGAGAATAAAAGAAATTTAGCAAACATTTTATGTTGGATTTAAGCGCCAAGAAATTATTATCTTAAGTGCAAAAAAATTTTCATTTTCTAAGCTGCTGATAAAATCTGAATATAGGAGTTCCCATCGTGGCTCAGTGGTTAATGAACCCGATCAGTATCAATGAGGACGTGAGTTCAATCCCTGGCTTCGCTCAGTGGGTTAAGGATCTGGCGTTGCTGTGAACTATGGTGTAGGTCGCAGATGAGACTCGGATCCCGCGTTGCTGTGGCTGTGGCATAGGCTGGCAGCTGCAGCTCTGATTCTACCCCTAGCCTGGGAACCTCCATATGCTGCAGGTGTGGCCCTAAAAAGACAAAAAGACCAAAAACAACAACAACAAAAAATCTAAATATAGCATATTTGTATTAACTTAAAATGCTGTGTGCAATTTTTATTGAAATATATTTGACATCTAATATTGTATAAATTTAAGATGTGTAACATGTTTATATGATGCATTTATATATTATAGTATGATTATCACCATAGCATTAGCTAGCTCTGTCACATCACGTAATTATCATTTCTTTTTTGTGGTGGGAATAATTAAGATCTATTTCTTAGCAAGTTTGATGATTATAATATAGTGTTATCTATATTCACTCTGCTGTACATTTGATTTCCAGGATTTTTTTTTCTACTAGTTGCATGTGCTATGTGTAATTTAAGTACTTGACATTTAAATATTTAGTAATGGGGTTAATTCTTTTTCCTGATCTTTGTGAAGTTCTTTGGATTCAGTTCATTTTGCTAAAATGTCTCACATTTTCACAAAATAATTTTTAATAAATTTAAGAATGTGATGCCAAATGGGAAATAGGTGTATTTTCAGGAATCATTGGATTAATTCAGTATGATACTTAAAATAATTATAATCTACTTCAAAAGGAACAAGAGGAGAAAGGATTTTTTGGAAGCCTAGTGTAGTATTTCAGAACCAAAGACTGCACTTACTTAATGACGGTTGTGAATTTCTTATATTTGCTTCAGTATGGATTTGCCCTTCTGCGTAGACGGGCCCTGCAGTTAGAAGAGCTCACATTAGGTAAGGACACACCTGACAATGCCCGGACCCTCAATGAACTGGGCGTGCTCTACTATCTTCAGAACAACCTGGAGTGAGTACCATTGTCAATCATCAAAACACGTGTCCATTTTGTCTCTTAGATGCAAAGCTCTTTTACATTTCTATTAAGTCAAGCTAGAAAAACTTGGTAGAAACCATGTAAAATTTCACGTATGATGTGTTATAAGCAAGGCCACACTTAAAGACAGTGACATTTTCTCTACTGTTTCCTTTCACATTGTTTCTTTAGTAACTAGAAAGTTATTCTGTAGCTTCCCGAGTATGTTTTATATGTTTTAAAGAGTGAGTTTGTGTGTATATTGCACATGAGATCTCACATGAAAACAAACTTGGCACTAAAGGAGAATAAAGAATAGAATGTAGGTGGCTGCTAGTTTTATTCTTCTGCTTATTTGGGCAGTAAGACTCAAAAAGGCATTAAAATTTATGAAAAAGAAGTGCTTTTGGACTTCTTTGTCAGAAAAATATAACAAATTTGACACTTTGGATACCAGAAAAATACAACAAATATTTATTCTATCCCACTTCACAAAGGGTTCTTTTATTCCAAAAAATTACTTAGTACTGACTCCAAAGGGAGAAGGAAAGAATACGGAAATCTTTTGAGTTTGGCCTAATAATTTTTAAGATAAAAATGGTATTTTTGGAAATTTTTATTGGTTTGTCTTTTTGGAGAAGTGAAGTAGAGGATTGAGGCAATCATCCAGATACTTTAGGCTCTCACACTAACAGGAAAGCATTTCTGATTTTTTTGGAAAAGGGCAGAAAGAGATGCGGGGTAGGGAAAGAGATTTCAAGCTGAATCCTTCCTTTAACTATCTTGGATTTAAGAATAAAAGTGCTTCAGTTCTCCACCTAAATAGGGCAAAGGATTCTGACTTCTAGAAAATAAATTGTTTAAACCATTTGGGGCTTTTGTTCATAGAACAGCTGAACAGTTTCTGAAACGGTCCTTGGAGATGAGGGAGCGAGTTCTTGGACCAGATCACCCTGACTGTGCCCAGTCTTTGAATAATCTGGCAGCTCTGTGCAATGAAAAGAAGCAGTATGATAAAGCGGAAGAACTTTATGAAAGAGCCTTAGACATTCGGAGGCGAGCATTAGCTCCTGATCACCCTTCTTTGGCTTACACGGTGAAGCATCTTGCAATTTTGTATAAGAAAATGGTAAGTAATCCTAAGCATGCCTACGTGTGTGTTATAACGTACTAATTAAGCCATAATTCTATCAGCAAAATAATTTATCTTCTGATGGATTATTTTCTATGAGCTTTTTTTTTTTTTTGTCTTTTTGTCATTTCAGGGTCGCACTCGCGGCATATGGAGGTTCCCAGGCTAATCAGAGCTGTTGCTGCTGGCCTACGCCAGAGCCACAGCAACGCCAGATCCGAGCTTCGTCTGCGACCCACTCCACAGCTCATGGCAACACAAGATCCTTAACCCACTGAGCAAGGGCAGTGATCGAACCCACAATCTCATGGTTCCTAGTCGGATTTGTTTCCGCTGCGCCACAGTGGGAACTCCTATGAGCTTTTAAATCACAATAAGTTTTAATAGCTAAGGATAACATTAAAAATGTTGTTTCAGGCTTAACTAAAATAAGGTACTGATTTTTTGGGGGTTTGTTCTTTTGTCTTTTTAGGGCCGCCCCCTCAGCATATGGAGGTTCCCAGGCTAGGGGTCGAATCCAAGCTGTAGCCGCTGGCCTAGCCACAGCCACAGCCACAGCAACACAGGATCCCAGCCATGTCTGCGACCTACACCACAGCTCAGGCAACGCCGGATCCTTAACCCACTGAGTGAGGCCAGGAATCAAAACTGCATCCTCATGGATGCTAGTCCCATCTACTGAGCCACGATGGGAATTCCCACTGGTTTAGTTTTTAGAAATACATTCTAAATTACAAATGCATTCATCAGCATTCTGATTAGAACTTATACTTCTTTTACATTTCAGAAGTTCTAAAATTCAACCAGGATTGAGTTTGCTGAGTTAACCTACCATAAACAACTAATCACCCATCTATCCAGGCTAAAGGAGGAGTCTCTGTAGCTAATTAAATAACTATTTTAATTGCTCTCTTTTCTTTGCCTACAAATAATGTAACCATTCTTTACCATAGGGCTCTAGCCTGAGTAATATTTGGAATTTTTATAGCTGTTCTCCAAAAAAAAAAATGCCAAAGAGGTCTGCTTTCATTTAGTGCAGTTACAGTTATAGATACTGATTTTCGACCTTGCGGGACCCTTGCTGGTCCTTCTGGCACTGAAGTTGATGTTTTAGTATAAAGGATACATTGTTGCTCTTTCTGCCTAACTTTCAAGTAAAAAAGAAATAATTAGAAAAATCTGGAAAGGATTTGGTAGAAAGTGAGTTTTTATTTTGATGCTATCTCTAAATTATGTATAGTAGTAAACACACTTTAGCACACTTTTACTTCACCAGAAACCATAATGATGGGTAATCCTAAAGGACTTTCTGAATTACCAAAGAAAATGCTTTTATATTCAATATAACTTTACTTACATATTCTATTAGATTTTAGCTATCTATAAACTTAACCATTAAACTGGGAGGAAAATGCTTCTGAACTTTTTTTCCTCAAAATTACTTTTTAATCTAAAATTGTGTTTATGGAACAAGCTCCGATCAGAAAGTATTTATTGCTTTAATATTTTCGTTAGATTTCACTTTTGTTTTTTAGGGAAAACTTGACAAAGCTGTACCTTTATATGAGCTGGCTGTTGAAATTCGGCAGAAATCATTTGGTCCAAAGCACCCTAGTGTGGCTACTGCCTTGGTGAACTTAGCCGTTCTTTATAGCCAAATGGTAAGTTCCCACACTTTTACTCTGTATAAATGGATAGTTTTAAGGTATGAAATATAGGCAAACAACACAGTAAAAATAAGGGACATTTAAGGTTATCTACTAGTGCTCCCTTTAGTACTTGAGAAATTATTGAAGTTACATTTGTCCGATAGTCTCTTCTTTTTAGTGTAAAACACTGAGTGTTTACCTCACTGCATGGACTTAATTTTTTAAGTTCCAGAGACTCCCTACATCTAATATTCTCTACCTCTAATATTCTTCTTAAGCTGTGACATTGGCCTATGATGGGTGAGAAACAGGCATGGTACCTTCTGGGCAGTAAAGAAACAAGTTTGTGCTTATATAGTTGGATTAATGTCAGTGGTCAAGCCAGTTCTAAACTTAGGTTTCTGGCTTTTTTTTCCCCCCTTTTTTAGGGTTGCACCTGCAGCATATGGAAGTTCCCGGGCTGGGGTCAAATCAGAGCTGCAGCTGCCGACCTACCCCACAGCCACAGCAATCAATGCTGGACTCTTAACCCACTGAGCAAGGTCAAGAATTGAACCCGCATCATCAAAGACACTATATTGGGTTCTTAACCTGCTGAGCCACAACAGGAACTCTCTGACTTTTTATTATAGTGCTTCCATTATGATTTATTTATAAATTAGTCTGTTTATCCACATATTATAGGAGGATATTAACTTTTTAAAAGTACATACTCAGCTTAGTCTAATAATTAACAGTAAAATTACTAGTCAGTTATATTATAGTAAATTAATAGTAATTTTAGAAACCCAGTGTGTTCAAGTAAACACTGTTTTTCCTTTAATAAGAAAAAGCACATTGAAGCCTTGCCATTATATGAAAGAGCATTAAAGATTTACGAAGATAGCCTGGGTCGAATGCATCCTCGAGTTGGAGAAACATTAAAAAATTTAGCTGTGCTTAGGTAAGAGTTTTTCAGTTTCAGCCAAAACTCCCTTTTATTTTTTTTTTCAAAGTTTTTTTGAAGTATAGTCGATTTACAATGTTGTGACAATTTCTACTGTACAACCAAGTGATTCAGTTATTACGTGTACACACAGAATCCCTTGTAGAAATCTTTGACTCATCATAAAACAACACAGAATATTTATTGCCAGTATACCTTTTATTGGAGTGGGAGGAGTTGTTTTTAGTTGATCTACTTCAAGAGATACTGAAATAATATCCAGAAGTAGTGTATCATGGCAAATGGAGAATTGTTTACATTTGCTGTTCTCTGGCTTGGGGGTAATGTGGGCAATTTACTGGCCTCAGACTGATTTACCATTGAGTATATGCTGACTTTTGCATTATTTTTATCTCAGGATGCTAACTTCCCGTAGCAGTTTCACTGTATCCATTACAACATGGTCTGAATGGTGCCCCTGTGAGACACTAAGTGTTTCTTAGCAGCACCGACAGAAAGGAGAAGAGTTTGGGTGTTCCGTTTTACTGGTCTGCCTGAATAACTGCACTGGAGAAAAATCAGTTATTCACGACTTGTTTTTCTGTATCCTGTAAGGTTATTTAGAATTGTTAAAAGATCATAGCCTCATTTTGAGGGTTTTTTTCTTTTCTCTTAAAGCTACGAAGAAGGGAATTTTGAAAAAGCTGCTGAACTATACAAAAGGGCAATGGAAATAAAAGAAGCAGAAACGTCACTCTTGGGTGGAAAAGCTCCTTCCCGACACTCATCAAGTGGAGACACATTTAGCTTAAAAACCCATTCTCCTAATGCTTTCCTTCATCAAGGACAAAGGTAATAGCAGCAATTACAATTCATTGCAAATGCACCTTATTAGGATGAAATAATTAAACATTTGGAACATCAGAATTTAAAACTTATAAAGACTGCTTTTAAGAAAACTTATTTTTACTTTGTGTGATTTAACTGCTATTTTATGAAACTTTATTGGGACTACATTGAAGTTTGAGTCATGATTGTTTCAATTTTAGTTATTCAAAAGAAATAACTTTCCTATTGTATGGGAACCAAGAATGTAGACACATTAGAATCCTAAGATGACATGAAGAGTTGATCATGGAGAGTAGACAGATCTGTTCTACAAGAGTTGGCAAAGCAGCTAAGACACGGGACTGAACAATTCCATGCATCTTCTCATCTCTCAAAGCTACTTTAGCTTTATGGTTCCTCATCTTGCTTTTGAGCAGCACTCTGGCCCAGTTCTCTACCTCAAACATTTGAAGAAATAAAGGGATACTGTTTTTCGGGGTTTTTTTTTTTTTTTTTTTTTACCTTTTTAGTGCCACACCCGCAGCGTATGGAGGTTCCTAGGCTTAGGAGGTTGAATCAGAGCTATAGCCGCCGGCCTACGCCACAGCCACAGCAATGCCAGATCTGAGCTGCATCTGCCGCCTACACCAGAGCTCACAGCAACACCAGATCCTTAACCTACTGAGTGAGGCCAGGGATCAAACCTGTGTCCTCATGGATACTAGTCAGATTCGTTTCCCCTGAGCCACAACGGGAACTCCAAAGGGATAATGTTTATGGGGAAGTATGTCTTCTTCAGAAGATATTTCTTCTTCAGATATAGGAATATCTGATTGCTGCATCTGTTTTATTCTACTTTTTCCTTGAGCAAATTTAGCCAAGCCCTCTGCTTTCCATGCTCTCTATGGTATATATTCTTTTACTGTGTAGAATATACCTGCGCAATATGATGTCATTAATGCAGTAACAGATCAAGTTCTTTGGTATTTTTTTGACCTTTCCCATAATATGGACATGACCTTCTTTCTTAAATGACCTAAACCTATCTCTTCATTTATCTTGAACTCAAATTAGTTGGCCATTTTATACTGAAAATTAAATATTTTTATAGACTTTATAAATATTGCCCACTTGGGATATTGTTTTGTAACATTTATGTATTTATATATAATAAAATCTTTAATTTTAATACTTGGTAATTACTGATTCCAACATGTATTAACTGCAAAGGTGAAAGATGCAATAACCATATTGCATTGTTTCAAAACAGAAGTGTAATTTCAAATTTTTTTCCCACTCCATTTTATAGAAGAGGGTAATATTTACATAATGTTGTCAATATTTCCTGACTAGTCTACTCAACTTGAGTAGCCTGCTCAACTTGGAGTCAATCCAGTGATGCCTTGGGTTTTGTTAATGCTCTCTAAGGTTTGGCTACTCAAAGTAGTCCATGAACCAGGATCATAAGCACCACCTAGGAGCTTATTAAAAATTCAGACCCTCGAGCCTCTTCCCAGACCTAATGAATCAGAATCTACAATCTAGCTAGATTCCCCAGGTGATTCATATGCACTTAAATTTGAGAAACTGGTATAATTCTAAGGTGCTAGAGTAGTGGTGACTTAAAAGAAATGAGGTAGGATCTTACAAAATGAGCATCATTCTCCCTTTTGGGAGAAGTTCAAGACGAAAAAAGGAAGATTAAGATATAATCATAACATATCTTCCTGGGTTTACCAGCCGTGAAAGGCACAAAGTAACTGAATTAACAAATATACCAGACATTGATTTTAGAATTAATCTTTTATGGTATTAATAATATACTTATGGTGGTATAAGTAGTTTAACACATTATAAATAATATATTAAGTTTAAATGCCTTGAACTGTAGGAAATAATCTGAGATTTACATTCTAGAAGAACCCTGAAAAAGGAAAACCTAGCAAAAGAATAATATGCATTTTTTTCTTTGTTCCTACAAAATTTAGACCTGAAAAACATACAGAAAATGAAAATATATTATTCAAAGTGATTTTACGGTAAATTATTACAGTTTTCAGAAAGTTCAAGTTTAAATATAATTTTAAGACTATATTTTGATCTTACTTACTACGAACTCAAATATTTTCATGTAGAATGCCTATTTAAAAAGATAAAAATAGCCTAGACAGACATTTTTTTGTATCTGAGGTTCTCATATAGGAATATTATGTGCACATTAATATACACCTTTCACAATGAAAATGGTAGCTCTCAGACAACTTAATTATAAATCTGAATTGGTGGGCTCCAAATTATGGTAGTTATAATTAATTTTCATTCATTCATACTTTACATAAAGAAATATTTTTTAAAAACATGCAACTGAGGGGGTCAAAGCTTCATTAATATTCTTAAATGTTTACTACCTTTTGGGTTGGTCCGTGTGTAGGTATTCAGGGAATATTTTTATATAAACACGTAAAATATATATATATATATATATATATATATATATACTTTTACTATATAAAACATTTTAGTACCACAAATTAACTTCCTATTAATTAAAAAGGGATTAAAGTTGAACGTACCATTTAATATACTGTAATTTAGAGCCTTTGTGTTAAGGCAATTTTGGGAGTGTATTTCCATCTTTCACATTAGAAACAATAGTGTTATAAATCTGGTCAAGCACTATGAGTATTTAGTAATGTAAATTCAGTGATGATTAATTTCTCAGTCAACTACCTGCATATACAAGTTTTCATGGCATACAGACTGTCAAGAGAGCACTCTAGGTTATGAAAGATACTTGTTGCCAGATTTTTTCTGCTAAAATAACTTTAATGGAAGATATCAGACAAAAAAAAATCAGGTAAGATTTGGTAGAGTATCAGACACCAGCAGGGTGCAGTGCCAAATTAAGAACAGAGAAAGGTCTTTAGAAGACAGTAGGTTATAGCTATTATATATATATATTTTTTTTTTTAATTTATTTTATTTCTTTTTGGCTGTTCCATGGCAATATGGAGTTCCTGGGCCAGGGATCAAATCTGAACCACAGTTGTGATCTACAGCACATGATCTTTAACCCACTGTGCTGGGCCAGGGATCAAACCTGTGTCCCAGTGCTGCAGAAGTGCCACCAATCCTGTTTTGCCACAGCAGGAACTCCTAGGTACTATATTTTATCAAACCATAAAATTTTAAACTTTTGAGTAAAGCCTTACTAAACTAATGTACCAGAGGTATCAAATTAGTATACTAAAGGAATAGGATTTAGAAAGACGGCATTTCTTTTTTGAAATTCAATGGCATCTCTAGTACCTAGAAAAGTTATTTTGCAGATGAATACACTAAATTTTCAAGTAACAGCAAATGACCTACCAAGGCAACATAAGTAAGTTTCAAGGCTAGAAAAACTACCCCCACACTTTTCTGACATCACTTTAAACATAAAAATTGCAGTAACCTAAATTCTCAAAACTAATAGACTGAAATCAGTTTTCAAAATTTTATTTTACAAGTGGGAAAAGCAGTTTTAATTTTTCACTAAATTTTCCCCCTAGAGATAGGATTTAAACATTTATATCTTCAAAGCAAAAAGTCACCTAAATAGAAGACTAGCATAGTAACAGCCTACTGATAATGGTCACACATGCATGTTTCTTTATTGGTTTCCAAACCATCAGGAATTTATTTCAACCAAGGCTCTCTAAGCCTTCATTATTTATATGCAAAACTCTGGAGAAAGTCATTTTATCAATTTATGACTTAGTGGTCATGATCAGGGAAAATGTTATGTTCCCTGTGAAGAAATACATGTCAGTGGTTGCAGAGGCAATTTTTTTTTTTTTTTTTGTATTTTTGCCTTTTATGTAGAGCCACACCCGCGGCATATGGAGGTTCCCAGGCTAGGGGTCTAACAGGAGCTGCAGCCACTGGCCTACGCCACAGCCACAGCAACGCGGGATCCGAGCCACATCTGCAACCTACACCACAGCTCACGGCAACGCCGGATCCTTAACCCACTGAGCAAGGTCAGGGATCGAACCTGCAACCTCATGGTTCTTAGTCGGATTCGTTAACCACTGAGCCATGAAGGGAACTCCTAGGCCTCTTTTATTGTCCACTATCCAGGACAAACCTTTGCCAACATCTAATTACCCAGGGAATCAAATTTAAATTAAATTATTCAGAAAGTAGCCCATATGATGGATATAATTTTGATGATCTTAGCCTAAATTTATCCTCTGCTCCTATATAAAGCATACTGATTCAATAAAGCACACTGCTTTTCCTAAGAGCAGAAATAGAATTTGTACATCCTGAAAATACCTGTCTATCCATCAAGAAAGCTTCCTTAATATTTGACTTTGTATTTTTTGAATATGTAATTCACAAGTTTACAGACTTTTCCAGTGACTTCATTTCAGCTTGCATTTCATCAGGAAACATTTGAGAGGATGTTTTTATGCTATTGGTTTACTATCTGAAATTCACTGTTGGCCAAGTTAGTGGTATAGTGGGCAGTTTTCTTGTAGAGAGCAATTCCAAACACGAAGAGTGCATGCCTGCTGTTTCTAATCATTAGGTCATGCCTCTAATCCTTTCTCTTTATTTCATCACACACTATTCTACCATCCATGGCCTCAGGCAACATACTACAAAGGCTTACTGGAAAGAAAAGGAATATGGCATCAGATTGGTCCCTTCTTTCCACCCCTCCCAAAAGGCCGAAACAGTTCAATGGCTAAGTTTTCAATAAAATTTACAACTGCTTACAATAATCCTTTGAAGTTTCTTACTAGAATGAAACATGAGTTTTAGGAGAGTTTCTGATTTAGTTGAAGAGGGGGGAACAACAAGCAATTATCAGTATTTTCAAAAAGTCTAACAATTTAGTAAAGATTGCCTTAAGGGTCTCAGTTTTAAAATGATTTTTTTTTTTTGCAAGGGAATAGATTTAAACACAGGAAATAAAGTATAGGTCCACCCATTATTTACATGTTCTTCATCTTGGCCATGAGGTCTTCCAAGCTTTCACCAGAATCTTCCACTGTTACCTCAGGTACAGAATCTTCTTGCTATCGATAAATGAGGGAAACATGGTGAAAAAAAAGCCAATATTCCTGATGCTTAGGAATATAATATAATCAGTAAGCTTTCACCATTTTCAAAAGTCTACAAAGTAAACTTCCTTTAGTAAATATGCCTTCTAATTTTTATTTGCAAGCCATTAATTTCAATGTTGAGATCTCTACGGAAGTGGTATTTTTTTTCCTTTTTTCAGCCACACCCACAGCATACGGAAGTTCCCAGGCCAGGGATTAATTCCAAGCCCTATCTGTTATCTACTTCACAGCTGTGGCAAAGCCAGATCCTAAACCCATTGGGGACTTAACTGGCGAAGCCACAGAGACGAACCAGATGATCATTAACCCACTGCACCACAGTGGGAAATCCTGAAGTGGTATTTTTAAATGGTATTATGGCTAACACTATCAATATACAAAGTGCTACTGTCTTCTAATCAAAATTTATTTCACTTGATTCACCAATAAGCAAACAAAATTATTTTATGTCTGTTTTCTAACAGTTTAAAATGTGCTGTGCATATTTCCATATTAACAATGAATGCCTCTTTCACACATCTTTTCTTTTTTCTTTTTGCCTTATCTAGGGCCACACCTGCGGCATATGGAGATTCCCAGGCTAGGGATCGGATCGGAGCTATAGCTGCCGGCCTACGCCACAGCCACAGCAACACAGGATCTGAGCCATGTCTGCAACCTACACCACAGCTCATGGCAATGCCAGATCCTTAACCCACTGAGTGAGGCCAGGGATCGAACTTGCAACCTCATGGTTCCTAGTCATATTCGTTAACCACTGAGCCACGATGGCAACTCCTCTTTCACATATCTTAATGCCTATAATGTAAAATATCTAAAATAAATACTGCATTGGCATTACAGAATAGGCTGAAGATGAAATAAGACAGACATTTTCTTTTATATGATATTTACTTATGGTAATAAGATTTTAGATGTACCTTTTGGGGAACTGTATATGCCACTGTAATTCCTTCAGGTAAGTCAGGAATTGGACCAGAAGAATTTTTCAGTTCCTCTTCTGAAACCTCAGATACCAACTCAATACCTGTAAAGTTAAACTTGATCTTAAAACATATTTAAGGAATTTAATGAGCAATAATCATTCAAAATTTGTACGATCTTAATTACAATTAGACTTTCTCCCACAAAAGACTATTTTATGCGCCTACCCCAGGTTTTATGAAAGAATTCCTACCCCACTCATTGTCTTCATGTATTATCTTTTCCTCTTCTTGAACAACCTCCTGTTTGGGCAATGCTGCTACCCTTTTCTGTAGAAATCAAACAGTATCAAAGTGTTTTTACTCATTCTCAGTTCTTGGAAGCATCAATCAAGAATTCAGACAGGTTTTTAATCTAAGGAAGACATAAGATAGCCAACAGACACATGAAAAGATATTCAACATATTAATCATCAGGGAAATGCAAATCAAAACCACAATAACACCTGTCAGAATGACTATCATCAGAAAGAAAAAACAAGTGTGTGTGAGGATGTGGAGAAAAAAGGAATGCCTCCTACACTGTTGGTGGGATTGTAAATTGGTGCAGCAACTATGGAAGCTCCTCAAATTAAAAATACAACTACCATGTGATCTAGCAGTTTCACTTCTGGGTTTTTTTTTTTTTTTAAGAAAACAAAAACACTAACTCAGAAGATACATACACCCCAATATTCACTGTAGCACTGTTTACAACAGCCAAAACATGTGTTCATAGATAGATGGATAGATAAGGAAGGAAGGTGTGATGTAGATGTGATGTATATATATATAAATACCATTAAAAAAATCTTGATTTTGTCACAACATGGATGAATTGGAGGATATTATGCTAAATGAAATGTTATACAAAGAGAAATACCATATGATCTCACTTGAATATGGGCTTTAAAACACAAAACAAAATTAAAACAAATTCAAACATACCAAGAATAAACAGTGGTTGCAAGAGGGGTGTGGATGGTGAAATAGGTGAAGGGAATTAAGAGGTATGGACCTACAGTTATATAATAAATAAGTCACGGGGATATAATTTACGGCATAAGTAATATGGTCAATAATATAACTTTGTATGGGGACAGATGGTAACTAGAATTATCATGGTGATCATTTCATAGTGTCTGCAAGTGTACACAGTATACCTAAAACTGACAGATTTTGTATATCAACTATAATTTTAAAAAATAAAAAAATTTTTTTTTAATTTTTTATCTTACCAAAAGCAAGAAAGGACTTCAAACAGAATTTTCACTTTTAAAGCACAGTGAATAAATTAGAACTTCACAAATCCAGGATCCATTTATCTTGAATTCCAGATCTAGATAATTATTTCTTCTTTTTTAAGTTATTGTCCTATGCAATACAATCTGTTACGCATTGTGATAGAAAGACACATACCTTATATTCTTCCTGCTGCTTCCTACAATTTTTGTCATCACACTGAGGATTTGGCTTCATAGACATAGTAGGAAAAAAATCCTGCATTGCATTGTATCCAAGGTAAAAACTAACAGTACCAAAATTTAACAGAAACCTAGAAAAATAAATAAAAGCAGACTTAAAGAAAACCATAAAAGCATTAGGAAAAAAGTTAACTGAACTTTTAAATAATGATTTTGAAGAAGGTAATGATTTTTTGTAACAAGCAACTCAGAAAACAAATTTTTTTTCTTTTTTTAGGGCTACACCTGCAGCATATGGAAGTTCGCAGGCTAGGGGACAAACTGGAGCTGCAGCTGCTGACCTATGCCACAGCCACAGCAACACCAGATCTGAGCCGTGTCTGTAACCTACACCATGGCTCATGGCAAGTCCAGATCCTTAACCCACTGAGTAAGGTCAAGTATTGAACCCAAGTCCCCACAGATATTAATTGAGTTCATTAATTAACTCAGAGCCACCATGGGAATTCCCTCAGAAAAGTTGGTTACAGGGCCTGGCTAATACTAGATTTTGTTGAATGAATGCTGTCAAGCAAAATTACTCCATTTCATCAACCATAGAATGCAGTATTATTTTTTGAACCTGTAATAAGAATAAAATGCTGCCAATTAAACTATGACATGTTAACTTTTAAGAAGCATATTGCTTTTATAGAAGTTGAAAATGTGGGAGAGGCATATCTTAAAAATCTCTAAGATATGGTAATAAATATAATTTTTAAAGTCTTATATAACTTATGGCAGTGTTTATAATCTTAAATTTTATTAAATCTCAATTAAAAGTTTACAAAAGTAATCATCACCCACATAATAATCACTACCAGATGAAAATACAGCTGTCCCTCAGTTATCTATGGAGGATCCGTTCCAGAACACTCCCCACCCCCCAGGATACCAAAATCAAGTCCCTTATATAAAATGGCATAGTATTTGCATATAATCTATGCACATCCCTCCCATGTACTTTATTTTTTTAATTTTTTTATTGGAGGTGATTTACAGTGTTGTCAATTTCTGCTATAAGGCAGTGATCCAGTCAGACATATCATGCACATTCTTTTTCTTGTACTATCTTTTTTTTTTTCTTGCTTTTTAGCTTTTTAGGGCCGTGCCCTCAGCATATGGAAGTTCCCAGGCTAGGTGTCGAATTGGAGCCATAGCTGCCGGCCTACACCACAGCCATGGCAATGCAGGATCTGAGCCACGTCTGTGAACTACACCACAGTTCGTGGATCCTTAACCCACTGAGAGAGACCAGGGATCGAACCCAAGTCTTCATGTATCCTAGTCGGGTTTGTTACCACTGAGCCATGATGGGAACTCTCTCCTTCTATCATGTTCTATCACAAGTGACTGGATATAGTTCCCAGCAATATACAGCAGCACCCTCCTGTTTACTTTAAATCATCTCTAGATTATTTATAATACCTAATACAAAGTAAATGCTATTTAAGTAGTTGTAAATACAATGTAAATGCTATGTAAGCAGTTCCTGGCATGCGGCAAATTCAAGTTTTGCTTTTTGGAACCTTCTGGAATTTTTTAAAAAAATATTTGATTCACAATTGAATCTGCAAATACAGAATCCAGGGATACAGAGGGCTGGTTGTATTGCATTTCCAGTATGCCATAAAGCTCCCGGTGCTCCCTCACAGTCAAATGTAATTCCTTTTAGAAGCTTATAAAGAGGAAAAGAGGAAAAATTGGAGTTCCCTTGTGGTGCAGGTTAAGTATCCAATGTCACGACATCCTAGGTCACTGCTGTGGCATGGGTTCAATCCCTGGCCCAAGAATTTCCAAATGCCATAGGCACAATCAAAAAAAAAAAAAGAGGAAGAAAAAATCATGTACAAAAGATAAGTACCAGAAAGCAAAATATTTGCAAATGCATGTTCAAATATGACAAGGAAAGAAAACTGAGCAAAGAATATAAGAAAACAATTCACAGAAAAATATAAGTGCTCAACCTTTTTGACAACTGGAAATTAAAATAATATACTCATTTTTCACCTATCAAATTGACAAAAATAAAAGAGTCTGAGGACTCTAACACCATATACAGAAATAAATTCAAAATCCTAGAGGAAAACACATGGGCACACTCTTTGACATAAATCACAGCAATATTTTTTGGATCTGTCTCTTAGGGTAATGGGAATAAAAACAAAAATAAACAAATAGGACATAATTAAACATTTTTGCACAGGAAAAGAAACCATAAACAAAAAGACAACCTATGGATTGTGCAAACAATGCTACTGACAAGGGATTAATTCCCAAAATATAAGAACAGCTCACAGCTTAATATCAAAAAACAACCCAATCAAAAGATGGGCATAAGATCTAAACAGACATTTCTCCAAAGAATACATATGGATGGCCAATAGGCACATGAAAAGATGCTCAATATTATTATTAGAGAATGCAAATCAAGCTACAATAGGGTATCTTATCACCTCACACTGGTCAGAATGGCCATCACCAAAAAGTCTATAAATGATAAATGCGGTAAGGACATGCAGAAAAGGGGGCCCTCCTATAAGATCCAGTGTTGCTGTGGCTGTGGCGAACATCAGCAGCTGCAGCTCTGATTTGACCCCTACCCCAGGAACTTCCATACACTGTAGATGCAGCTGTAAAAAGAGGAAAAAAAAACTAAATTAAATACTTACCTGGTAATTCCAGTATTTGAAATGTTTGTCAAAAGCAAACAAGATTATTTAGAAAAATTATCCCTCACTTACTTTAACACATTTTGTACTAAGATCCCAGCAACCACTCCCATGGTGGTAGGAAGACTGGCTGCACAAACACCTTCTCGTTTTAGAGTCTTCTCATCAATATTTGCAGCAACTACAAGTGGCGGAGCACACTACAAGAAAAAGAATAAAAGAAAATATACTTCAAAAGAAAGGGAAAAAGGTATAAGATGTTCCAAATAGTATTCTATCACAAAGTCTGTTTTTTCTTTGAATTGTAAACATTTTCAATACCCCTAGGAACTCCAGTACTTAATAATGAAAAATAATAACCCAAAATGAATCATGCCTACCGCAAAACAAGCAGATTCTCCAGGAATTATGAGCTGTATATGCCCTGATACTGCATTTTCACTGACCCCAGACTCCATCCATGTTTGTCCAAGCTCATTACAAGCCTTAACAGAAATAGGTAAAAACACAAAAAAGAACATAAAAAAGCAAGAAGTCATTTATCATAAATTCTTTTCACGAAAAACTGTAGTTTAAATGAATTACAAAATGTTTTTAAAAATTAATTTTTAGAAATAAAGAAGAAAGTTGTAAATAACGGAATTCCTTAGCAATTGCCACTCTCCTTAAAAAGGAAACTGACAGCATTCAGATAAGCAGTCAATAAATATCTAATTAAATTGAATCATGGTTTATTAGATTTCTTATTAATGTAAAACCCCACTTAATTCAAAAGAAAAAATTCAGTTTTGGAGTTCCCGTCATGGCTCAGTGGTTAAGGAATCCAACTAAGAACCATGAGGTTGCGGGCTCGATCCCTCGCCTTGCTCAGTGGGTTAAGGATCCGGCGTTGCCATGAGCTATGGTGTAAGTTGCAGAAGCGGCTCAGATCCCACGTTGCTGTGGCTATGGTGAAGGCCGGCAGCTTCAGCTCCTGTTAGATCTCTAGCCTGGGAACCTCCATATGCTGTGGGTGTAGCCCTAGATAAGGCAAAAAGATAAAAAACAAAACAAAACAAAAGAATTCAGTTTCATTTTTGAGAAACCGTGTGTAGGCAATTTATACATATTTGTAATTTACTTAAAAATAAAGTAACAAAACCGATGCCAACCAAGAATAAGACAGTATTATAAAATATTCATTTATTTTAAAAATTGGACATCAGAATTATCTACTGTTTTAGTTTCCTCTATAGGTGTAAGAGAGTTAGGATACTGAAACATATGCCACAATGGCCAAGCCAGACAGGTCCCATTAGAATAAATTTCAAAAATAGGCTGAGAGAACATTAACAATAAATAAAATACATTATCAGGGGGTTTAAATACAGAACTATTTTCAAAATGGAGAATATATACTGATAGAACATACAAGGAAATAGATAAATCCATGAGTATAACATACTGCACAATGGGAATACTCACTGTATTTATTGTCATTCGAGCTTCGAAATTGTCCACACAACTAAGAACGAGGTCAACAGGTTTTCCTTCTTCTAATCCACCATTACTAGGCGAAGAAAAATTTTATTTGAAACAAATCAGGACACAATATATAATTCAATTAGACTTTGTTCAGTCACACACTTATTCTTTCAGTAAACGTATAATTATAACACAGTATTTAGCATTAAAGACCCAGTATGTATTGAGTATTCACTATTATGAATATGACATCAATATTACAGTACTTCTTATACAAGATGTACAAGGGTTCAAGAAATATAAAATCTGATCACAGAAGTTACCATTTCCCTATCAGCTTTCATAGACTTTTATTCACGTTTCACTACAAATGTAAATGTAACAAAATTAATTGACTACAATTCAATATTTCAGTGGTGTTATCAGTCTACAGAAAACCACTTTCAGATAGAAATATAATCTGGAACACAGAATTTATAACTGAGATTCACGACAGTTTCTTACTTTTTATTTTGTTGTTACTGTTGTTTTTTTGGACAAAATATACTTTTTACAGAGCTCTAAAAACATAAAAATTACACAAAAGATTAACTTTTTAAAATAAAAACATATGCCAACCTATCAACTCACTGAATTAATCATCAGCAGACTTTCTAATAATACTTAAAGTGAGATGGACATTGTGCAAAATATTCATAAATAAAATTTTACCTTATTCTATCCATGAAGTGTTCAAAGTTTTCTACTGTGGTTATATTGTAGTTGTGCACTTCAAAAAAAACATCAGGATTAATATTCCTAAGAGGGAAAAACGGGACGATTATAAAAACTACTAGTAGAATACTAAAACAGGAAAAAGAATTGAATAAGCTAAAGATCATTTAACATGGGTTAGAGAAATGAAATTCAAGTTATTCAAAGAAAATCCAAAGTCCTCGTCTCTCTCCTCTGTCCCACCTCAAGGACTAGCTTCAAAGTATGTAGACTGCGTGAAGGATTGCAAAAATATTCCCACAATCTATGTGCTGGGAATTAGGTCTTTATCACCTATTAACTACATACAGTTCAGCCTGACAAAAGAGCTTCTTTGTTCCTCATGCAGTTCAGTGCAAATATGTTTGGGAACACTAAGAAACTTCCTAGAGTAAGGGATGGCAAACTATGGCCCTTGGCCAAATCTGACCTACCACCTTTTTTTTGTAAGGTCTGCAAGCTAAGAATGGTGTTTACAATTTTAAATGGTTGCAAAAAAAGAAGAAAACCTCAAAAGAATAAAAATATTTCATGACATGATTATATGAAATTTAAATTTCAGAATCCATAAATGAAGTTTTATTGGAACACAGGTGTGCTCATTCAGTCATTTTTATATTGCCTACAGCTGTAATTACATAGCTGAGTAGCTTTGACAGAGACTGTATGGCCCTCAAAGCCTCAAATACTTACTGTCTAGGCCTATATGGCAAAAGGCTGCTAATCCAGATCAAGAGGTAAGAGAATTTGTTTTGTATAAGTGAAACAGGCATTTTATAGAGAAAAATTTAGGTCATTTATATGTTAGAGTAACTCACACCAAATACACACAAGATTTTACCAATTTCACTACCTTAACTGCTATTCTATTTACCTCAAAGTATGTTCTGCAGCTTGAACTTTACTTAATCCTGCTTGATGAGGTTGGAAGAAAAGTCTGTTCATATTGGCCAGTTCCACTTTGTCATAGTCAAAGAGTAGCAACTAAAATGAAAACAGTGACAAACTCTTACATTTAGAATGGATAGAATGGATAAACAAGGTCCTGCTATACAGCACAGGGAACTATGTTCAATTTCCTGGGATAGAGCATGATGGAAAGAATATAAAAAAAGAATGTGTGTATATATATGTAACTGGCCAAACAACAGAAATTGGCACATTGTAAATCAAATATACTTTAAAAAAAAAAAAGAAAATGGTTATTGCAATGAAAAACACTAAAAAAAAACCTAATTAAAATAAACTAGTCGGCTTTACATTTGATAGGTTTAACTGTTTGACAGTAATAGTATTAACTAACTCTGAAATACTAGATGCCATATATTAACTCGTTTAATGCTCTTATGAGGTAAGCATATAGGTACTACTATCCTCATAAGATAACTAGGGAGTTCCTGTTCTGGCTCAGTGGAAACGAACCCGACTAGTATCTGTGAGGAGGGGGTTCAATCCCTGGCCCTGCTCAGTGGGTTAAGGATCCAGTGTTGCCCTGAGCTGTGATGTAGGTCGATCCCTAGCCTGGAAATTTCCATATGCCAGACCTGCAGCCCTTAAAAAAAAAAAAAGGAAAGAAAGAAAATAACTAGAATACTTGCCCAAAAGCCACTGAGGCAGTGAAAATGGGATTCACATTCAGGCAACCTCTATCTAGCATCTGTACCCTAATCACAATGCTGTAATGTTTCTCTAAATTATTAGCTCAAAAATTATTATTCACTCCATTTCATTGCAACTTTTACAAACTCTGCCAAAACGCTAAATAATTCCAATTTTTGGCTAAAAACCAAGAACGCATTAGGTAAATGAAATGTTTAAATAAGATAAAAACAACTGCTATAATTTAAAACCATAGTAAGCATAATTTTTTTGTGTGACTATGGCACCTATGCCATGGCTAAAACATTATTCTAAACAGAATTATTAACCAATATGTTAATTGTTGTTTCCTGCTATATATTTAGGCATGACAGCATTTGTAAAACACATTCCCACAATTTTAAAATGGCCAGGAGGGAAGTTCCAGTTGTGGCTCTGGGGGTTAAGAATCTGACTGGTATCTATGAGGATGCAGGTTTGATCCCTGGCCTTGCTCAGTGGGTTAAGGATCTGGTGTTGCCATGAGCTGTGGTTGTAGGTTGCAGATGCAGTTCAGATCTGTCATTGCTGTGGCTGTGGTGTAGGCCAGCAGCTGTAGCTTTGATTTGACTCCTAGCCTGGGAACTTCCAATGTGCCAAGGGTATGGCATGGCCCTAAAAAGCAAAATTAAATAAAAAGATAAAATAGCCAGAAGATTCTTCTTCTTTTTTTTTTTTCCTTTGGTATTTTTAGGGCCACACCCAGGGCATATGGAGGTTCCCAAGCTAGGCGTTGAATTGTAGCTATAGGTGCTAGCCTACATGACAGTCACAGCAACACCAGATCTGAGCCACCATCTGCGACCTAAACCACAGCTCACAGCAATGCCGGATCCTTAACCCACTGAGCAAGGCCAGGTCAAACCTGCATCCTCATGGATGCTAGTCTGATTCACTTCCACTGAGCTATGACGGGAACTCCAAAGATTCATTTTCTATCAGTAAGAACCGGTTGAACCCAAAGACATCCAAGGTCCCGTCCTTATCTAAATTCTGTGATTTGGTAATACAATTCTCAGCATCCTAAATCTAACAATAAAAACAAAAAGGGGATTTTCCTCTTAATGCAGAAACTAAAAGTTAACCCAGCCCATGAAAACAAAACCTAGGGGAGTTCCCTTCGTGGCTCAGTGGTTAAGGAATCCAACTAAGAACCATGAGGTTGCGGGTTCGATCCCTGGCCTTGCTAAGTGGGTTAAGGATCCGGCGTTGCCATGAGCTGTGGTGTAGGTTGCAGACGCGGCTCGGATCCCGCATTGCTGTGGCTGTGGCGAAGGCCGGCAGCTACAGCTCCTGTTAGACCCCTAGCCTGGGAACCTCCATATGCCGCGGGTGCAGCTCTAGATAAAGGCAAAAAGACAAAAACAAAAAAACAAACCTACATCCCTTAATGTCTTCCTAGAAAATATATCACTTATTTGCTCTATGATAACTTTCTAAACCTACCTAAGAGTCTCCAAAAAAGTTCATTTAAGCTCATTCAACAATATTAAGTTTGAGTTTTGGCCTCATAACTGGTATATAAGTTACAGGAAAGCCTAAATTTGTGGACAGCTGTGAGCTGTAACTGTCACTAATTAGCTCTGATAATGGGTAAGCCACTTTCACTGTTTAGGCCTGAATCCTCGTCTATAAAATAAGGCAGGTGATCTAGATCTGATGATCCAGGATGCCATGGGGAATTCCAGAAATTTTCAGGGCTAAGAAGTTAGCTCTGGATCTCCAATCCTCCACCTCCCTAGTTAACCTCGTGAAATAGCTTCTTGTTTCTGTTTTGTATATTGAAGAAAGAGTTTCTGACCTATGTTAGATCCTTAGCTTACAAACTTGAGTGCATATTTGAATCACTCGAGGAGTTTTAAAAAATACAGATGTGTGAGTCTCAGTCCCAGAGGTTCTGATTAATTTATTATGGGGTACAGTCTGTACATCAGAATTTTTTTTTGTAACACCCTAGGTGATTCTAATTACAGCAATATTTACTAGCTGCTCTAGATCCTTGTTACTCAAAATGTGGCCTGGATAACAGCATCACCTGAGGCTTATAGAAATACAGAACACTTCCCCAACTTTAATATTTCTATGAATCATCTGGCTTTCTTGTTAAGATACAGATTCTGATTCAACATGTCTTGAGTGGGGTTCGAGTCTCTTCATTTCTATTAAGCTCCCAGGGGATGCTGGGACCAGACTGAGTAGGAAAGAGCCAGCAGTTCTTAAAGCGCAGTCTCCAGAACAACATCATCAGAATCACCTGGGAACTTGTTAAAAACGCAAATTCTCAGGTTCACTTGAAAGTTATAGAATTAAAACCACAGGGCGTAGTCCAGTAATCTGTGTTTTAATAAGCTTTCCAAGCGATTCGATGCACACTCAAAACTGAGACCTGCACATCTCCATGATCTCTACAATCCTTGGTCAATCAACTTATGTCAGCTATAAGCAATTGTAGGCTGGCTTTTAAAAATTTTTTGAAAGTCTTTAAAATGTATAACATTTTAGTATTTTGATGTTATCTTTTCTATATTGATAAATGAATGCCAACTTTGAAACAACTTTCTTTTAATAATTTGGGGCACAGAGTGGACCAACATACTAAAAAGCATTGATAAAGTAAGCATTTTTCCACAAAGTTTATTAAAACTATATACAATTGCAGAAAACAGATGTATTCAACTATTATCTAATATCATGGACTTCAGCTTCATAAATCTAAGACTGGTAGACCGATTTCATGGCATAAAGTTAACTTCGCCATTCTACCCACAATCTAAATCAATTCTAGGAAAAAGTAAAAAAAAAATTATGCATTTAAAAAAATCTGGAGTATTCACCAGGTCAATTTCAAGAGTTAGAAAGGTACATGCTTTCCAGTTTGTCTTATATAAAACATGCACTAAAAAATTTTTTTTGGATGTTTCAGTGTTTCACTACACTATCAATTTTTTTTGCCTTTTTTTTAGGGCTGCACCCACGACATATGGAGATTCCCATGCTAGGAACTGGAGCTACAGCTGCCGGCCTACACCACAGCCACAGCAACGCAGGATCCAAGCCATGTCTGCAACCTACACCACAGCTCATGGCAAAGCCAGATCCTTAACCCAGTGAGCAAGGCCAGAGATGGAACCCAAAACCTCATAGTTCCTAGTCGGATTTTGTTTCCCCTGCGCCACAACAGGAAGTCCAACACTATCAAATTAAAAGCCTTCTGTCCTAAGCCTCTATATCTAAAACGCATAAGTCCAAATTGTTTATACATTATCTTAAAGTTCCTGAACACAATTAGGCAGCCCTTGTTTAATTAGCAAGAATATTAGCTTCCATTTGGGTGGGTTTATGTCTTAACCTCACTCCTCTGGGGTAGAAAGAACAATCTGAATAAAGACACCACAAATCCATAGTAATAAGAAAAAAATATTATTTGTACCTGATTTACATGAGAAATGAGTAGGTTCCCTATATGATGGACAAAGAGAAATGTTTTTACCTTACCAATACCACATCTTGTCAGCATTTCAGCAGTCACACTGCCAACTCCACCAACACCTACTATTGCTACAGCAAAGGTACGGATTTTCTGTAAAATGAAAAAAATATATATGTATCGGTTAATAATTCTTCATTGGAAATGTCATTAGAAGCTATTTTCATTTGCTGAAATCATCCTCAAGAACTTGAAGGGGTTTATCATACCTCATAGTCGCTTACAATTCCCATTCGTTTCAATGCCATCAGACGGCTTAAAAAAAAAAAAAAGATGTTTTAAAGCTTACAATCTTTTAATTAAAAGGAATATAGGTAAACATACATCATCACAGAAAAATAGTGAGATAAGAAACAGATACAGAGAAATCTTTCAGCTAATTTTTACCGGATGAAACTAAATCACCTTAGCAGCTTTAAAAACACTGATGCCTGAATAACCTTCAAAATGTAGCCTGTGCCAACAAGATTTTTTTAGATTTTTTCATACATGTGCAATCAAGATTGAGACTTTACTTAAATGTTTCCAGAGGAGATTGGTCAAAGTGAAATTTCAACACTTTTTCCATGCTTTATTAGTATATATAAATATTTAATGTTTAACACAGATTTAACATTTAATGATTAACATCAGAATAATCTCATGGCTGGAATTCTATTCATTTGTTGTCTCTGCCCATAATGGATAATGTCTACTTTTACTAAGCATCTCTTGTACCAAGGACTCTAAAGAGGTAGTTTATCTAGTTATTGTTTGTCTGTTATTTTCTTCAGTTTTAGAGGTTTTTTTAATATATATATATATGTTGAAACTATACATGTGCATATATAGTTCCCATTCGTTTACACTAAAATACAAAAAAAAAAAAAATTTTTAATTCTTTTTTTTTTTTTTTATCTTTTTAGGGCCGTACCCACAGCGTATGTAAGTTTCCAGGCTAGGGGTCAAATCAGAGCTGTAACCACCCGGCCTAAGTCACAGCCACAGCAACTCGGGATCTGAGCCGCATCTGAGACCTACACCACAGCTCAAGTTAATGCCTGATCCCTAACCCACTGAGCAAGGCCAAGGATGGATCCCTTGTCCTCATGGATACCAGTCAGGTTCATTTACTGCTGAGCCATGATGGGAACTCCAAAAATTTCAAATTTTTTTGCCTTTTGTCATTTTAGGGCTGCACCCACGGCATGTGGAGGTTCCCAGGCTAGGGGGGAGCTGTAGCCACTGGCCTACGCCGCAGCCACAGCAATGCAAGATCCGAGCTGCGTCTGCAACCTACACCACAGCTCACGGCAACACTGGATCGTTAACCCATTAAGCAAGGCCAGGGATCGAACCTGCAACCTCATGGTTCCTAGTCGGATTCGTTAACTACTGTGCCACAACGGGAACTCCCCCTCAAATTCTTAAAGAATCTTCAAACATGTCCCCATGTGCAGACTTACACACAACTCCTACCTGGATTCTCCCTTCATCGCTATGTCACAAATTTGCTTTATTTCTTCATCCTGCATCAATCTCTTGCAGCTCAGTGGTTCTAAAGTGTGGTCTATGGGTCAGTAACAGTACCACCTAGGAATTTTCTAGAAATACCATTTCTTGAGTCCCCATCCTATAATCACCAAATGAATCAAACTTTGGATGTGGGGCCTAACAATCTGGATTTTAATAAGCTCCCCAAGTAATTGTGAGCACACTAAAGTTTGAAAGCCTCTGCTGTAGATTATTTCTTAATTTATTATCTTCTTACAGTTGGAAGAACATCCTCCAATAGCTTTAAAGGGTCTCAGGAAGGTACATTTTGTGAACTTGTACGTCTGAAAATGTTTTTTACCAAAATTCTTAAAGATGTTTTATAAAACTCTATTCTTAAAAGTGTATTTTAAAAATGACAACTTGAAGGGTCACTGAAAGCTGAAATCACTGAAAGCTACGCCTACACACGTGCACACACAACACATTCAGTTGATAGTTGAACTTGGTATAGAATTCTGTGCTAAAAGTTTCCTTCAAAATTTCTAAGGTGTCTTCTAGATTCTGAAATTTCATAATGTGCCTTAAGAGTCAATCTGTTCTCACTAATTGTGCTGAGGACTTGGTGGACCCTTTCAAATTGGAAACTTTTTTTGTTTTAATAGTTTGACTCTACTGAACTCCCTATAAACCTTCTATTTTCATTCCAAATACATTATGGGCATTCAAGAAATAAAGAAATATTCAAGAGTCAGGCATACTGCTATACGATTTATCATCTGGGAAGGCATAATGGCTTTTTTATCTTTTTTCTGGGAAAGTGCTGAAAACCATGTAAAGCATTATATCAATATGAAGCATTACTATTTTTTATTAGGAAATATGTTTTGTCAGTTCTGGGAAATTTCCTTGAAGAATGTGAGACTGCTTTGTTTGTTTGGCTTGTTTTTCCTGGACTTTCTGAACTCCTACTATTTGCAAGTTAGACCACTTGTACTAGTCCTCTATCCTTCATTTCTTTCTCCTATGTTCCACATTTTAGTTTTCTGCTCTGTTTTCTGACTTCTTTCAACTTTATTTTTCAACTCTTCTACTGAGATTTTCATTTTTTTTTAAATTTTCCCTGTCCGAATATACTAATGATAATGTTGAGGTTGCCTTCCCCTTACATAGTCTATTCAAGTAACTATTTTTATTTTCTTTCTTTCATTTTAGGAACTTTGCTCATCCTTTGTTTTGTTCATATTTAAGAGCCAGACGCTAATAAAGGCAAAGATGTGGGGATTGCTTATTTGACCTGGGGCTTCACTGTAGGGTGATCTGGCAGAGTTGTTTGGTTGAGAAATCCACAGTGTCATTGTCTTTCAGTCTTTCTTCTTGGCTCTCTCAGATTCCCTACAGAAGAATCTTTCAATTTGCAGCCTGAAGGGTCTTTATGTCCATCGGTTATGGAGTGTTAAATGGAAAAGCAGGTGTTCCCGCTGTGGCACACTGAGGATCTGTGGTGTCTTGGGAGTGCTGGAATGCAGGTTCCATCAGTGGCCCGGCCACACTGTTGCAGCTGTGGTGTAGGTCACAACTGCAGCTCAGATCTGATCCCTGGTCTGGGGAACTCCACATACCATGGGGCAGCCAAAAACGGAAAAAAAAAAGGAAAAGCAAGGTTGGGAGTCCTAGCATTCGTTATGAAACATTTGATTAATCCCCTTTCTTCAGGTACAAAGACTTGCTTCATTTATTAATGGCAGTCCTCTATTTTATTTATTTTATTAATAGAAATCCTCTCCAATGAGTAAATCTCTAGTCCTCTCCTGATAGAGAAGAGGCATTTGCCCAGCTACTCAAAGTGAAGAAGTGAACCTGGGCTGTTTCTTCAACAGACTTTCAGCCCTATCTTTTTCAGTCCTATCTTAAGCCCTCCTAGAAAGACTATGCTTTTCTTGAGCCTTTGGAGAATTCATGGTATAAACTGGGCTGCAGGCTTTAGAGTCAACCTCTCTGGAAACTTCAAATCAGTTATCAGTCATCCATCCCTTTCCTAGTTTCTCAAGCTATTTTAGGAGTTTCTGCTGTGCCAGTGGGTTAAGGATCTGGTATTGCCACAGTGGCAAAGGTCGCAGTTACCACTCAGTTTCAGTCCCTGGCCTGAGAACTTCCATATGCTGCAGGTGCAGCCCTAAAAAGCAAAAAAAAAAAAAAGAAAAAGAAAAAAGAAAAAAAATTGTTTTATATAATCTTTTAAATACAGAGACCTACCTACACCTCAATTATTAAGAGAAATCCTCTATTTTTTCAGTGGACGTTTATTACTTTTTAAAAAATTCCTTTACTGTTATTTTAGTGGGATTGGGCAGACAGTGATAATATATGCCTGCAGTCAATCTGCCATCTTTACGTTGATGTTCTCTTTAATCTTTAGAATAACGTTGAGAAGAATATCCTTTTACAAACGGGGGAAAAGATTCAGGTTAATTAACTCACCCAAGATGAGCTAAATGGCAACAAATATTCAAAGCTGGGTTTTTAACCCAGTATTTAAAACCAGATTTTCTAATTTTGTTTGTTTATTTTTTTGGCCATACCCACAGCATACAGAAGTTCCCAGGCAAGGGATCAACACCAAATCCTCAATCACTAGGCTACCAGGGAACTACAGGTTTGCTAATCTTAAAGTCTCTGCTCACTTCTTCAATTTTGTCCACGTATTTCAAGTTATATTCCATACCATACAATTTTATAGTTACTTGTGTTGATCACTATTCCACAATCACTGACTCCTCCAAACTAAAGCAAAAGGTCTTTAGGGGTCTGGGTCTATTATATTTCTATTGTATCATTTCATGCAATTAAAATGATGTAGGACACCTACAAATCCATACCCTACAGTTTTCTGATAACCATGTACTTTTTCTATCATAATTGCAATCTCATGTTTACCTATCTATCTCATACTCATCTGGTAACCTCTGGAGGGAAATGACTGAGTCTACTTTGTATTCCCAGTGTCTATGCATCAATAATACTCAATAAATGATAATATAATCCAGAAGGGCTGGAGACGAAAAGGTGCTCATTAAATATTTGCTGAATAAACAATTCAAAAAATTAAGGCTTTTATTAAACTTCCATGTACTAGTGCAGAGTTTGGGTGACAACTGCCATATCTTATGTAGCAGTTTTAATAAATGATGCAAACAAGATAGAAAATAAATGTTTAGATTTGAGTTCTGAAAGTTTGATTTGTGATTATTACAACATGAAGGAATTGTCTCACATTAAAAAGATGTCTGAAAGATGGTGCTAAACATATGATCCACATTCCCTTGCTTTTCCTGGAGGGAATATTTCAAAATTTTCATTTGTAAAATTAAAAAATGTTTAAAGTGAGTTCCCTGATGGCCTAAGGGATTAAGGATCCAACTGTCACTGCTGTGGCTCATGTTCAGTCCCTGGCCCAGGAACTTCCACATGCTGTGGGTGTGGCCATAAAATGAAAAAAAAAAAAAAATTTAAGGATGCCAAATCGAATAGCTTCCACTCATTCTGATTAAAGATGTCAGCTCCTGCTTATTCAATCTCTAAAAATTTTGGATGGTTAACCTTTCACATGGATCAAGTAAAAAACATGCACCCTGTCAATTATATCTCAAAAATGAAAGAAAAAAAATTAAGCAGTAAAACGAATGAGAGAAAAGCAAGAATCTGGTATGATTTCATTTAATTTTGGTTAAAATGAACTCATCTGGAATTATGGAACAATTATAATTTTGTTCAGGTTTTTCTATTACAAATAATAATGTAAGCAGCATCTTTGTGCCTAAATACTGGTCTGCATTTTAGGTTGTTAAAAAAAAAAAAAATACATGCACCCTAAGACTTCAACTGAGAATTTATGTCATAAATAAAACTTTTTGTTAAAACCCAAACCCTCCTGCTCTTTGAAGGGAAAGAGTAACAATTATCTTTCCTGTTTCACCTACTTTAAAACTATTCAGTTTTTAGCCACACTACTTAATGGCTTATTTATTTTCACAGGGTCACATTTCCACGTGAACTGTGGAGTAAAACAAACAATGCCAGTCCAGGCTTTTTTAGCTATACTGGTAGCACTATGATCTAAGGCAGGTCACAGCAGCTAAGCCTCAACTTTCTCCCCTATAAAATGAGGGTAAAATATAGTAGCCGCCATCTAGGATTGTGGTAAGGAGGAAAAAGTGACAATGCATGCAAAGTGTTAAGAAGATAGTGAAAGCTCAGTAACTGTTACTATATTCACTGAGCAATAGTCTTGTACACGGCTTAGTATGTATAAACACTATTCTAGAACTTTACATATATCACACTGTCAATCTTCACAGCTGGACAGAGAGACAACTAAAAGTGAGAAACTGAAGCAGGTAAGTTCAGCACTCTCTTCAGGTTACTCAGTTGCTAAGATTTGAATTTAATCAGTCTGGCTCTAGAGTCCTTACCCTCAGCCACTAAGCTACATGCAGCCTGCAAAATTCACAAACCTTAGGAAACGAAGAAAGGAGAGAAGCGGACAACACAGGTGAAGTCCAACGGTTTAAGAGCTAATCCAGCCCTCTCCCTACGCCCCTAATTTAAGAAACACTGCGAAGCCTCGATGAAGCTCGAAGGTTTTACATTTGGTGTCATCTTCTAAAAGTTATTACTATCAGTTTTATGTACAGCGAGTGAGACTAATAGAGGCAGGGGCGGCAGGAAACCTGATACGTGTCCTCAGCAGCCACAGGAGTAGCACCGTATGGCTGATTCAGCTGGGTAGTTTTGAAAGAGAAAAGAACATCTTTTCACCAGTACTGACACCTGGCCTCGCCCGTTTGAACAAGAAAAGGGAGGTGATACGAGGCTGTGTGAGCTGGAGAGCAGCTGGGGGCACCTCAGTCCTGACCACCTGGAGACGATGACCTCGCCCCCATCTCCGCCCTGCCACGGAGGTCACCTGTAGGGGTTGGAATCCACCACATCCGGGCTCATCTTCTCGATGCGGGTCCGACCGCCTTTTCCGTCGCCGCCCCCCAGGGCCTGGCGACTTCTCTCCTGGGCCAGTTCCCGTTCCAGTTCCTGTATCCGCTGCTGCAGCCGTTCCACAGACTCGGCCATGGCTGGGACCCCGGCCGCCAGCGCTCCCAGCCCCGGCCTTCGCCGTCGCCCCACACTGTTGGCTGCTGGGCCGGCAAGCGGTATGTGAGGAGCTACCTTGCGGCGGCCTTGCTAGCCCACCACCCCGGAAAAAGGCTCCCAGCACCTCCCAAACCTACACGTCTCCGCCACTTCCGCTGGCCTCACACGAGGACCGCTTCCGGTGCGTTGCAGTCATCGTTCCCCCTCAAAAGAAATAAATAAATAAAATAAACCAAAAAACGCCCCTTTCAGCTTCCTTCTTCGCCCGGGCCTAAAAGACAGAGCTGCAGCACAGCCTGGGTCATAGATATCCAGAGCCAGCGTCCTGTGACGTTGCCTTTCCAACCGGGCAGCTAAAAGAAACTTTAGGATCTTTTATTCCCGGGCTCTAGGTCCTGACGGACCTTTTTCTGAACCGGACCTCTTAGGTCTTCCGCTTGCTGACACTTTAAATTCCGAGGTGGCTGAGGCTTCGGCGTTCTTATTTGCCGAGGGCCGTGGCTTTGCTTTATTTTGCTTTATCTAGAACTGAGGCCTCTAATTCTGAGGCTGGCTGAAAATTTTAAATCTGAACACACACCGAGACCCTCCTGGCACTTTGCGACTAGAGCCCAAGTTCTCACAGTCAACCGAGCCAGTCTGCCACGCAGCGGCGCCTAGGAGGGGAGAGAGATTGTGATTGGCTAGAGCCGCGGGTCCGCCTCTTCCCGGGCGTCCCGGGCGGTGGAGTGTCCCCCGAGCCCTGAAGAGTTGAGGTTTCTGTGAGTCTGTGGTCGGAGTCTGTGGTCAGTGGCTGCAGCAGCAGCTGTCATGGAGGCTGGTGCTTCCCACGATCCCGAGACGGCGGAAGTGCTGCCCCAGCACAAGTTCGACTGCAGGTCCTTGGAAACCTATCTATACCAGCACTTGCCTGGCTTTGGGGCCGAGACCGAAGCCAAGCTGACCGTTGCCCAATACAGGTATCGACGCCAGCCATTTCCAGCAGAAAAAAATCTGTGCCTTACACTTTTTTTCCTTTGGCTCTGGGTGGGTTCTCAGTTTTCTCCATGTTTCTTTTTCCCTCAATGAGGCACTCTGCAGGCGGGAGCTGCCCTCGCCAGTCTCCTGCATTACATTCTGGATATTTCCAGTTCAAGAGCAATAGTAATAGTACAGTAACATTCACGATTCCAACTATGAGAAGGAATATTTGTTAACAATTATGTACTTAGAGAATTCAGTGAGGCAATTGAGGTTGGAGGTTCTGCGGGGTATAAAGAGGCTTTCCTTCAACTTTTGTTCTCTAACTTTTTTTTTTTTTTTTTTTTTTTTTGAGAAGCAGCTGTAATTCCGTTCACTTTGGCCATATTCTTGGAGAGTGAGTTAATGGTATCAGTTGGGACATCCGGATTCTAATCCAAGAACTTTCATTTAGCAAATCACAGCACCACTTTGGGCTTTAATTCTTTCTGAAATAGGGGAATGGAACTGGACGACCATCCTGAGAGTACTGTTCTCCACCTTGAACTTGGTTCTAGTCTAACGTATAATAGAAAATAATTTTAAGAAACTTATTCTAAAAATAGTGTTGATAAACGCAGAGCTATAGAAACCGTCATCTCTTGCCAAAAATTAAATATGCCACCCACTGACTGGGAATTTAAATACTGTGTTACATGAACTCTTTGAGAACTTGTTTCATAATCTGTAACAAATATTTCTCTGTTCCGAGTAATCCTGATAATTGAATGAAGTAAGATAGGTGAAAGGACTTAACATTGTAAGATCACCATATACCGGTGGCATTTATCACTGGTATTTATATACCTTGATTACTGGTTTCAGGTAAATTAAAAATATTGGGAAATGAGGTGGATCAGAGAAAGTTTGGAGATATAGAATTAAAAGGCACCGTGTCACAATAGATATTATAGGATGAAAGAGAAGATGGAATAAAAAATGACTGAAGTTTCTAGCCTAGAAGACTTGTGTTGTAAATGAACTAACGGATCAAAGTTCAAGTTTACTGTGAGAATCTGGACAAGTTATTTAACTTCTTTGGCAAAATGGAGATAGTAATAATTAGAGTTGTTGGAGAATTATCTTACTGAGAGTTACTTAATTCTGAATTAAATTGAATGGTTTTTATAATGATTTTTATTTTTTCCATTATAGCTGGTTTACAGTGTTCTGTCAATTTTCTTCTGTACAGCAAGGTGACCCAGTCACACATACATGTTTACATTCTTTTTTCTCACATTATGCTCCATCATGAGTGACTAGATATAGTTCCCAGTGCTATATTGAATGTTAAACTAGAATTGAGCTTGATAAATGAAATTAGTTGCAGCTTAAATAGTGTATATGTATAGAACTATCCCCACAGAAAACACACATTTATTTCCAAGTCATATGAAAAAGTTTTTGAAAACTGAAGATATGTTAACCCCAAAGGAAGTTTCGAAAATTCTAGTGTCAGTCTTAAAAAATTTCAGAATATAATTGCCAAAGTTCAGAAATCAATAGAAGAGAGGTAGTAAATATGTGTGTAGAAAGTAACTGATAAAGACCCAATAATCCCCAGAAAATAATGGAGTTTATCAAAATTTAATATACCAAAATCAATTGCATTTCTGGACTTTAGCAATAAAAATATAAAGATAGAAATTTCAGAAAGATAGCATCAGAATTACGAATTTCTCAAATATTCTAATAAAGTATGTACAAGACCTCTATAGAGGAAACTATAAAACTGTATTAGGACCTTAAAAAGAACTAAATAAATTGAGAGATGTCATGTTCATGAATAGTAGAGTTCAGAATTGTACTTTTCTCTTTTTTTCCTCTCCAATCTATAGATTCAGTGCAATGACAATAAAAATCTTCATTTTTTTCCCCTTAACTTGAAAAATTACTCCTAAGTTTTACATACAAGAGCAAAGGGCTAAGAATAAGCAAAAACTCTCCTGAAGATGAACAAAGTGGGAAATTTGAATTAAGATGGCATATTAGCACAGAGATAGACAAACAGTTTAATAAAAAGAGGAAAGTGTTCACCAAAAAACCCACATAATTATAGAACTTTGATATGTAACAGTGCTGGCACTGAGAATCAACGGAAGTGGGGTTGTCAACAAACTGTGCAGAGGTAATCTACATGCAAATGAACCTTTCCACAGAAAAGAAAGTCATGGACTTGAAGAACAGACTTGTGGTTGCCAAGGGGGAGGGGGAGGGGTGGGATGGACTGGGAATCTGGGGTTAGTAGATGCAAACTATGCGTTTGGAGTGAGTAAGCAATGAGATCCTGCTGTATAGCACAGTGAACTATTTCCAGTCACTTGTGCTATAACATGATGGAGGATAATGTGAGAAAAAAATATATATGTGTGTGTGTGTGTGTATATGACTAGTTCACTTTGCTATAGTAGAAACTGACAAAACACTTTAAATCAACATAATGGAAAAATAAAAAAATAAGATAAAATTCTAAAAAAAAATTTTTAAATATGAAAAAATTGAAATTAGGAGTTCCTGCTGTGGCACAGAGAGTTAAGAATCTGTCATTGTCTCAGCAGCTCGGGTCACTGCTGAGGCATGAGTTGGATCTCCCTGCCCTGTGCAGTGGGTTAAGGACCCATCATTGCTGCAACTATGGTATAGGTTGCAGCTACCACTTAGATTCAGTCCCTGACCTAGGAATTTCCATATGCCTTGGGTGCAGCCAAAAAGAAAAAATTGAAATTATATCCTTTACTTACTCTAACCTCACACAGTTCCAGGTGGATTACAGACTTGAATGATAAAGTCAAAACTGTAAACATTTGGAAGACATACGGAAGATCTTTGTGACTCTGGAGTAGAGAATAAAATCTTTAAGAAGACAAAAGTGTAAACCATGAAGAATACCATAACTTTTCAGGAAAAAAAAAACCTTTAAAATGGAATTACAAAAGAAAATATTTGCAGTGTATACAATGGATGTAAGATTAATATCCAGAGTATATAAAGAACTGCAATAGCACACCAGAAAAATGGGCAAAAAACTTGAAGATACTCAACCTCATTACACTGTAACAATTGGGGAAATGTAAATTAAAATGACAAGATGCCAGTTCATACCATCTTGATTTTTGTTAATATGACAGTATCAAGCATGATATGAAATAATGGACTCATCCACTATTGGGGAGCATGTGAATTAGTATAACTACCTTGGAGAACAGTTTGCCACAATCTTGTAAAGATGAAGATGGGAAGATATACACACCCATGACATAGCAGTTCTATTCCTAATTAGATACTCTTGAGGAATTCTTGTACTAGGTTATCAGAAGATAATACACAAAAAATGTTCATTGCACTGTTTTTATAGCAAAAGTAAGGAACATAAATACAATGTTCAATAGTAGAACGGCTGAATAAATTTTAGTGTATTCACATAATAGAATACCATACACCCATGAAAATGATTCAGCTGCAGCTATACGCAACAACACAAAATCAAAAACTGTACAAATAAGTATGTTTAAGGAGTTAAACTTTAAGGGACTGATAAATTTAAAAATCAGGACAGTCATTCTGAAGGGAGAGACATGCCAAGGGCTTCAGAGATATGGTAATTTTTTCTTTAACTGGGTAGTAAGAACACTGGTATTGTGTTATTCTTTATGCATTACAAATTTTGTAAATATTCCTTTTATCTGTGCACAGTTTATTTTTCGAGTTTACAAAAATTAGATCATATTAGAAATAAAAATATTTAGAATTAAACATTAATGGAAACATTATATAACTTGATACAACAAAACCTATGATTTCCAACTGTGTGCATAATATATGCCTGGCACTGCTCCAACCAGAGGGATATAAAAAAAAAATCTTGCCTTCTTGGAACTTCCATTCTATTTGGAGAAAACAGACAATAAATAAAATCATTTTCCTAAATATTACAGTGTAGGAGAAAGAGATGTATATTATGGAGAGAAACAAAGGAAAATAGGAAATATTTAGGAGGACGGCACAGAAAAGCCTCAGTGAGAAGGTGGCATTCAGCAAAGAGAGGTGGGAATGTGAGCCATGTCACTGTCTGGGGAAAGAGCAATCCAGACAGAGGGATCAGCTTTCCAGGGTTTTGAAGGCAAAGTGTGCGCAGTGGGTGGAAAGAATTCCAGCCACTGTGCCTGCAGTTATGTAAGCCAGGGCAACGGGAACACTTGTCTGTTACAAGGACTTTGGCCTTTGAGTTGACGTGGCAAGAGATTAGGGATTTGAGGGCAAAGGAGGGAAGTGATTTTTTTTAAACAGAACCTCTTTGCCTATTGTATTTGACTGAAAGGCAAATGCAAGGAGACCAGTTTGTAGTGTTCTGCAATGACCTAGTAGACAGCACTTAGTGGCTTGGGTCAGGGTGGTAGTTAGTGTGGGATAGGTGTGAAGTGGTTATATTCTGGATTTATTCTAAAGGATTTACTGTTTACTGACTGATCAGATGTGGGGTATGAAAGACAAAGAAGAGAAGACAAATAGTATTCCATTTTTGTCTTGGTAACTGAAGGATGGAGTTATCATGAAATGAAAAAGTGATGACTGCTGAGAATCAGCTTTGAAGGAAATACAGGAACTCAGTTTTGGATGTTAAGTTTCAAGATGCTTTTAGACACTGGAGTGGATATATAGAGTAAGCAGTTGGATATGTAAGTCTGGAGGTCAGGGCAGAAATCCAAGCTAGACATACCCTTTTGGGAGTCATTGGCACAGAGAAGGTATTCAAAGCCATAAAGTCATAGAACTTTAGAAGATGAGATTACAAGAAGAAAGAAGAGGTCTCCAAACATATTCCCAGGCACCACAAGGTTAAGAAGTTGAAGAATTAATGAGGAACTTACACAGGAGTCTCAGAAGGAGTGGCCAGAGAGGTGCAGGAAACTATGGTCTGATACCATAGTGATAGTAGTGACCTTGAAAAAGTGATTTCAATGGAAAGATAGGAATGAAAGCTCGATTGAAATGGGTTCAAGAGAAAATAGGAGGAGAGGAACTGGGGCAAGTACTATAAACAGCTCGAGGTTTTCCAACAAGTGGAAAGTGAATATTTTGTGTAGGGGGCAAGTAGGGTCAAGAAATGTCTTTTAAAAAAAAAAAGGCATGTTTGTGTTGTAATGGAAGTGATCCAGATCCAAGAGAAAAAATTGTGCAGGTGAAAGGTGAGATCAAAGTCCTCGAGTAGACAAGAGTTGCATGGAATCTGATTCACAAGAAAAGGGACTATCCTTAAATAGGAATGTAGACATTCTTCTACAGACTCTGCAAGGAGGACAGAGTATTTCAGTGTAGGTGCTTCTATGCAGTAGTTATGGTAGTGTGAGCTTCTGGAAGTTCTTAACTGATCATTCCTGTTTTCTCTATGAAACTGGAAGCTAGGTAGTTAGCTGAGAATGAAGATGGTGGAAAAAGTGTTGGAGGTTTGAAGAGAGAGGAGGCATTGTAAAATAGTCATCCAAGAACATGGGAGAATGAACAGGCTTTGGAAATATTATGGTTGCTTGGCAGGGTTCATTTTGAGGTTCATAGTCATGAATTTGAAGTAAGAGTGGTTATTTTGGTAGAAGTTATTGATACTTTTCCCAGATTCTCTTGGAATCCTATTTACTGTTTCCAGGCATACCCTGGTTTGGTGGCTGCTCCTTCTAGTAACCAGCACCTGTGGCTCTTTTTAGACTGTTCTTGGCTTACTGGAGCCTTTTTTGCCTTGAATGTTGTAGTGCCTGAGATGGTCCTTAACCAGTGACTTATGAGCTTAAGAGTATGAAATCCCCATAATTTTTGCTTTGAAGATAGGCCAACCCTCAGGTGTACCTTACATTCTTGAATTCTTTTCTTATGATGAGGTCAGGCTGAAGTTGCCCTCTAAGGGACTCTGAATCAGATCATACTCTTGCTTGGCAGTCTCTCCTTCCCTGACGTGATTCTCCCAACTCCTTTTTGGTTTCCTAAGTGTGTCGTTAACTACTTACACACAAATCTTTATCTCAGGATCTTCTGCCTTATCTCAGTGTAGGCTAGCAGACCTAGCCTAAAACAATAACTATGGCCATGTGTTTCTTTGTCCAGCTACATTCAATTACACAGGCACAGGCAAAGAACTGCATTTAATCAGGATTGAGGAAGCCAATCAGATAGCATGAAGTAAGAGAGGGCAAGGGTATTAAAGGGAGTGGTTGTGTAATTGCCATCAAATTTAAGTTAGTTAAGGAAGGACATAATGAGGGGAGGGGAGAGCTGAAGGCCATGAATAGGTAGTGGGATCCGTGGATGTTAAGTCCTAAGATTGAAAGATTATTAGAATTGAGTTACTAGTGGGAGTGGGTAAAACAAAGAGTGTTCCTAACTGCACACTTAAATGCAAAGATTCCAGCTTTGTAATTAAAGTTGGACAAATCAAAAGTGCCACCCCATTGGTTATAAATTTTTTCACCAAGAATTTATTTTTTTCCCATTGCTTAATGAATTTTACTACAATTATAGGTGTATAAAAGTCATCACAACTCAATTTGATAGCATTTCCATCCCTAACCCTCAGTGCATCCCCCCACCCCCCAGATTGTCTTACTTGGAAACCACAGGTTTTCCAAAGTCTGTGAGTCATTATCTACTCTGCCAAGTAATTTATTGTGTCTTTTTAGTTTCCACATGTAAGCAGTAGCATTGGATGTTGCTGTCTAATTATCTGATTGGTTTCACTTGGCATGATAATTTCTGGGTCCACCCATTGTTGCTATAAATGTTGCTATCTCATTCCTTTTAATGGCTGAGTAATATTCCATTGTATATATGTACCATATCTTCCCTATCCACTCCTCTGTAGGTGGACATTTAGGTTGTTTCCATGACCCGGGTATTGCATAAGAGTGCTGCAATGAACACTGGAGTACATATGTCTTTTCGAGTCATGGTTTCCTCTGGATAAATGCCCAGGAATGGGATTGCTGGATCAAATGGTAATTCTATTTTTAGTTTTCTGAGGAATCTCCATACTGTTTTCCACAGTGGTTGCACGAATTTGCATTCCCACCAACAGTGTAATAGGGATCCTTTTTCTCCACACCCTCTCCAGCACTTACTGTTTTTGATGATGGCTGTTTTGGCCGGTGTAAGGTGGTACCTCATAGTGGTTTTGATTTGCATTTCTCTAAAAAGGAGCGATGTTGAACATCTTTTCATGTGTTTATTTGCCATCTGCATGTCTTCTTTGGAGAATTGTCTGCCTAGATCCTCTGCCCATTTTTTGATGGGGTTGTTTCTTTTTCTGGTGTTGAGCTGTAGGAGGTGTTTGTAAATTTTGGAGATTAATCCCTTGTCAGTCGACTCATTTGCAAATATTTTCTCCCATTCTGAGGGTCGTCTTTTCGTTTTGTTTAGGGTTTCCTTTGCTGTGTAGAAACTTTGAAGTTTAATTAAGTCCCATTTGTTTATTTCTCTTTTTATTGTCCTTACTCTGACACATGGATCTGAGAAGATGTTGCTATCATTCATGTCAGTGTTCACGTCCTTTAAGAGTTTTCTAGTACCTGGTCTTATATCTAGATCTTTAATCCATTTTGAATTTATTTTTGTGCATGGTGTTAGGAAGTGTTCTGGTTTCATTTTTTTTACATGTAGCTGTCCAGTTTTCCCAGCACCACTTATTGAAGAGACTGTCTTTTCTCCAGTGTATATTTTGCCTCCTTTGTCATAGATTAGTTGACTATAGATGTGTGGGTTTAATTCTGGGCTTTCTATCCTGTTCCACTGATGTATATTTCTGTCTTTGTGCCAGTACCATACAGTTTTAAATGACTGTAGCTTTGTAGTAGAGTCTGAAGTCAGGGAGCCTGATTCCTCCAGCTCCATTTTTCTTTTTCAGGATGTCTTTGGCTATTCTGGGTTTTTTGTGCTTCCAAACAAACTTTGAAATATTTTGTTCTAATTCTATGGAAAACGTCCTTGGTAATTTGATATGAATTGCATTGAATCTGTAGATTGCCTTGAGTAGTATAGTCATTTTGATAATATTGACTCTGCCAATCCAAGAGCATGGTATGTCTTTCCATCTGTTCATGTCATCCTTGATTTCTTTCATCAGTGTCTTATAGTTTTCAGACTACAAGTCTTTTGTCTCTTTAGGTAGATTTATTCCTAAGTATTTGATTCTTTTTGATGCTATGGTAAACAGGATTGCTTCCCTAATTTCTCTTTCTGCTCTTTCATTGTTAGTATATAGAAATGCAGTTGATTTCTGTGTATTAATTTTGTATCCTGCAACTTTGCCAAATTCACTGATGAGCTCTAACATTTTTCTGGTAGAGTCTTTAGGATTCTCTAGGTATAGTATCATGTCATCTGCAAATAGTGATGGTTTTACTTCTTCCTTTCCAATTTGGATTCCTTTTATTTCTTTTTCTTCTCTGATTGCTGTGGCTAGGACTTCCAAAACTATGTTGAGTAGTAGTGGCGAGAGTGGACATCCCTGTCTTGTTCCTGATCTCAGCAGGAATTCTTTCAGCTTTTCACCATTGAGAATGATGTGAGCTCTGGACTTCTCGTAGATGGCCTTTATTATGTTGAGGTAGGTTCCCCCTATGCCCACTTTGTGAAGGGTTTTTATCAGAAATGGGTGTTGGATTTTGTCAAAGGCTTTTTCTGCATTTATGGAGAGGATCATATAGTTTTTATTCTTCAGTTTGTTAATGTGGTGTATCACACCGATTGATTTGTGGATATTGAAGAATACTTGCATCCCTGGGATAAATCCCACTTGATCATGATGTACAGTCCTTTTAATGTATTGTTGGATTCAGTTGGCTAGTATTTTGTTGAGAATTTTGCATATATGTTCATCAGTGAGATTGGCCTGTAATTTTCTTTTTTTTGTTTTTTTTTTTGTATTTTTGCCTTTTATGTAGAGCCGCACCCACGGCATATGGAGGTTCCCAGGCTAGGGGTCTAACAGGAGCTGTAGCTGCCGGCCTTCGCCACAGCCACAGCAACGTGGTATCCGAGCCGCGTCTGCAACGTACACCACAGCTCATGGCAACACCGGATCCTAAACCCACTGAGCAAGGCCAGGGATCGAACCGGCAACCTCATGGTTCTTAGTCGGATTCATTAACCACTGAGCCATGAAGGGAACTCCTGTAATTTTCTTTTTTGTGGTATCTTTGTCTGGTTTTGGTATCAGGATGATGGTTGCCTCATAGAATGAGTTTGGGAGTGTTACTTCCTCTGCAATTTTTTGGAAGAGTTTCAGAAGGAAAAGTATAAACTCTTCTCTAAATGTTTGATAGAATTCGCCTGTGAAGCCATCTGGTCCTGGACTTTTGTTTTTTGAAAGTTTTTTAGTCACAGTTTCAGTTTCAGAACTTGTGATTGGTCTGTTTATCTTTTCTATTTCATCTTGGTTTAGTCTTGGAAGATTGTACTTTTCTAAGAATTTGTCCATTTCTTCTAGGTTTTCCATTTTATTGCCATATACTTGCATATAGTAGTCTCTTACGATCCTTTGTATTTCTGTGATGTCTGTTGTTACTTCACCTTTTTAATTTCTAATTTTATTGATTTGTGTCCTCTCTCTTTTTTTCCTTGATAAGTGTGGCTAAGGGTTTATCAATTTTGTTGATCTTTTCAAAGAACCAGCTTTTAGTTTCATTGATCTTTTCTATGGTTTTCTTCATTTCTGTTTCATTGACTTCTGCTCTGATCTTTATGATTTCTTTTCTTCTATTAACTTTGGGTCTTGTATGTTCTTCTGTCTCTAGCTGCTTTAGATGTAAAATTAACTTGTTTGAGCTTTTTCTTCTTTCCTGAGGTAGGCTTGTATTGCTATAAGCTTTCCTCTTAGAACTGCTTTTGCTGCATCCCAGAGGTTTTGGAGTATTGTATCTTTGTTGTCATTTGCTTCTAGGTATTTTTTAATTTCCTCTATGATTTCTTCAGTGATCCATTGGTTGTTTAGTAGCGTGTTGTTTAGTCTCCACGTGTTTGTATTTTTTGCCATTTTTTTCTTGTTGTTGATTTCCAGTCATATAGCATTGTGGTCAGAAAAGATGCTTGATACGATTTCAGTTTTCTTACAGTTACCGAGGCTTGATTCGTAGCCCAGGATGTGATCAATCTTAGGGAATGTTCTGTGCACACTTGAGAAGAATGTGTATTCTTTTACTTTTGGATGGAGTGTCCTATAAATGTCTATTAAGTCCATCTGATCTAATGCTTCGTTCAGGGCCTGTGTTTCCTTATTGATTTTCTGTCTGGATGATCTATCCATTGCTGTAAGTGTGGTGTTAAAGTCCCCCACTATGTTTGCGTTATTGTTGATTTCTCCTTTTAAGGTTGTTAGCAGTTGCCTTATATATTGTGGTGATCATATGTTGGGCACATAGATATTTAAAATTGTTCTGTCTTCTTCTTGAATTTTTCCTTTGATCATTATGTAGTGCGCGTCCTTGTCTCTTAAAGTGTTCTTCATTTTACAGTCTATTTTGTCTGATATGAGTATTGCCACTCTGGCTTTCTTCTGATTCCCGTTTGCATGGAATATTTTCTTCCATCATCTCACTTTCAATTTGTATGTGTCCCTAGAAGTGAAGTGGGTGTCTTGAAGACAGCATATATATGGTTCTTGTTTTTGTATCCATTCAGCTAGTCTACGGCTTTTGGTTGGGGCATTCAGTCCATTAACATTTAAGGTAATTATTGATAAGTATGTTCTTATTGCCATTTTATTAACTGTTTTGGGTTTTTGTTGCTCTCTTTTCTTCCCTTATTCTCTTGTTGTCTCCTCTCACAAGATGACTGTCTTTAATGTTGTATTTGAGTTGATTTTTCTTATTTGTTTGTGTATCAATTGTAGATTTTCGGTTTGCAGTTACCCTGAAGTTTTGATATAGGAGTCTATATACAAATGAGATTGTTTTAAATTGTTGGTTTCTTAATTGCAAGTGTGTCTCCAGTGTCCTGCATTTGTGCTCTCTTCTCACTATTTCTGATTTTGGTAGCATAATTGTGCATGGATGATTTTGTATCTTTACTGTATACATGACTTTACTGGTGAGCCTTGTCATTTGTGGTGTTTTTGTTTCCGGTTGTGGCCTTTTTCTTTTCTGCCTAGAGAAGTTCCTTTAGGATTTGTCGTAAAGCTGGTTTAGTGTTGCAGAAATCTCTTAACTTTTGCTTATCTGTAAAGATTTTGATCTGTCCTTCTGAATGAGAGCCTTGCTGGGTAAAGTAATCTTGGTTAGAAGTTTTTTCCTTTCATCACATTGAGTATATCATGCCACTCCCTTCTGGCCTGCAGGGTTTCAGCTGAAAAATCTGCTGATAACCTTATTGGGGTTCCCTTGTATGTCATTTGTTTCTTTACCCTAGCTGCTTTCAAAATTTTCTCTTTGTCTTTAATTTTGGTCATTTTGATTAATATGTGTCTCGGGGTGTTCCTCTTGGGTTTATTTTATATGGTACTCATTGCGCTTCCTGGATTTGACTGAGTGGTTCCTTTCCCATGTTAGGGAAGTTTTCAGCTGTTATCTCTTCGAATATTTTTTCTGTCCCCTTCTCTCTCTCTTCTCCCTCTGGCACCCCTATAATATGGAATAGGTGTGTTTAACATTATCCCAGAGTTCTCTAAGACTCTCCTCACTTCGTTTCAATCTTTTATCTCTTTTCTCTTCTGCATTAGTGATTTCCACTAATTTGTCCTCCACCTCGCCGATTCGTTCTTCTGCCTCGTGTATCCTACCGTTGGCTGCTTCTAATGAATTTTTTATTTCAGTTATTGTATTTTGTATCTCTTCTTATTTAATTTCTATATCTTGTATTTCTTTGCTCAGTGTTTCCTGTAAATTATCAATCTTTGCCTCTAGTTTATTTCCAATGTCTTGCATCATCTTCAGCATCAAAAGTCTAAAGTGTCTTTCTGGGAGGCTGATAATCTCATCGCTGACCTATTTTTCCAGGCTTTTCTCTTTGTCCCTTATCTGAGTTATAATTTTCTGTCTTTTCATTTTTATAGATTTTTGGTGTGGTGACCTTTTTGCAGACAGGAGTTGTAAGCTCTCTTAGTTCTGGTGTTTGCCTCCCCTGTGGCTAAAGTTGGTACTGGGCGGGGGGGTCAGGCTTTGCTGTAGGCTTCCTGATGGGAGGGACTGATGCCTGCCCACTGGTAGGTGGGATTGATTCCTATCCCTCTGATGGGTGGGGCTTTGTCTCTGGATGAGATTAGAGGCTGGCTGTGTGCCTGAGGGGTCTTTAGGTAGCCTGTTTACTGATGGGTGGGGCTGTGATCCCACCTGGATTATTGTTTGGCCTGGGGCTTCTCAGCACTGATGGGAGGGACCAGATTTTCCAGAAATGGCCCCCTCCAGAGAAATGCAGGCTGCTGAATGTCCCCGAGGGCTTCACCTCCGATGCCTTTCCCCCATAACAAGCCACAGTCACCCATTTTCCAAGGAGATGCTCCAAGAATTGCAGTCAGGTTCCACCTGGATTCCTTTAATGTTGTATTTGAGTTGATTTTTCTTATTTGTTTGTGTATCAACACAAACAAAAATGGCCACCTCCGGAGAAACGCAGGCTGATGAATGTTCCCCAGAGCTTCACCTCCAATGCCCTTTCCTCACAACAAGCCACAGTCACCCCTGTTTTCCCAGGAGATCCTCCAAGAATTGCAGTCAGGTTCCACCCAGATTCCTATGAGACTTTGCTTTGCCCTGGGACCCAGTGCATGTGAAAGTCTGTGTGTGCCTTTCAAGAATGGGATCTCCTCTTTCCCCCAGTCCTGTGGAACTCCTGCACACATGCCCCGCTGGCCTTCTATGCCAGATGCTCCAGGGGCTCTTTTTCCCTGTGCCAGATCCCCAGGCGTGGGGATTTGACATGGGGCTCAGAACTCTCAGTCCTGTAGCTGAGTCTCTGTGATACAGTTACTTTCCAGTCTGTGGGGCTTCCCACCCAGGAGGTATGGGGTTGCTTCTATCACGTAATTGCCCTTCCTACCTCTTGATGTGTCCTCCTCTTTGTCCTCTGGAGTAGAATATCTTTTTTGGAAGTTTAAAGTCCATTTGGTTGAAGGTTGCTCGGCGTTTCTGGTTATAAATTAACGTTTATTTTAGTACCTAATATCTTGCCCAAGTTGTAAATAATAGTTATGACCTTTGGCTTATTGGTGATTCTTATCATATTGATACCATCAGTGAATTCCAGACTGTATAGAGGCCTGATGTTTGGAGTGGTTAAATTTATCTAGTACTGTGTTCATATCACACAGCATTGGTAATGGTCTTTCCACTGTGGGATTGTGCTTTTTTTTTCTTTTGGTCTTTATTAAAACCATCAATGGTAGATTCTTACTCAGAGGAGATGCTTTTAGTTTGGTGGGATTCTGTTTGTTTGCTTGTTTAAATAAAATTCATGTCATATAAAAATTCAAAATTTTCATTTTTTTTTTTTTTGGCTTTGCCTGCTCCATGCAGAATTTCCTGTGCCAGGGAACAAACCTGTACCACAGCAGTGACCCTAGCTACAAATGCTGGATCCTTGACCTGCTGAACCACCAGTAACTCCAAAGTTTTAACTATTTTAAAATGTACAATTTACTGGTTTTTAGTATATTCACAATGTTCTGCAATCATCATTACTATCTAATTCCAGGAAATTTTTATCACCCCAAAAAGAAACATTTACCTCAAAATAACCCCTTCTTCCCATCCCCAGGAGCCATTAATCTACTTTCTGTCTCTATGTATTTACACATTCTAGACATTTCATAGAAATAGAATCATGTAATATGTGGCCTTTTGTGACTTTTTTTTTCACTTAATATCTTCAAAGTCCATCCATATCGTAGCATATGTCAGAACTACATTCCTTATATGGTTGAGTAATATTCCATTGTATGGAATTGCTATACCATATTGGTTCAACTGTTCATCTGTTGGTGGACATTTGGGTTGTTTCTACTTTTTCATTGTGGAGAATACTGCTGCTATGAATGTTCTTATACAGGTTTTTTGTATGAACAGGTTTTCAGTTCTCTTGGATATATACCTAGGTGTAGAATTCCGCCATCATATGGTAGCTGTATCTTCAATAAGAAGTTTTTAGTTTTTCCTTTATATTTCACCTGGGTCATTTACCATCATAAAACGCCAGTGCTTCGTATATGACTGCATCATCAAAAATTCATCCAATCAGACATATGGCATGAAAAAATATTTTTGTAAATTTCACTGCAACTTGACTCTTTGGATCATCACAGATAAACTGTCCCATGTCAAGACAGACAACATAAGAATTTCCCATTGTGGCGCAGTGGATTAAGAATCCAACTGCAGTGGCTCAGGTTGCTGCAGAGGTGAAAGTTCGATCCTTGGCCCAGTACAGTAGGTGAAAGGATCCAGTGTTGTCAGAGCTGTGGCTCTGATTCAATCCCTGGTCCAAGAATTTCTATATGCTTTGAGTAAAGCCATAAATTAGAAAACATAACTTGAAGTGGCCCCATTTCCTAATCATTGGCAATGATCTTCCACTTTCCTATGCTAAAAAGCACCCACCCAGGATGAGATGGTGCCAATATCAGTGCTCTTGGATATGACTGCTGGGGTGAATGGATCTGGCTTATCCGAGTAAGACGGAGGCACTGGAGGTGCTGCTGCATTCAATCTGGACTGCTTTTATTCTTTGCAGATGGAGACTGGAAACTGCGGGGGGGGGGGGGGAGTGTTCACATTCCCCTGTTACCTCAGGGATTCTTCTCATTTTTCAGCTTTTAAGGTCTCTCTTTCATACTTTTAATGTCTTTAAAAGTTGAGAAATTGTCATTGTAAATGAAGGTGTAGATTGAGCAGTTTTGGTAGTTGGAGTGTATTTCCTTAGTCCACATGAGAATTTCTGTTCGCAGGATAGGGAAAGCCATTGCCCTGGGGTCTGTGAGTCAGTGGGGCACTATTACACTTCCTAGCCCAAGTATCCACTCGAGGACCTTGGTTTATCAGAATTCCCTTTGTAGAGAGCTGTACTTAAATCAGCCCAAAGGCAGATGAGGGGACAGTAATCCAGCTGTTGCAGCAGTCTTTAATTAATTTTCTAAGTACCTACCTACAGTCACTTCTCCCAGCCCTTCTTTACTTAGATCTAGACAGGGTTCTAGGGGTACTTCTGATAAAATTCATGATTTGCAGGCAGGAAGTGAGGTCCTCTTCTGCCTGGGAAGGTTATAGGTTCTCCAGCTGCCACTGTATTACTGTCTGCTGGTAGCACCCCTCTTGACTTTTGAGCATTTAAATGGGTTTATTTTCATTTTATGTTTCTTCTGAAATTTCATCAGATTTGGGGGAAAAGAAAAATATATCTTTGTTATTGACCCTTTCTCTACTCTTATCTAGATCAGGACAGTCCAATCCAACCTTTTATCTCCAGAAGGGCTTTCAAGTGTATGTACTCAGAAAAAAACCACCTGGTTTACTTCTTCCTAAAGCACATAAGGTATGGTATACAAATGCAATGACAAATTCCTTATTGACTAATGCATTTCATACACAGAACAATTTAAAATGCTTTTAAAAGTAATTATACATAGAAAATTATTATATTATAATAATTATTATTAATTATACATAGAAAATGCATTTTATGTCTTAGATGAAAATTTCTCTTGAATTGTATCCCCCCCTTTTGGGTTTTATAAAGGATCTGAAGTTAAAATCAAAGACTATCATCAGGCTGTTAACGTTGCGCTATATCCAGTCCTTTGTGGATTTGATTCCTTCCTGTACAGTTGGCTAGAAATACAGTCCTGCAGTGAATATTTTCAGTGCTACTCATTTATAGATTTTTTTTTTTTTTTTTGCCTTTTCTAGGGCCACATGGCATATGGAGGTTCCCAGGCTAGGGGTCTAATCAGAGCTGTAGCCGCCGGACTACGCCACAGCCACAGCAACGTGGGATCCAAGCCATGTCTGCAACCTACACCACAGCTCACGGCAACGCCAGATCCTTAACCCACTAAGTGAGGCCAGGGATCGAACCTGCAACTTCATGGTTCCTAGTAGGATTTCGTTAACCACTGAGCCACGATGGGAACTCCCATTTATAGATATTTTGTACTTTGTTAAATTATGTTTTTAAAAGCACATATATCTTATAACAGTATATACCCACTGAATAATATATTTGCTGTAACAATCCACTGATCTTTTGGTGATAAAAAGAAATATTTGGATAATCATTTTAAAGTATTTTCTAAATACTAGACATGAGAATTATAAAATATTTTTGTTAAAAATTGACTGCTTTTAGAAAACAGGTATTTATCTGCGGCTTTTTAGAGAAGAGAACATTAAAAGCATGATGCATATGTAGGGTATTATCATCATGTATAATAGTGCTTCCCAGGCTCAGCTGACTTAAGATGGGCCATTGAAGGGTGGGTTTGATATGATAGTAATGGAAAATGCAGATTCTGATTTTCTTGGTCCCATATCAGATTCTCAGAAACATGAAGTGGCTTAGATGCTTAAGTTCAAAAAGCTGGGGTAACTTTTACTAAGGCTCAGCACGGTATGGCTGAAGGAGAATCCCCACTTGTAGGGAGAGATTAATGCCCTAAGAGCTAAATTTTTCTCCCTCTCCTCTTTTTTCCTTTTCTTCTTTTTTTTTTTTTGTCTTGTCTTTTTAGGGCCGCGCCCATGGCAGGTGGAGGTTCACAGGCTAGGGGGTCTAATTGGAGCTACAGGTGCCGTCCTACACCACAGTCACAGCAACAGGGGATCTGAGCCACGTCTGTGACCTACAGCACAACTCACAGCAACGTCTGATCCTTAACCCACTGAGCGAGGCCAGGGATCGAACCACAACCTCATGGTTCCTAGTTGGATTCGTTTCTGCTGCTCTACGATGGGAACTCCTATCTCCCTTCTTGATAACCTCCTAGAAGACATCAGAACATAATGCTTTCACCCCAAGGATCTGGAGTACTTTCATTGCAACTCCTTATTTTTCCTAAAAATTGAAAAAAGCAGTGTTTCCACATTGCCATCTTCTTTTTGATTCCTCCCCCTTTTGTCCAACCACCCCACCCGCATTTTCCAGCACCAGAGTGATTATAGGCACTTACTTCTATGACCGTTGGCACCACTGGCTGCTCTCCTTGGTGATTGGCTTAGTCATTTCCCTGCTTTAGTTATTGCAGGGGTAGTGACTTTATCCCTTTTGTCAAAGTGAGATGCATGATCAGCCATCACTACCTGAGTCTGGGGAAGGGGACTTTGCAGGTAGATGAGTCAGCATCAGAGTTCTGCTGTAAGTTGTGTCCTTGGGTCCTGAGTGATAAGCCTGTACATCAGTCCTGGTTTGGAAGCCCTTGTCTTCTCCTATCTTATTTGGGCTTCTGTGTCAGTAGGAACTAGCTTCCCATTGCATCCTCAGTAGTAGTTATCTTGAGCTCCACGGCAGCTCCGGGTACCAGGAATTATCCCCATGCCCTTTCCTTGGAAACAAGTGTCTCCATTGGTCTCCAGAAGGAATGGATGCATTTCTCTTCTACTAGCACCCACTGGTCTCTCCCAGCACCCTGTATCTCACTGCGCCCAGAGCTTTGGAATAGAGGCTTGCCTGAGCCCCCATGGGAAACAGGAGGGAGGTGGTGAGGGGAGCAAGAGCAAGAGTGAGCCAGCAAGCAGGGAACTGATAAGAAAAAAAGGGGGGGATGTTTTTTGATGATATCTGCAAATACTGTGGTCAGAAACTCTTGCCTTCATATTATCAAGAATTAGCCGTTTGGGACACAAAATCTATCATATTGACTTATGATCTTTGTACACCTATAACTGAAATAAAATTCATTGTTAATATGAAAAAAAAAAAGAATTAGCCCCATGTGTGTGCTTATCCTTTTAGCCTAACAAATTGTCAATTTTTAGTGCTGGCCTAATTTATAATTGTAATAATTGCACTAAGACTACTTTTAAGGAAAACGCTAAGAAAATTATTGGATAATTTGTTTCAATTTGTTGTTGAAAATTATTGGATAACAGGTTGTTTGTTAATGCTGTTTTAAAATTTCTAGCCTTAGTAAATTTCTGTATTTCTGATTTTTAACAATCTATCATCCTGTTTAGATCGATAGAGAATTTGAAGTCCAGAAAGCTTTGTTTTCGATTGGATTCCCTGTTCCCAAACCTTTACTGTACTGCAGTGATACTTCTGTCATTGGAACAGAATTTTATGTGATGGAACATGTACAGGTAAGTTAACAATTGATTGTACTTTTTGTTGCTTTTAGTTTGTATTATGAAATTAGATGTTAATAGATGGTATTTTAGTAGTCAGCATTTTCGGTAATTAGTTTGCTTTGCAAGGGCTTAAGCTTTTTCCCCCCCTTAAAACAACAGAAATTTATTTTCTGAGTTCTGGAAGCTAGAAATTTGAAACCAAGGTGTTAACAGGATTGGTTCTTTATGGAAGTTGTTGGTTTTGCTTTTTAGAAAAAAATTTTAGTTGAAATATAGTACTATATGTCACAGGTGTAAAACAGTGATTCACAATATTTAAAGGCTCTACTACTATTATAAAATACTGGCTGTATTTCCTGTTATATTAAACTTTCATTTTAATTTGAGCACACATAATTTGTGCAGGAGATGAAGTAAACTAGAAACAAATTTAATAATTAAGGGTGTATTGACTTATTCTTAAGTTTTCCTCTAGGTGTCAGTAAAGAGCTATCTGTAATGGCAATAACTAAACCATCCAGATAGGGAGGAAAGACTACTCCAAATAGAAAAATCAATCCATTAATAACAATAAATTCAAATTGTTTTAGGATTTTTTTTCATAAAATGTTACTTGAGAGTGGTTATCATCCTTTAAGTTCATCTTGGCATATCCTTGTATTTTCGCTTTGAAAAATACATTGTTAAATGTTTCACAAACTAATGTTTTCTAACACATTCTACAAAGAATTGGTTTTTGGTTCTACAACTGTATCCTGATGTTTTTTGGAGGCAACAGGGGATGATGACACAGGAGATAGTTGGTGTGAAAAGAAAGATTTATTTTGTTTTAAATTATCTATTGTAATTGCTTCCATAGGGCCGAATCTTTCGTGATTTCACAATTCCTGGAGTTAGCCCAGCAGAACGCTCAGCCATATATGTGGCTGTGATAGAAACCTTGGCTCAGTTACATTCCTTAAATATACAGACATTGCATCTGGAAGGATATGGTAGAGGTGCCGGGTATTGCAAAAGACAGGTAATTCATCCACACAAAGATTTTCTCCTTTCCTCAAGTTCTTGGAAATAATATATATTATTAGTCAAATAAAAACCTATTCTTTTTTTTCTGTTTTTTTGCCTTATCTAGGGCCGCACCCCTGGCATATGCAGTTTCCCAGGCTAGGAGTCTAACAGGAGCTGTAGCTGCCAGCCTTCGCCACAGCCACAGCAACTCGGGATCTGATCCGCGTCTATAACCTACACCACAGCTCACAGCAACGCTGGATCCTTAACCCACTGAGCAAGGCCAGGGATCGAAAACACAACCTCATGGTTCTTAGTCGGATTCATTAACCACTAAGCCACGACGGGAACTCCCTAAAAAACTATTCTTTTACACTTTGATGAAACTTGGTTGTAACTTTTAATATCAGCCTTCAGATTGACTTGTTTTAAACATAAAATTTTATATTTTTCGATCAGGTTTTATTCAGCAAAAGCTTCTGTAACTGGCAGCTTGTATATAAATGCAAATATAAAGCTGCTTCTATCTCTTCACTTAATTTACCAATATATTTTTATATACTTTCTCTTTTTAAATTAGTTTAACAGATATTAATTAAGCATGAATATATTTAATGTGTTCTGAGTACTGTGTTAAATATCAAGAAAATAGAAATAAGCTCTTCCCCTAAAGGAACTTATAGTCATTTTTGAGACACTGTACATGACTCTCATTTACATGAAACTTGAAAAGAGTGTAAAAGAATATATAATCTGGTAGTAAATTGTTTGGTACTCATCATGAGAGCTGTTCCATTCAGAGGGAGGTAGCAGTAAACCCCTTGCTTAAGTAGGGAAAGTTTCTTGGGAAAGATATGTCTTGTATTGCATATTTAAAAAAGGATAAAATCTAGAGTGATAGGAATGAGATGGTAAGCATTTCAAATAAAAGGAACAGCAAACTCCCAGTTACTAGATGCAAACTATTGCTTTTTGAGTGGATAAAGCAATGAAGTCCTGCTGTAAAGCACAGGGAAACTATCCAATCACTTGTGATGGAATATGATGAAAGATAATGTGAGAAAAAGAATGTATATTATATGTATAACTGGGTCACTTTGCTGTACAGCAGAAATTGACAGAACATTTAAATCAACTATAATGAAATTTAAAAAAATAAAAAAAAGGAACCGCTACGTTGTTGTCGCTATGGCATAGGCTGGCAGCTGCAGCTCCGATTCAACCCCTAGCCTGGGACGTGCCATATGCCATGGGTGCAGCCCTAAAAAGCAAAATATAAATAAATAAAAATAAAATAAATTTAAAAAGGAACAGCAAGATCAGTTATGTATGGAGCTATTTCCATTTGTACATATGTCATTTTGAGGGGGCAAAAGGGAGAGAGACAGGAACTAAGGTTTAGAGAATACTTGTTATGCCAGATCTCGTGCTATGTGAATTGTAGACCAAGTAGTTTTTAATTTTTGTAACAACCCTTATTGTTGTAACAATAAAACATAGGTATTATTACCCCCATTTTGCAGAGGCTTACCCCTTTTTTTTTTTTTTTTTTTGGTCTTTTGTCCTTTTATGGCCTTACCTGTGGAATATGGAGGTTCCCAGGCTAGGGGGTCTAACCTAAGCTGCCGGCCTACACCACAGCCACAGCAATGTTAGATCTGAGCCGCTTCTGTGACCTATACCATAGCTAATGGCAACTCCGGATCCTTAACCCACTGAGTGAGACCAGGGATTGAACCCGCAACCTCATGGTTCCTAGTCTGATCATTTCCGCTGCGCCACAACAGGAACTCCTTACAAGTTTTAAATAACGTGCAAATAAGTGGCTTAGACATAATTTAAATCCAGCTCTTTATGATTCCAGAGATGAAGATCTTTACTGCACTAAATTGAAGAGAGGTACCTTAGAAAGTGGGGAGAAAGATACATACTATGTCTCAGTTAATAGAGGACTTTGAGAATAGGTTGACTTATTTACATTCAATTGTAAGAACAATAAAATATCTTTGAATTTTTCATACTGATATTTAGAAAATTCTTTAGAAGATTCTATGGACAGTAAGAGAGGGGATTGAAATGAAAAGTAAAATTTTCCTTCTAGCCCCTATTTTACATTTTTCAGGGATTACTTCTTTCTTAAGGCCCTTCCAGAAATTTTCTGGATCTGTTTTTTTAGTATGTATGTGTGTTTGTTCCTTTTTTTTTTTTTCCCCTTCCATGAAATAGTTGCCAAGTAAACTAGACTAGAACCCACTTCTCTTGATTCCTAGGCCAGTATTTTTCCTGATAAAAGTCTAGGTAAGTAATATGGAACAAGATGGAAGAGAGATTTAAATGTTGAGGTTTTTAGGCTGATATGAGTGTTTTAGGCTAATGTGAATATCACTTACCAGCATTTGTCTTGAGCAAATAAATTTGGTATAAGTGAATTTTGTTTTAACTTTAGAATTGTTAAATCTTATATTCTACTTTCAGCTCTGTCATTTTTCTTATTTATATTTCTTTAGGTATCAACCTGGACAAAGCAGTATCAAGCTTCTGCTCATCAGGACATCCCTGCCATGAAGCAGCTCTCTGACTGGCTAATGAGTAACTTGCCAGATAACGACAATGAAGAAAATTTGATTCATGGAGATTTCAAACTAGATAACGTAGTTTTCCACCCTAAAGAGGTACTAGATGCCATGTTTCTAATAAATTGTGTAGGTGTTATTTGGGATACAAGTACTAAGTGCTATTCCCCCAGAGAGCTGAAGGAGCCCAACCCATCCCCATTCTTCCCCTACATTTAGGGCTGACTTCACCGCTCAAAAGTTTAAAAATGAGTCCTGCAGACTCACTGGTGTAGGTAACTGCCACCTTTAAGGCTGGGTCTAATACTGAGTATGGCTGATTTACTACTTAAAAAGGATTTAGGAGTTTACATGTATGCTGCTCTTTTCTTCAAAGAGAAAATGTTCAGCAACTAAATATATTTAGCTTATCCATGTTCCTGCTCTTTCTTCTGGTTCATTTTCATTTTTTCCCTCTACCTGATGAAGAATTTTTAATTTGCTTATTATAAGCTAAGAGAGGATAGAATTCCAGAAATTCTTTTGAGGCTTCAAAAGAATTTGTACGAACTTAACAGTAACCTTGCTCTCTGTAAATGTACACGGAGTAGTCTTTAAAGAATACAAACAAATCAAAACTATAACTCTCCTCCACTGAGTACAGCGAGGCCTAGGACTGGAAGAGGGTGGTGGCAATGAAGAAAGTACTTCTGTTCTCTCTTTACCCGTGTGCCTTTGGGCAAGATGTTTGTCTCTTAGTATTCTGACATTGATGTGAAAGATTTACAGTTCCCTGAATCCTCCTATTTAGAGGGGAATTTTCAGAATTCATTAGTTTTCTCAGAATGCTAAGATATATTGGGACAGAAAGAGCTGCTATAAATTCATGTGCTAAGCTTCTGGGTTTTGTGTTCTTTTCCTGTAGGAAAAAGGCAGGAGGGAAATAGCATTATAAATTGAATTGTGGTCAGAGTTCCTGTCATGGTTCAGTGGTAACGAACCCGACTGGTATTCATGAGGTTGCAGGTTCGATCCCTGGCCTTGCTCAGTGGGTTAAGGATCTGGCATTGCTGTGAGCTGTGGTGTAGTTCACAGATGCAGCTCAGATCCCACATTGCTGTGGCTGTGGTGCAGGCTGGCAGCTGCAGCTCGTCTTTGACCCCTAGGCTGGGAACTTCTATATGCCTCAGGTTCAGCCATAAAATACAAAAAAAAAAAAAAAAAAAATTTGCATTGTTGTCATAGTTCAGAGTAATACTGTATCAATTAAAAGTTTGAATATAATAGAAAGACATGAGCACATTCACCATTAAGATAAAATTTTTTATAAAGAAGTCAGTTTAGATATTTTAATTTAAAATATACGTGTGCGTATATAACCTTTTTTAATGGCATGGATGAGTTCTGAATTCTAACTTTTAAATCTGGAATAGGAAAATTAAAGATTGTTAATTTATGACCTGGAAAAATTAGAAAAGCATATACCTTAAAACAGCAGGATCAGGTCTATATTTGATCTGTATCATTTGATTCATTAATACTTTAGGAGCCTATCTTTGAATAAGTCAGTGTTCTTTATGTGTTCTATAACCATAGTACCTTTCCATTTAATGAATGAAGCAAAGAAGGAAAAATTCAAACCTAAATCTCCTTAGTCGTGTGTTGTCTACCATAATGTTTAAATTTTAAGATGAGTGATAACATACTGAAAGTAATGGCAGAATGCAGTAAGTGCCAAATAGTTATTCCCTTTTTATATTTAATCTCATGTTAGAAAACCATTTATTACAGAATTAAAGTTCCCAAATAGGAATCATCTTCCTTAAATTCTGTGGTGGCAATACTAATTTGTTATATGTATCATCATCTTTTGTTTTAGGGTTACATAGTAGCTAGTAAAATGTCTTCTACTTTAAACCTGGTAATCCCATAATTACTAATTAAATCAAATTTAATCAATTTCTGTCTCATATAAATATCGTAGCTAGTTTTTATGGAAATAACATATGGTTGGCAGAGTATAAGTCAGCTAGCATTTATTCATTACCAACTATGTGCTCTAAAACATGGGGTTAGAAGAAAAGTCAGCTCTTAAGGAGCTCAAAATACAGACAGAGAGAAAAGACACCGAGGTAACAGCAGAGAACAACACATACCCAAGTGCTAAAGCATATCATACAAAGTAAACTGCAGGAGCATTAAAAGAGGGCAAAGATATCCACTGTGGACTGGCATTTAAGAGCTGTGAAACTTTATAATTTAATCCTAGTCAGTAGTTTATCTTTTCCACCCCATTTCAAAAAATTTATAAGTAAGGAAGAAATTAAACTGTTTCTTTTTTCATGAAGGCACTTTACGAATTGGAAAATCAATCCTGGATTATAGCAAGTTGAGTATATGTGCTCAGCTGTATATATTCCTAGGGATATGATTGAAAGCATTGTATTTTTCCTTCGAGGGTAAGGATTCTGTCTTTAATTTTTCTCTCACCTTTGTCTCTAGAATCTACATTGTCAATGCTCAATAAATGAGGACTTTCTATATTAAGAGCTCCTAGAAATCAATGAATGTATCTTACTCATTTATGAAGCAAGTGGTTACATGTTTCTGAATGAAACTGTGTTAAAATAATTGATTTTAATTAATCACTATTTCCATTTCATTTACTTACACTTAGTTTCTATTCTCTAGCAGTATGACCTTAAAGCAAATTATTTAACCCCTCTCTGTGCCTCACTTTTTATTTTACTTTTTTTTTTGCCTTTTGTCATTTTAGGACCGCACCCACGGCATGTGGAGGTTCCCAGGCTAGGGGTCTAATCGGAGCCGTAGCCGCCAGCCTACACCGTAGCCACAACAACGCAGGATCCGAGCCGCGTCTACCACCTACACCACAGCTCACAGCAACGCCGGATCGTTAACTCACTGAGCAAGGCCAGGGACCAAACCCGCAACCTCATGGTTCCTGGTTGGATTCATTAACCACTGCGCCACGATGGGAACTCCTGTTTTTTTTTTTTTTTTTTGCTTTGTAGGGCCACACCTACAGCAATAGAGGTTCCCACCTAGGGGTCTAATTGGAGCTATAGCTGCCGGTCTACACCACAGCCACAGCAACTTAGGATCTGAGCCTCATCTGCAGCCTACACCACAGCTTACGGCAACGCCAAATCCTTAACCCACTGAGTGAGGCCAGGGATCAAACCCACAACCTCATGGTTCCTTGTCAGATTCGTTTCTACTGTGCCACGACCAGAACTCCTGTTTTAATGCTTTATTTTGAAATCATTAATGACTCACAAGAAGTTGTAAAAATAGTACTGAGGGACCTGTATATCCATTATCCAGACTCCCCAAATAGATCTCACACAACTATAGTATATTGTTAAAGCCAGGAAATTGATGTTGTCTGCCTTTTGAATTGAGAAAAAAAATTTCAGGGTACAAAGATGCTAAAATGAAGTAATTGATATGGAGCAACTAGCTGGTACGTGTCACAGCTGGTGCTCAACTTATTCTAATTTTCTTCTTTTCCATTCTATTTTTTATATCCTGCTTTTCTAATATTGCCTATCAAGCTCTGTTCTTTAGAAAAAATCGGGTTAAGAGTAAATCTTTTTTTTTTTTTTGGCCACACCCACAGCAGACAAATTCCTGTGGCCAGGGATCAAACCCAAGCCACAGCAGACCCAAGCCACAGTAGTGACGATGCCAGATGCTTAACCCACTGCATCATAAGAGAACTCTTGAATCTTTTCTTTTTACTAAAACTCAAACAGTGGCTATAGGAGATGAAATTATAAGTTATTCATTTATGTAAAGTTTAAGGTTTGGAATTTTCTTACTGTTTTTCCCCCCAAACAATAGCATGTTTTACTTTTGTAAACACAAACAAGAAATGAAACAAAAACAGTTTTAAATGATAAACCATCCAGGAATCTGTGTGGTAAACCAGTAAAGAATTGCTAAAGGGAATAACAAAACAATTTCAATTTCACAATCCCTAGTTATTTTCTGGTTGCTAATATGTAAAGTGTTCGAAGCATGTTTGAGCAAGTGTTTCAGTGATACAACACACTTACTGTAATGTTAAAATGAAATCCGGGGAGTGCCCATTGTGGCTCAGCGGTAACGAACCTGACTAGTATCCATGAGGATGAGGGTTTGATCCCTGGCCCTGCTCAGTGGGTTAAGGATCCAGCGTTGCCGTGAGCTGTGGTATAAGCTGAAGATGTGGCTTGGATCCCTTGTTGCTGTGGCATAGGCCAGCAGCTGTAGCTGATTCAACCCCTATCCTGGGAACTTCTACGTGCCATGGGTGCGACCCTATAAAAAAAAGGGAAGAAAGGAATCCAGTTTTCCTGAAAAGTATCATTAATTTTCTAAATATAAATCTTATCCATCTAGCAGAGAAATGTTTAAAATCTTGGAGTTTAGGAGTTCCCATCGTGGCGCAGTAGAAACAAATCCAACTAGGAACCATGAGGTTGCAGGTTCAATACCTGGCCTTGCTTAATGGATTTAAGGATCCACCATTGCTGTGAGCTATGGTGTAGGTCACAGATGCAGCTCGGATCCCAAGTTACTGTGGCTGTGGCGTAGGCCTCCGATTGGACCCCTAGCCTGGGAACCTCCATGTGCTGTGGGGACAGCCCTAAAAAGCAAAATAAATAAATAAATAAGATTTTTTAAAATCATTTTAAAAAAAGATTTTGGAGTTTAATGTGCATATTGCCATTTCAATTTGAAATATAGATATATTTAATTAGGAACATATAAACCCATAGATATTCCTCTGTAATCATTAATTTGTCAGATACATTTAAGATAAATATAAGTACACTGGTTCTTCTGAAGTCATCTGCCTTGCAGCCATTTATATGTTATTTTATGGGGGAAAAAAAGATTTGATAGGCAAAGCCAAACTTGTATTTTGGTGGAGTTCCCTAGTGGTTAAGACTCAATTTTTTCATCACTGTGGCCCAGGTTCTGTCTCCGGTTTGGTAACCAAGATCCCAGATCATGCCAGGATCAAAGGGGAAGAAAATCTTATATTTTTAAAAGTTTTTTTTCCTTTTTAATTCCCCCATTATTTCTAAGATGTCAGTGTAGTTGGAGTAAAGCTTAGTTATAAAATTTATTGCTAGAAAAGAATTGTTTTTTTTCCAGTATTTTTATTTATAGATGTTTTAAAATACTGTTTATATGCTCTTTGTTCATAAAATCATGTTTTGAACACAGGCCTACAGACTTCCAATGCAATATAATTTATTCCACACTGTACTGCCTCTTATCTATACTGAAATCAGTCAACTTCAGTAATCTAGAAATTGAAACCCTTGTCTTTGACCATGCCCTCACTACCTTCTACTTCTCTTATTTCTTTTGTCTTTTTTTTTTAGGGCCACTCTCAAGGCATATGGAGGTTCCCAGGCTAGGGGTCAAATCTGAGTTCTGGCTGCTGGCCTATGCCACAGCCACAGCAAAGCCAGATCCAAGCCACGTCTGCGACCTATAGCACATCTCACAGCAACACCAGATCCTCAACCCAGTGAGCAAGGCCAGGGATTGAACCTGCTTCCTCATGGATACTAGTCAGATTCTTTTCCACTGAGCCATGGCAGGAACTCATACTTCTTTTATTTCTTTCTTCCTTACCTGAGATGCTACAAATTTGATTGCCCTTAACTTTAGAATCCATGAACTCCTTGTAACTTCATTTGCCTTCTCATCCTACCTGGCCCATGTGGGCATGATCAGTCAGTTCAAAAACTACCTTCCTAATTGAATGAATTAGTAATTTTTTGACTATGGATGTGTGTGCAAGTAATATAAGAGTTATAAAATTTCCTGACCTTAGATTACTTGTTATTCCAGAATCTTCGCTCCTCTTGACTTTCTGTTTACTCTCCAACCCTAATCTTGGGTCATCATATTTTTGCTGCAGCATAAAGTCAAAAAGTCAGGTAATGGGGTCAGGGACATATTTATGCTGCATAATTTTATCTAGGCTGTGACTTTATTTTGTAAAATCTGTGACCTTTTTAAAGTGGCTTTTTCAAATCTTAGCTATTCTTCTCGAACTCTCAAGTTGATTTTTGTATGTAGACATCCACTGCATATGGAGGTCCTGGGCTAGTGGTTGAATTGGAGCTACAGCTGCTGGCCTACACCACAGCCGCAGCAACATCAGCATCTGCGGCCTACACCACAGCTCATGGCAACACCAGATCCTTAACCCACTGAGCGAGGCCAGGAATCAAACCCACAACCTCGTGGTTCCTAGTTGGATTCATTTCCACTGTGCCATAGTGGAAACTCCTATTTATATATTTCCTATTTAGATATTTTAGTTCTTAACCCCTTATTGGTCATATCATTTGCAAATAATTTTTCCCATTCAATAGGTTGTCTTTTCATTTTGGTGATGGTTTCCTTTGCCCTGCCAGAAGCTTTAAGTTTAATTAGGTCCCATTTGTTTATTTTTGCTCTCATTTCCTTTGTTTTAGGAGACAGATCAAAAAATATGTATTGCTATAGTTTATATCAAAGAGTGTTCTGATCAAAAAATATGTATTGCTATAGTTTATATCAAAGAGTGTTCTGTCTGTTTTCCTTTAGGAGTTTTGTGGTTTCTATTCTTACATATATGCCTCTAAACCATTTTGAGGTTTTGTTTTTTTTTTTTTTTTTGCTTTTTAGGGCCACACCCATGATGTATGAAGGTTCCCAGGCTAGCTAGGGTTTAAATAGGAGCTACAGCTGCCGGCCTGTTCCACAGCCACAGCAGTGCCAGATCTGAGCCATGTCTGTGACCTACACCACAGCTCATGGTTCCTAGTCGGATTCATTTCTGCTGCACCACAGTGGGAACTCCTGTTTTGAGTTTATTTTTACATATGATGTTAGCAAATATTCTAATTTCATTCTTTTACATTTAGCTGCCCAGTTTTCCCAGCAGCAGTTATGGAAGAGACTATCTTTTCTTATTTGTATATTCTTGCCTCCTTTGTCAGATTAATTGACCATATTGCTGGGCTTTCCATCCTGTTCCGTTGATCTTTGTGTCAGTTTTGGTGCCAGTACCATACTGTTTTAATTACCATAGATTTGTAAATATAGTCTGAAGTCAGGGAGCATGATCCCTCCACTTCTGTTCTTTTTCAAGATTGTTTTGGCTATTCAGGGTCTTTTCTGTTTCCATACAAATTTTAAAATTATTTGTTCTAGTCTAGTTCCGTGAAAAATGCCATTGGTATTTTGATAGGGATTGCCTTGAATCTGTTGACTGCCTTGGGTAGATGGTCATTTTAACAATATTAATTCTTCCAATCCAAGGAAACAGTATATTTTTACATCTATTTTGTCATCTTCAATCTCTTTTATCATTGTCTTATAGTTTTCCAAACACAGCTCTTTTACCTCCTTAGATAAGTTTATTCCTAGGTACTTTTTTCTTCTTGATGCAGTGGTAAATGGGATTGTTTCCTTTATTTCTTTTTCTGATCATTCATTGTTAGTGTAGAAATCCAGCAGATTCTGTATTTTAATTTTATATCCTGCTTATCTTATTCGCCCTTTAATTTTGATATCTTTATATTTTAAATTATATGTTATATAATTTAAAATCTACATTTGCTGAAAATATGAAGAGAGAAAATTGCAAAGGAAAGTAATAATCATTTACAATTCCACCGTTTAAAGGTCACCATTGTTATTTCAATAAATGGTTTCACAAATATCAAAAAAATAATAATAATAAATTTATATCCTGAAATTTTACCAAATTCATTGTTTGAACTCTAGTAGTTTTCTAGTGGTGTCTTTAGGATTTTCTATATATAGTTTCATGTCATCTGCAAAGAGTGACAGTTTTATATCTTCCAAACTTGGATTCCTTTTATTTATTTTTCTTGTCTAACTGCTGTGATTAGGGCTACTATGTTGAATAAAAATGGTAACAGTAAGCATCCTTGTCTTGTTTCTGATCTTAGATGAAATGCTTTCAGCTTTTCACCATTGAGCATGATGTTAGCTGTGGGTTTGTTATAAGTGGCCTTTATTATGCTGAGATATGTTCCCTCTGTGCTCATTTTCTTGGGATTTTTTTTGTTGTTGTTGTCTTTTTAGGGCCACACCCACAGCATATGGAGGTTCCTAGGTTCCTAGGCTAGGGGTCAAATCAGAGCTATAGCTGCCACAGCCCACGGCAACCCCGGATCCTTAACCCACTGAGTGAGGCCAGGAATTGAACCTGCATCCTCATGGATACTAGTCAGATTCATTTCTTCTGAGCCATGATGGGAACTCCTTGGGAGTTTTTCATAAATGGATATTGAATTTTGTCAAAAGCTTTTTCTGCATCTATTGAGATGATCATATGGTTTTTAATCTTCAGTTTGCTAATGTGATATGTCACATTCATTGATTTGCAGATATTGAAAAATCCTTGCATCCCTAGGGTATGGCATATAACCCTTTTAATGAATTGTTGAATTTGGTTTGCTGGTTTTTGTTGAGAATTTTTGCATCTATGTTCGTTGGTGATACTGGCCTGTGATTTTCTTTTTCTGTGTTACCTTTGTCGGGTTTTGGAATCAGGGCTAGTGCAGGATCACTAGTGGATAGAATCAGGGTCCATAAAACTCTGGGGTGGTTGCCCGCCCCCTAGTGGGTGAAGTCAGCTCCTGGGGTTAGCGCTGGACTACTGACAGGCAGAACAGGTCCAGGAATCCGGTTGCAGGGCCAGGGATCCCAGAGCTGGTGTCAGATCTCTGGTGGCAGAGTGTGGATTTCTGACGCAATTGAGCACAGGGTCTGGATTGTCCAGAAGCTTGACTAGGCCTGCTAGTGGGCAGGGCCAGGGCAAAGCTTGTCCCTGGGCAGGCTCTGGCCTTTTCGTGGGTGGGCTGGGTCTGTAGGCTGTAGTATAATGGTTTTCTTGCATCTAATGGTAGATGAGGCTGGATCAGAGACTAAAGTGGACTTCCTGGAGGACAAGGCCAGTCTAGGGATTCTGAGGCTGGTGCCTGCCCAAGTGGTTGGAGCTGGGTCCTGGGCCTTCTGGTGGCAGGGCCATATCCAGAGGCAGCTGTGGACTCAGGGAGTCTTAAGGCAAAGTGTTGGCTTATGGTTGTCTAGGGATTCTGAGGCTGGTGCCTGCCCAGTTAGTTTCTTGACCTGAGGTGTCCCAGCACTGGTACCTATAGACTGTTGGGCCAGGACAGGGCTGGATCCTGGGACTAATAAGCTAGAGGGAGATCTTCACAATGATGCCTAACAGTACGAATGTCCACATGGTAGTAGGAACACCCAGGAATGCTGCTGTCAGTGTCTATGTCCCCAGGATGAGCCCCAGTTGCCTCCTACCTCTCTGTGAGTCTCTCCAACCTCAGCAGATAGATCTGACCCAGGCTTCTATTAAATTACGGCTTTTCTCTGGGGCCCTGGAGCAAGTAAGCTTTTTGTGTGCACCCTTTAAGAGTAAAGACTCTAGTTCCCCCATTCTCTGGACTCCCGAAATTAAGTCCCACTGGCCTTCAAAGCCAAATGCTGTGGGGGCTTATCTTCCTGGTGCAGGTGCCCCAGGATGGGGAGCCCAACGTGGGGCTCAGACCTCTGACTCCTGTGGGAGAACCTCTGCAATGTAATTATTCTCAGGTTGTGAGTCATCCACTTGTTTGCATGGTTTGTATGGGACTTGACTATATCATGAGTCCACCATCCAACCTGTCCTGTTGTGGTTCCTTCCTTATGTCTTTAGTTGTAGAACACCTTTTCTAGTAGGTTCTGGTCTTTTTTGCTGATGGTTGTTCTGCAAATAGTTGTGATCTTGGTGTGCTTATTAGAGGAAGTGAGCTCATGGTCTTTCTACTCTGCTATCTTGGCCAATCTGTCCATCAAAATTGTCACTCTTGAGCAGCTGGGTTGTTTTGTTTTGAAGTACAGTTCACTTGCAGTATTACGTTTCAAGTATACAACATAGTGATGCAGTATTTTTGCAGTTTATACTCCATTATCCATTATACTCTAACATAATGGCTATAATTCGCTGTGCTATATAATATATCCTTGTTGGTTATCTATTTTATATATAGTAGTTTGTTACTGCCATACCACTAATTTGTCTCTTTTCCCTCCCGCTCTCCTTTGGTAACCACAAGTTTGTTTTCTATATCTCTGAGTCTGTTTCTGTTTTGCATATATATTCATTTGTATTATTTTTTAGATTCCATATGTAAATGATATGATACAGTCTTTGACTTATTTCACTAAGCATAATATTCTTTAAGTCCATCTATATTTCAGTCTTTTCTTACAACTGAGTAATATTCCACTGTATGTTTACCACTTCATCTTAATTCCTCGTCTGTTGATAGGCACTTGGAAGCAACCCAAGTACAGCTGGTTTCTTTTTATCTACATGCACTATATAACCATTGTGACTGATTATCCTTCACACTTTATTTTGTCCATAAAAAAACTTAGAGCAAATTCTACTGTCCGCACCAATAACAATATATGACATAAGGCATTCAATTTTATGTGATAATCTTACTCCTAGCATTATAGTTTTATTAAAAATTCATGAGGATGCAGGTTCAACCCCCAGCCTCGCTCAGTGGGTTGGTGATCCGGCGTTGCCATGAGCTGTAGGGTGTAGATCGCAGGTGCAGCTCAGATCCTATCTTGCTGTGGCTGTGGTATAGGCTGGCAGCTGTAGCTCTGATTCAACCCCTAGCCTGGGAACTTCCGTATGCCGCAGGTACGGCCCTAAAATGCAAAAAAAAAAAAAATTATTGACTTTTCCCCTGACCTCTTCATCTACTGTCTGTCCTGCTGGACTGCATGTATTTCTTTGGTTTTGAAAATGTGTTATACATGCATATTAATAAAACTCAATACGGCAAAGGCGTACATAGAAAATAAAACTCAGTGTAGAAAAAATTCAACCAAAATGAATGAAAGCTTCAGTTGTGCTGAATTTTCAGAAAAAAACTGTCAGAAATTATTTTATTAATAAGTTCTTTAGCAGCAAAATGAACTAAATGTTCACCTCACCCATTAGGAGTTATGGGGAGATTTTCATAGCTTTGTATACAAACAGGCATATACAGGATTTTAATAAATTTGCTAATTAGTTTGTACTGATATAATGGATATATATTGATATTATTTGATCAACCATTTTTTTTCTCACTGGCTATTGTTTTATAACTTTGTGTGATTATTTTAAAAATGTTTGAGATATCTTGAAACTTAACTCCTGAGAAAATTCTCAATTTTCAGTGAAAAAAGGTAAACATTTATAACATAATTAAGTCCATCATCTCTTCCTTGCATGTTAAAAGCACAGAAACAAGTCGAATGGTACAGAGAAAAATGCATCCAGTCTTTTTTTTTAAGCAAATTTAACAAATCTAGATAGTATAGTAACTTACAATACAATGTAATCACAACCATAAAAGGTCTTATGGAGGAAGGAATGATCAATTTTTCCCACAGTAATAATAGTAAATTTTTATTGCCTGCTATATGCCAGGCTTATTCATTTGAGTAAAGACATTTTGTAAATTATTTATTCATTGAGTAAATACATTTTGGCCACCTACCATGTGCCAGGTACCTTGCTAGACACTAGTTAACAAAGTGGACGTGCTACCTGCCCTTATATCATCTTCACACTAACTCTATACAAGAGGGGTATGTTATGGCAATGAAAAGTAAGAATCAGAGAGGTTAACAAGCTTGTCCAGAATTACACAGCTAGTAAATGGTGGAGGTAGGATTTGAATATCGGTCTGTGTGATTCCAAAATCCAGTTTTTCCTTAAAGCTACAATAGTATGTTCAAGTGTGTGAGAGAAGCAAGGGAGTACATGTACACACAGTTATATAAAGGCATGAAACCCAATAACTTGCATTGCCCAAATGAACTCTGCTGTTTTATTTGGCTTAGATGATCTTGTCTAGATTATTACTGCAGCCTCCTCACTAACCGCCTCCCGCCCACATAGTCTACTCAAAGCATAGCAGCTAGAGTGACCTTAAAATACAAATCCTATCGTGTCACCCCTGCATACAGAACTCTCCAGATGGGTCCCCCTATATCCCATCCCCACCCCCTCCACCTCAGTCCCCTGAAGGATCCATTGCTATCAGTTTGGTACACATTCTTTCAACTTTGAGTATTCATATGTAACCTTTTATTTAAATAGAAATAGGATCGTACTATATATATTATTCTGCCTTTTCCCCTTGTATTTGCAGTTGAATGTGCTGTGTTCTTAAAGATTTAGGTCCTCTTGTGGATAGGGAAAATATGGTACATACACACAATGGAATATTACTCAGCCATTAAAAGGAACAAATTACCAACATTTACAGCAACCTGGATGGACCTAGAAATTATCATGTGAAGTGAAACCAGTTAGACAATTAGACAGCAACACCCAATGCTACCACTTACATGTGGAAACTAAAAAGACACAATGAACCTCTTTGCAGAACAGACAATGACTCACGGACTTTGGAAAACCTTGGTTTTTCAAAAAAGACAGTCTGGGGGGGTGGGGAGATGCACTGTGGGTTTGGGATACAAAATCTGTAAAATTGACTTGTGATGATTTGTGTACACTTATAACAAATAAAATCCATTAAGAAAAAAAAAAAGATTTAGGTCCTCTTGATACACGTTGTTACAGAGTAGAATAAGGAAAGCTTCCTGTCATTGGTTCCAAATTACACAACTCTTTTATCATGTTGCTGTATAATGGTGATATTTTGTATTCATAAAACAAATAGCATCTTTTATAACGAGGGTATTTTTATATCTAGAGCATGAAAGAACTTACTTTAAAAGTTACTGTTGCCATAGGAGTATAATATTTATGTTGTGTGATTCATCACCAGAACATAGATTCTTAAATTATAAGTAATTATTAGAATTTCTCCTTTACCATATTTAAAACTGCTCTTGCCTCCACTCATTAGTAGACATGTGAAGGCTATGTAAAGCAAAATGCAGAACTGACAACAATTAATGGAACCAAGGAACTTGGCTCTACTCAATCAATGCTCTTCAAATTATTTGATAAGTGAAATGTGCCACTATAGATAAAGACTTCACACTACAGCCTCACATTTGCTTTTGTTGGAAAATATGATTTTCTGTATATTCTCCTTCACTTATTTCCTTATTTTAGTTGTTTTGGATTTAACATATTAAAACTTTTTTATTCTTATTTATAGTCTCGAGTTATAGCTGTGCTGGATTGGGAGCTTTCAACCATTGGTCATCCTCTATCAGACTTGGCTCATCTCTCTATGTTCTACTTTTGGCCAAGAACAGTTCCATTGTTAAGTGGAAGAACTTATTTGCAAGAAAACACAGGTATGAAAACATAATATTTTCTAAATTGCCATTAATATAAAAGTATCTTTATTTTTCTGTATAATTAAAAAAAGATTATATTGTAGTCTTAGATAAATAGCTTTTGTTTGTTCCTTGAAATTTTTTTTCTTTAAAGGGCTGCACCTGTGGTATATGAAAGTTACCAGGCTAGGGGTTGAATTGGAGCTACAGCTGCCAGCCTATATCACAGCCATGGCAACTCGGGATCTGAGCCGCATCTGCGACCTACACCACAGCTCACAGCAACGCTGAATGCCCAACCCACTGAGTGAGGCCAGGGATCAAACCTGCGTCCTCATGGATACTAGTTAGATTAGTTTCTGCTGCACCAGAATGGGAACTCCTCTTGAAATATTTTTAAATCATTTTATTCTTATTTTTTCAAATGTGGCATTTCACTTTTAGTAATTTATGACAAAATGTAATCATTTATATATAATGTTCTTTTGGAAATAAACATTTAGAATGTGTTTTGTTATATGGATTAATCTTTTAAGTTTTTATTATTTTAGTTGATTTACAATTTTGTGCCAATTTCTGCTCTACAGCAAAATGACCCGGTCATACATATATGGATTAATGGTTTTTATATTCAGTTTTATATTTACATGCAGTATTATGACATTTTAAAATATTCACCATAACATTTTATTAAAGTCTATGGTATGTACTGTTTTTATAGGGATACCATCAGTGGAAGAACTGATTTCAATATATTGCCGCTGCAGGGGAATTAATTCTAATCTTCCTGACTGGAATTTCTTTCTTGCCCTTTCTTTTTTTAAAATAGCTGGAATAGCACAGGTAATTAATTTTTTATCATGTGTTTCACCATTATTTATTGATGTACTGTTGACAGTTTTTTGGTCTTTGGGGGTCTTATATTCTTAGATCAATTTGTTCTTCATAATGACAAATTGTGAAATGGGTAAAATATAAATCCAGAGTGTACAGAATAGTAATTTGGCAAGGGAAAGAGTAGCAAAATGTGTTATCACTTTTTGGTGTAATAAACCAGAAAGATGGAGGAAAGGAAAAGACATAATGACAAAAAAGAGAAAAGGGCATGTGAAAATTGATTATTTCCTGAGTAGCCAATATAAGAAAGAGAGAAGCTCTTTTAATGATATTTGATTCAGACTATAAAACCATTTATTATTCAGAGTTGATAAAGAGGCAAGAATTATCTTTGTATTTCCCAGAGCTTACCTAGCACAGTACCTAGTAGCCTCTTAATTATGTTTTTTGAGTGAATAGATAAGTAAAATTATCCATTATCTGTTTTCTAATAATATGATAGTTATGTGGTAAATTTTGAGAGGAAATTGAATAAATTTAGCTTTTTAAATTTACAGTTTAATATAAACAAATGCATTATTCATTAGTCTAACTCAATTTCCTTATACTTAGAAAAAATTTTTTTGTCTTTTTTTAGGGCTGCACCTGTGGCATATGGAAGTTCCCAGGTTAGGGGTTGAATTGAGGCTATACTGCCATCCTACACTGCAGCCACAGCAACACGGGATCTGAGCCACATCTGAGACCTACATTGCAGCTCATGGCAAGCCGGATCCTTAACCCACTGAGCTTAGGCCAGGGATTGAACCCACATCCTCATGGATACTAGTCAGGTTTGTTACCGCTGAGCCATGATAGGAACTCCTTATTTCCTTATACTTTGAATTTTAGTTTATTTAAAAACTTAAGATGCTCTGTCACTGGCAAGTAGCTAGGACTTGGAGGAAGAACAGGTAATTAAGAAATTTTAGGGAGTTCCTGTTATAGCTCAGTGGTTAACTAACCTGAGTAGTATCCATGAGGATATGGGTTCAATCCCTGGCCTTGTTCAATGGGTTAAGGATCTGGTGTTGCCGTGAGCTGTGGTGTAGGCTGGCAGCTGTAGCTCCCTTTTTTTTTTTTTTTTTTCTCTTTAGGGCCGCACCCATGGCATATGGAGGTTACCAAGCTAGGGGTCAAATCGGAGCTACAGCTGCCGGCCTACACCACAGCCACAGCAACACCAGATCCGAGCCGAGTCTGCGACCTACACCACAGCTCACAGCAACGCCAGATCGTTAACCCACTGAGCAAGGCCAGGGATCAAACCCACAACCTCATGGTTCCTAGTTGGATTCATTAACTGATGCACCATGATGGGAACTCCTTTAGCTCCCATTTGACCCCTAGCCTGGGAACCTCCATATGCCACAGGTGTGCCCCTAAAAAGACAGAAGACCAAAAAAAAATAAAAGAGAGAAAAAGATTAAAGAAAATTTTGGTCATTTTACCCTGTCCTCAGAGTTCATGCAGTCGTCCAATAACTAAAATGTCTTCTATGAAATAGCTGTGCTACATCTCATCCTGTAGTTTAGAATCATGTTAATCGTATTGGTTAATCATGTTGATTTGGATGGGTTACTCAAAATAGGATTTGTGGTATGATTCTATATCTGTTAGTTTCCACAAATGAGATACCAGATAAACTTTGAATTTAAAATGGATTTTAATTTCAAATAAAAGTTTGAGATGGTTTATGATTGAAATTAATATGTATGTTATAAACTATATAATAGTAGTCTTAGAGATTATCATAAACATTCCATTCTAACTGGAAGTGTAAAATTGGAAATGATGGAAAGACTGTTAACAGTGTTTTATTATACAGAGAATTATATAAAGAAATAAAATAATGAAATTCAGTTGATCGTAGGGGGCAGAGGAAAGGAGAGTATTTTATGTTGGAAGCATGGAACACGGAGAATTAAGAAGAAGGAGTTCCCTTGGTGCCCTAGCAGTTATGGAGCCAGTGTTATCACTGCTGTGACTCAGGTCACTGCTATGATGTGATTCTGATCCCTGGCCCAGGAACTTCTGCATGCTGTGGGTGTGGCCAAAAAACAAAACAAAACAAAACAAAAACTGGTGACCATTCAACCAACATTGTTCAAAGGAAAATAGTTTCACTTAAATTAGGGGTCCAAAAAATGAGATAAAACATTCTTAGAGGTCATCTCATTGCCTTCTTTTTGGTTTTATTGGTTTTAATTTTATTTTGGTTTCTTTAGATTTTTTTTTCTCTGCTACGAAGGGTGATATGCATGACTTTAGAGGTGATAAAACTTGCCAACCTGGTATCTTTGATAACTGCTGAACTCTATTTATTTATTTGTCTTTTTGCCTTTTATCTAGAGCCGCACTCGCAGCCTATGGAGGTTCCCAGGCTAGGGATCGAACAGGTGCTGTAGCTGCCGGCCTTCGTCACAGCCACAGCAACGCGGGATCCGAGCTGCGTCTGCAACCTACACCACAGCTCACGGCAACGCCGGATCCTTAACCCACTGAGCAAGACCAGGGATCGAACCCGCAACCTCATGATTCTTAGTCGGATTCGTTAACCACTGAGCCACGAAGGGAACTCCTGAACTCACTTTAAAGCTTGGTTTGCCAGTTGCAATTCTATTATGATGAGAGTATATTAACTAGATACTACAAGTGTAATTCTTAATTTGGAGAAGTATAATTAGTCCTATAGGTAAATTAATAGAATTGATAGTCTGATTTATATCTGAGTACCTTGTAAGTTTAGTGATTCACATAGCTGGGAAACTAGAAGGACTGAATAGCTAAAGAATAGTTTTCAGTGAATTTTAATCACTCTATGTTAATTTGCTTATAGGGAGTATATAGTAGATATCTTCTGGGAAATAATGCATCTGAAAGTAGCTCTCAGTTTGCCAATGTTGTGCAACCTTTGGCAGAAACTGGATTACAGCTCTCAAAAAGGTAAGCAAAAGCTCCTGTGACACAGTGGGTTAAGGCTCTGGTGTTTTCACTGCAGCAACTTGGGTCACTGCTGTGATCCAGGTTCTATCCCTGGTCTGGGAACTTCCACATGCCACGGGCACAGCCAAAAAAGAAAAAGAAAAGAAATGCCAAAACTTAAAAAAAAAAGAAAAAACGGTAAGCAAAATAGTTTCTGTGGCTAACTCAGAGCCTTTATTATGTATGTGAAGGTCATAAACTTTAGGAGGTAAGTGTTGCCTTTATGCTTATAACACCAGGATTGCTGGTGACAGTCATGGTAATTTCCGTTTTCTTTTTTTTCTTTCTTTTTTTTTAGTAAATCTCTTTTTTTTAAATGATTTTTATTTTTTCTGTCATAGCCGGAATGATGGAAAAAATTGGTTCTCCCAACTGTACAGCAAGATGAGCCATTCACACATGTATACATTATTTTTCTCATATTATCATGCTCCATCATAAGTGGCTAGATAGTTCCCAGTGCTATACAACAGGATCTCATTGCTTATCCATTCCAAAGGCAATAGTTTGCATCTATTAACTCCAACTTCCCAGTCTATCCCAACTCCTGCCCCGTCCCCGTTGGCAACCCGCAGTCTGTTCTCCAAGTCCATGGTTTTCTTTTCTGTGGAAAGGTTCATTTGTGCCATATATTAGATTCCAGATATAAGTGATATCATATGGTATTTGTCTTTCTCTTTCTGACTTACTTCATTTAGTATGAGAGTCTCTAGTTCCATCCATGTTGCTACAAATGGCATTATTTTATTCTTTTTATGGCTGAGTAGTAGTCCATTGTGTATATACACCACATCTTCTTAATCCGTTCATCTGTGGATGGACATTCAGGTTGTTTCCATATCTTGGCTGTTGAGAATAGTGCTGCAGTGAACATGCATGGGCTTGTGTCTTTTTCAAGGAAAGTTTTGTCCGGATATATGCCCAAGAGTGGGATTGCTGGGTCATATGGTAGTTCTATATTTAGTTTTCTTAGGTGCCTCCATACTGTTTTCTATAGTGGTTGGACAAGTTTACCTTTCCATCGACAGTGCAGGAGGGTTCCCTTTTCCCCATACCCTCTCTAGCGTTTGTTATTTGTGTACTTACTAATGATGGCCATTCTGACTGGTGTGAGGTGTTACCTCATAGCAGTTTTGATTTACATTTCTCTAATGATCAGTGATGTTGAGCATTTTTTCATGTGCTTGTTGGCCACCTGTATATCTTCTTTGGAGAAAGGCCTATTCAGGTCTTCTGCCCATTTTTCCACTGGGTTGTTGGCTTTTTTGCTGTTGAGTTATATTAGTTGTTTGTATATTTTAGAGATTAAGTGCTTGTCAGGTGCATCGTTTGAAACTATTTTCTCCCTTTCTTTAAGTTGTTGTCTTTGGTTCTTTTTTTTTTTTTTTATGATTTCCTTTGCTATGCAAGAGCTTGTCAGTTTGATTAGGTCCCATTGGTTTATTTTTGCTTTTATTTCTGTCACCTTGGGAGACTGACCTGAGAAAAAGTTTGTAATATTTGCCTATGTTCTCTTCTAGGAGTTTGATGGTGTCTTGTCTTAAGTTTATAAGTCTCGAAGCCATTTTGAGTTTATTTTTGTGCATGGTGTGAGGGTGTGTTCCATTTTTTTTGGTTTACATGTGGCTGTCCAGTTTTTCCAACATCACTTGCTGAAAAGACTGTCTTTCTCCCATTTTGTATTCTTGCCTCCTTTGTTGAAGATTAATTGACCATAGGTGTCTGGGTTTATTTCTCAGTTCTCAATTCTGTTCACTTGGTCTATATGACTGTTTTGGTCCCAGTACCACACTGTCTTGATTACTGTAGCTCTAATATTGCCTGAAGTATGGGAGAGTTATGCCTCCTGCTTGGTTTTTGTTCCTCAGGATTGCTTTGGCAAATCTGGGTGTTTTATGGTTCCATATGAATTTTTGGACTGTTTGTTCCAGTTCTGTGAAAAATGTCATGGGTAATTTCATAGGGATTGCAATGACTCTGTAGATTACTTCGGGTAGTATGGCCATTTTTACAATATTAATTTTCCCAACCCAGGAGCACAGAATATCTTTCTATTTCTTTGCATCCTCTTTAATGTCCTTGATTAATGTTTTATAGTTCTCATCATATGAGTCTTTTGCCTCCTTGATCAGATTTATTCTCAGGTATTTGATTTTTGGGGGTACAATTTTAAAAGGTATTGTGTTTTTGTATTCCTTTTCTAATATTTCATTGTTAGTATACAGAAATGTGACTGATTTCTGAATATTAATCTTATATCCTGCTACGTTGCTAAATTTGTTGATCAGTTCAAGTAGTTTTTGGGTTGAGTCCTTAGGGTTTTCTATATATAGTAACATGTCATCTGCATACAGTGACAATTTTACCTCGTCTCTTCCAATTTGGATACCTTTTATTTCTTTTATTTGATTGCTGTGGCTAGGACTTCCAATACTATGTTGAATGACAGTGGTGAGAGTGGGCATCCTTGTCATGTTCCAGATGTTAGTGGGAAGGCTTTCAGATTTTCTCCATTGGGTATTATATTTGCTGTGGGTTTGTCAAAAATGGCTTTTACTATGTTATGGTATGTTCCCGCTATACCCACTTTGGTAAGAGTTTTGATCATGAATGGATGTTGGACTTTGTCAAATGCTTTTTCTGCCTCTATTGAGATGATTATGTGGATTTTGACTTTTCTTGTGTTAATGTAGTATAAGACGTTGATTGATTGTGTAGGTTAAACCATCCTTGTGAACCTGGGATGAATCCCACTTGGTCATGGTGTATGATCTTTTTTATATATTGTTGGATTCGGTTGGCTAAAATTTTGTTGAGAATTTTACATCTATATTCATCAGAGATATTGGCCTGTAGTTTTCTTTTTTCATGGTGTAAGAAATTTGTTTAGCACAGAAAGAGGGGAGAAAGAAACGAGCAGGAGATACATGCAAAAGGCGACGATCGGGATTTATTGGAGAATTTGGCTCCCAGGCGAGGTTCCGTGACTCTCAGGCATGGAGTCAGGGAAGTCACACCCGGGTTGGAAGCGCGGGGGGGGTTTAAGCCTAGTTGGTTCCGGGTCTGGACCCGGCTAGTACCTTTGCCAAATTAGGCAAGGGACCACCGTGTCCCTAGGTGACTGGTTGGGGGTAGGCGTTTGGGGGCTTTCTGGGTAGGTGTGGCTTCGATCATCCATTGGCACGGGTGAGGCTGGCGGCCTCTCTTCCCACGCAGGCTTGTCCGTTCCTCATGGGGTCTGTTTGATATGAGGGGTCTCTTTGCCATTTGGGGGCCACTTCCTTTCTCTGCCGGCCTAACACATGGTATCTTTGGTTTTGGTATTTGGGTGATGGTGGCATCATAGAATGTCTTTGGGAGTGTTCCTTCTTCTTCAAACTTTTGGAAAAGTTTAAGAAGAATGGGTACAAGTTCCTCTTTGTAGGTTTTGTAGAATTCACCTGTGAATCCATCTGGTCCTGGACTTTTATTTGTAGGGAATGTTTTTATTACATATTCAATTTCATTACTAGTGATTGGTCTGTTTAGTTGATCTGTCTCTTCTTGATTCAGTTTTGGTGGGCTGTAAGTCTCTAGAAAATTGTCCATTTCTTCTAGGTTGTCAAATTTGTTGGCATATAATTGTTCATAGTATTCTCTTATGGTTTTTTGTGTTTCATCAGTATCTGTTGTTATTTCTACTTTTTCATTTCTTATTTTGTTTATTGGGGTTTTTTCTGTCCTTTTCTTGGTGAGTCTGGCCAGAGATTTGTCAATTTTGCTTACCTTTTCAAAGAACCAGCTCTTGGTTTTATTGATTTTTCCTGTTGTTTTTTGAGTATTTTATTGATTTCCTCTCTGATCTTAATGATTTCCTTCCTTCTGCAGACATTCAGTTTTGTTTGTTCTTCTTTTTCTAATTCATTTAGAATGGGTTAAGTTGTCGATTTGATATCTTTTTCTTTTTTGAGAAAGGCCTATATTGCTATGAATTTCCCTCTACGCACTGCTTTTGCAGCATCTCATAAATTTTGAATGGTTGTGTCTTCATTATCATTTGTCTCGAGGTATTTTTTAATTTCCTTCTTTATTTCCTCATTGACCCATTGGTTTTTTAGTAGTATGTTCTTTAGTCTCCATGTAGTAAGATATTTATTTGTTTATTTGTTTGTTTGTTTGTTTGTTTGTTTTTGTCCTTTGTCATTTTAGGGCCACACCAAGGCATATGGAGGCTCACAGGTTAGGGGTCTAATCAGAGCTGTAGCTGCCGACCTATACCACAGCCACAGCAATGTCAGATCTGAGCCACATCTGCAACCTACACCATAGCTCACAGCAACACTGATCCTTAACCCACTGATCAAGGCCAGGAATCGAATCCACAACCTCGTGGTTCCTAGTCGGATTTGTTTCCACTGTGCCACGATGGGGACTCCTCCATGTAGTAAGTTTTTTCTCATTCCTTTTCCTGTGGTTGATTTCTATTTTCATGCCATTGTGATCTGAGAAAATACTTGAAATAATTTTTGTTCTCTTAAATTTGTTGAGGTTAGCTTTGTGCTCCAGTATGTAATCGATCCTTGAGAATGTTCCGTGTGCACTTGAGAAGAATGTATATTCTGATTTTTTTTGATATGATGTCCTAAAAATGCCGATTAAGTCTAACTTTTCTATTGTGTCATTTAGGATCTCTGTTGCCTTATTGATTTTCTGTCTAGAGAATCTGTCCATTGATGTGCATGGGGTGTTAAAGTCTCCTGCTATTATTGTTATTCCCATCAATTTCTCCTTTTATGTCTGTTAGTATTGTTGTAGGTATCTGGGTGCTCCTACATTAGGGGCATATATATTGATGATTATAGTACCCTCTTCTTGAATGGATCCTTTTACCATTAAATAGTGTCCTTTGTCTTTCTTTATTGCCTTCATTCTAAAGTCTGTTTTTGTCTGATATGAGTATTACAACTCCTGCTTTCCTATCTTGTCCATTGGCATGAAATATCTTTTCCCATCCCCTCTCTTTCAATCTATGTGTGTCTTTGCCCTAAGGTGAGTCTCTTGTAGACAGCAGATTGTAGGTTTTTGCTTTTTTATCCAGTCTGCCACTCTGTGTCTTTTGATTGGATCATTCAGTACATTGACATTTAAGGTAATTATTGATAGGTATATATTTATTGCGCTTTTAAACTTTGTTTTCCAGTTGATTCTAGTTTCTCCTTTGTTACTTTCTTTTTTTGGTTGGATGTTTTCCATTTATTTTATTCTTGTGTACTTTCCTTTTTAATTTTGGTGAATGTAATGTTTGGTTTTGATTTGTGGTTGCCCTGCTTTTGAACTATGTTAACCCCTTCCTGCATCTGCTTGCTTTAGCCTGATAGTCATATAGTTTCAAACACATTTTTTTTTGCCTTTTTCTAGGGCATATGGTGGTTCCCAGGCTAGGGATCCAGTCGGAGCTGTAGCCGCTTCCTACGCCACAGTCACAGCAACGCAGGATTTGAGCCGTGTCTGCAACCTACACCACAGCTCCCGGCAATGCTGGCTGCTTAACCCACTGAGTGAAGCCAGGGATTGAACCCACAACCTCATGGTTCCTAGTCTGATTCATTAACCTCCAAGCCACAACGGGAACTCCTCAAACACATTATTTTTTTTAAAAAAAGTCTAGATTTTCTTACTTTCCTTCCCCACATTCTGTGATTTCGAAGTCCTTTTTTAACATCTTCGTGCTTATCCTTTTGCTGTTCCCAGTGTTTATCATCACTTTTACAGTAGTTTTTCCCCCCCTTTTAGTTCTGTATGCTGGCTTACTTAAGTGATTGCTTTCCAGTTGTGATTTCCTCCATTCTATTTCTTCTTACTTCTTTTTTATTTAGAGAAGCCCTTTCAGTATTTCTTTTAGAATGGGTTTAGTATTGCTGTACTCTTTTAGCTTTTGTTTATTGGATAAATTCTTTATTTCCCCTTCTATTTTAAGTGAAATTCTTGCTGGGTAGAGTATTCTTTAGGCTGCAATTTTTTTCCGTTTAGAACTTTGTATATATCTTGCCACTCTCTTCTGGCCCGCAGTGTTTCTGTAGAGAAATCAGGTGATAGCCTTATGGGGGTTCCCTTATAATTAACACTTAGTTCTTCTCTTGCTTCCTTTAGAATCCTCTTTTTATTTTTAATTTTTGCCATTTTTATTATAATATGTTTTGGTGTGGCCTGTTTGGGTTCAACTTTTTTGGGGCCCTCTGTGCTTCCTGTATTTTGATATCAGTTTCCTATAGATTTGGAAAGTTTTCAGACATAATTTCCTCAAATGTATTTTCAATCCCCTTTTCTTTTTCTTCTCCTTCTGGAATTCCTATTCATAGATTGGCCCACTTTATTATTATCCCATAGATCTCTTATATTGCTTTTGTGTTTTTTCATTTGGTTTTTGTCTGCTGTCCTGATTGGGTGATTTTCATTGTTCTATCTTCCAAGTCACTGATTCATTCCTCTCCATTATTCATTCTGCTCTTTAGTGCTTTTAGCTCAGTTTTTGTCTCTGCAATAATTTTTCTATGTTCCTACTTATATTTTCCAGTTCCTTTCTAAAGTAATCTGCATTACTATTTATGTCTGCTCTTAATTCCTTGATATTCAGCCTCAGTTCATTCAGTATTTTCACTATACACACACATATATATTCTTTTTTTATATTCCCTTTTGAACTCAGTGTCTGTCAGACTGCAGAGGTCTGTTTCGTTGTTTGCTGCTTCATGTGAATTCTGTCCCTTTAACTGGGAGTGATTCCTGAGCTTCTTCATCTTGTTTATGTTTTTGTTTTTCTGTGAGTTTAGGGAAGCCAAGCTGTAGTCTTGGAGGGCTACTTCTATGCACAGGCACCCCTTTGTATTGCAGGGGGTTACTATTTATTTTGGGTGTTGGAGTTTGGATATTTGCTGTCTCTTTCTTTGGTGTGCGCAAGCTGTTATCCCTAGGGTGCTAAGTGTGTTTCCAGGGAGAAGGAGGCAGTGGGTAGGACTGGTAGTCAGTGCCTGCTTGCTGGGCTCTTAATAGCAGCAAAGACCTTCAGGAAGGTGACACAGGCTACTCCTAGTTGCAGGGCCCTGGGAAGTGGTAATGAGCCTTAGGCAGATTTACAAGTTCCCCAGGGCATTGGTAATAAATCTCTTCTATGCTTGAAAATAAATTGACTTCAGATATAAAGGAAATAGCCAAATTAATTATTTAAAAGAATTTTCTGCCAACTTGAATAAACTTTTAAAAAAATTTTTTTGAAATACAATTGATTATATGTTGTGTTTCAGGTATACACACACACAAACACATGTATATATTCTTTTTTTATATTCTCTTTTGTTAGTTTTTACAAGATACTGAGTATAATTCCCTCTGCTTTTATAGTAGGTCCTTGTTGGTTATTTTATATGTAGTAATGTGTAGTAGTGTGTATATGTTAATCCCAGTCTCCTGATTTATCCTTCTCCCTGCCTTCCCTTTGGTACCATAGATTTCTTTTCTATGTCTTTGAGTCTGTTTCTGTTTTGTTAGTAAGTTCATTTTTTAGGTTCCACATGTAATTAATTTCATATTACATTTGTCTTTCTCTAGTTTGCTTCACTTGGTGTGGCAATCTCTAGGTCCATCCATGTTGCTGTAAATGGCATTATTTCTTTTTTCTTTTCTTTTCTTCTTTTTTTTTTTTTTGGCTGTGGGGTGTAGAAGTTCTCAAGCCAGGGATCAAACCCACACCACAACAGTGACCTGAGCCACAGCAGTGACAGTGCTGGATCCTTAACCTGCTATGCTGCCAAGGAACTCCAGGAGCTTTTATTTGTGTGTTTGTTTATTTGACCATGTCCAGGCTAGGGATCAAACCTGAGCCAAAGTGATGACAATCCTGAATCGTTAAGTGCTAGGTCATCAGGGAACTCTATCTCATTCTTTTTTATGGCTGAGTAATATTCCATTGTACATATGTACCACATCTCCTTCATCCATTCGTCTCTCTGTGGACATTTAGCTTGCTTCCATGTCTTGGCTATTGTGAATAGGGCTGCTATGGACATTGGGTTGCCTGTATCTTTTCAAATTATGTAGACTTGAAAATATAAACTTTTAAGGATATCGGTAAAATTCTCAAATGTTGCCTTCTAGTATTTAAGTTACTTATGTGTACCTATTTAAAGTTTTTATTATATAAAATGATTTGTTAAGTTTTAAAATGTTCTCTTCCACCATCACATTGCATGAAACTTTATCAGACATTTTATAAACATCTCTGAAATCCATGTTTCCATTAGTGCCGCACTTTTCAGGCATCTAATACACTTTTTCTAGCCACACTCCCATTTAATATATGTGAAAAACGGCACTTACTGAATGCATAGATGATGTTGTTTCTGGAAATTATGCTTCTGCCCAAGCCATAAATATCCATGGTATAACATTAGGACAGTTGTGTTTTACAGTTCATCTTTTACATGGATATTTGTGATCTCCACACCATAACAGATGACTTTGCTGCTCTTCATAATGATCCTTATAGGTCTCGTTTATAATGATGTACAGCGGTCGTGTTTGTAAGGCATATGCTAATAACAGTTATTAAATTTGGGGCTGGAACCTGTGTCCTGGCAAGGCAGAAACACCACTGATCCTGTTGTGACACAGCGGAAACTTCTCAATAAAGATTTTAAACTCTCAGAGTTCCCATCATGGCTCAGTGGTTAACGAATCCAACTAGGAACCATGAGGTTGCGGGTTTCATCCCTGGCCTTGCTCAGTGGATTAACGATCCATCATTGCCGTGAGTTGTGGTGTGGGTCGCAGATGTGGCTCGAATCCCACGTTGCTGTGGTTGTGGCTTAGGCTGGCGGCTACAGCTCCAATTAGACCCCTAGCCTGGGAACTTCCATATGCCGCAAATGTGGCCCTAGAAAAAGCAAAAAAAAAAATGCATTTTAAACTCTCATTGACTGAGGCCATGCCAGGCTTATTATGTTTTCTCCAAAAAGTGCTTTAAGCATTAAAGTTGACTTCAAAATAAAGTGATTATGTATTCCTCCCATAATATGAAAGACTTAAACTCCAAATTATGGAATTAACTTCTGAGAGATATTTTGGGGGAACTGGAGGAAGACTTCACTCTATTCAGAAATCTATAATAACGATTTTGTAACTTTTTTATGAAGAACTTTCAGTACTGCACTACCCCAGTCTGAAACTACCCAACACCTGTTTGTGCAGACCAGGACAGGCCAGGAAGTTCTTACTAGAGTGAAGAAGTTCATGCAACAGCACATCCTTCCAGCTGAAAAGGTAAGTATTACATAAACAAACAGAATGTATTTGTGCTTCAGAACTGTTGATGAATTACTTCTGTTATTCTGCTTCTAGGAGTACTATGGTATCATTTCTTTGCAGTCTGTCCTTACCTAGATGCCCTCCTCACCTTAGCACTGAACTGCTACAGATCATGACCTGGAAAAATGCCAAGCTCCTAACAGATGCCAAAGGAATACCACAGATAAATCTGTGGAATTAAAAGTAATTCAGAGGGAGTTAGCTGTTTGTAAAGCTGAGATCTTAAATATGTTAGAGTAAAACACTCTTTTGGGGGCCTTTGCCTAAGGCACTGACTTAGCCTTTTTTTTTTAAATAGGCTCCTTTGAGAATTAAGAGAATAATAGACTAAACAAGAGAGACATACCCAGAAAATTTTATGTCATTTCAAGCCATTCACAGATACTAATACCACTCCCACCACAAACTACTACTTTAAGGTATTAATTTCAGCAAATTCACTGAGATACAGAAGTAATGTGACACATTCATTCATTCTGTTAATAAGTAATTATTAGGTAATTACTAGAGAGCCATCAAAAATAAAAGAAAGAACAAGACAGGGTTGATGCTTCTACAGAGCTTATACTTTAGCATAAAAGAAGACATTAATAGATGATCAATGCTGTGAAGAAAAGATAAAAACTAGTGTCAATATATGTAAAGGAGGTTGGGTGGAGTATATGTATAGGTAAATAACTGGTATAGGAATTGTAATCGATGTATGTGTATAGGTAAATAACTGGTATAGGAATTGTAATTGATGTAACTGTAATGATTTTGGTCCATTCTTGCCACCAGTTATGTGGTCTTGGGCAAATAACTATCTTTCAGAGCCTCAGTTTCTTCACCTACAGTGTGAATATGTGTGACTAGATTCACAATAAATTCCAATTTTCTATAATTCTGAGAGGCCTAGAGCTAGATGAGGAAAATCAGATAAGAAACTGAAAAAGACCAAAATCCTTTCAGCAAAAATGTTCAGAGTTGAGGAGTTCCCACTGTGGCACATCAGGCTAAGGATCTGGCATTGTCTCTGTGGTGGTGTGGGTTTGATCCCTAGCCCGGCGCGTGGGGTTAAGGATCCGGCGTTGCCACAGCTGTGGTGTAGATCGCAGCTACTGCTGGGATTCCATCCCTGGCCCAGGAACTAACTTCCATATGCTGCACATGTTCAGAGTTAATAAGTGTTTACAGGGAGTTCCCGTTGTAGCTCTGTGGTTAACGAATCTGACTAGGAACCATGAGGTTGCGGGTTTGATCCCTGGCATCGCTAAGTGGGTTAAGGATCCGGCGTTGCCGTGAACTGTGGTGTAGGTTGCAGATGCGGCTCGGATCCCACGTTGCTGTGGCGAAGGCCAGTGGCTACAGCTCCTGTTAGACCCCTAGCCTGGGAACCTCCATATGCTGCGAGTGCGGCCCTAGAAGAGGCAAAAAGACAAAAAAAAAAAAAGTGTTTACAGAGCAGTTACTATTGTTGCTTGAATTATATGAATAATTATTTTTTAGTGAAGATCTGGCATGAGATGCTCTTTGCTCACAGAATAGAGTAACCAAAGAAAATACTACTTAAATATGAGGAAATGCTTCCTAAAATAGTCACCTCTTCTGTGTTCAGTGGTTAAGGTATCATTTGGAGACTTTCTGCCCTAGTTAGTATATATACAATTTTTGAGTTTTAAAACTCTGAACTGTTGAGTATTAAACAGGAAATGCAATGCTTTGGGTCCAAGATGACAGACTGAAATCAGCACTTACCTCCTTCCCACAAATAAATTCCCTTGAATTAACAATAAAGAATATTTTTAAAAATGGAACTGGTAAAAGCACAAAAACAGGAGGGATACACATCAGAGGACGAAAGTTTTGGAAAAGAGAATGGAAAATGGATTTGGAAAGCAGAAAGGATCATACCAAAGAATAAACCTTAACAGGAAGTCACATCTCAAAAGAATTTTAAAATAAGAGAGGACTGTAGCACAGATGGTAATCTTTGTTTTTTTTAAACAATGGATTCCATAGAATTGACCGTTAAGGAGAGCAAGACCGAGAAGAGGAAAAGAGAAATCAAGATGTTTGATTGAAGAGTGAACCTGTAGTTGGTGGGCTACTTAGGTTGATTTCTAACCCTCCCAGGTAGCAGTGGTGTTTGTCCAAAAGAGCTGCCAGAGTACTCTAAAAAAGCAAATGATCTGTTTCACAGAAGCCAGGGTTTCAAATGATGATTGGTCCTTTAGAGAAGGGTCCTCCATTTTTTAGTTTTTGGTGTTTGTTTTGTTTTGTTTTCTGGTAGGGGATTTGGTGTAGACTCTAGCGTGCCAATCAGGCTGCCTTAATGTATTCAAAGGAGAGTCAAATTGGCAGTGGAAACCAAGTAATCAAATTCTCATTCATAAATGTAAATGAGCACTCCAGGGAAGCATGCAGCACAGAAGAGGTGTCATAAGTTGGGTTGTGATGCATCTCTGAATACCATACAGCCATTAAAATGTTTACAGAGATGGAGTTCTCTTCGTTGCTCAACAGTTAACGAACGTGACCAGGGTACATGACGATGTGGATTCGATCCCTGGCCTTTCTCAGTGGGTCAAGGATCCAGCGTTGCCATGAGCTGTGCTGTAGGTTGCAGACATGGCTTCGATCCTGCATTGCTGTGGCTGTGGCATAGGCTGGCAGCTGTGGCTCCAGTTTAACCCCTAGTCTGGGAACTTCCATATGCCACAGGTGCGGCCCTAAAAATAAAATAAATAAAATTTTAAAATATTTACAAAGAACTTTCAATAAAATAAGATGCTTTATGATAAATTTAAAAAGCAGTCTATAGCTTTAAAGGAAAGATTGTCAACATTTTATGTGGCAAGGAAAGCCATAATCGTTTTGAATAATGTTCTGAATAGTACTAATCCTTGTTTGTAAACATACACATTTGAAATGATACTTGGAGAAGAGTAATAACCTTTTACAAAATAGGGAAGCCTATAAAATTCTATCCTATATTATTACAACTACATTTATAAAAAATTAAAAGTCATATCCAGAAAATAAGATTGTATCATATAATACAGCAACATCTTAGTAGTACATATTTTTAGCCAGTAAGACTCTTGATGACTTTTTCTTAATACTTTATGTATTTTTCCAATTTTTTATAAATGGGAAAAAAGTAAAGTTCATTTATGCTATTCTCATGACCTTTCGAAACTCCTTGGATATCATAAAGTGAGAACTTAAGAACCCATATTCTTGGTAGTTCCCATCATGGCTCAGTGGTTAGTGAATCCGACTAAGAACCATGAGGTTGAGGGTTCGATCCCTGGCCTTGCTCAGTGGGTTAAGGATCCGGCGTTGCCGTGAGCTATGGTGTAGGTTGCAGACGCGGCTCAGATCCTGCGTTGCTGTGGCTGTGGCGAAGGCCGGCAGCTACAGCTCCTGTTAGACCTCTAGCCTGGGAACCTCCATATGCCGTGGGTGCGGCCCTAGAAAACACAAAAAGACAAAAAAAAAAAAAAAGAACCCATAATTTTATTGGTTTTAAAATGTTAAAAGGCAGTTCTTCCTGGGGGGGGGGGGTTGAGAGAGGGGGAATTGGTTAAAGGCATAAATTTCCAGTTATAAGATAGATACCTAGGGATGTAATGTACAACATGATAAATATAACTAACACCTCTGTATGTTATATATGAAAGATAAGAGTTCTCATCACAAGAAAAAATTTTTCTATTTAATTTTTATCTATATAAGCTGATGGATGTTCACTAAGCTTATTGTGATAATCATTTCATGATACATAAGTCAAATTATTATGCCTATACCTTTAGACTTATACAATGCTGTATGTCAATTATATCTCAAAAAAACTGGAAGAAAAATAATGGAAAAAAGACAATTCTTCCTATTTAAAGTGGATAAGGAGTCCTAAAAATAGCATGTTAGACAGGAACTGGCAACATGACGTATTACTTAGAACACACTGTTTTTATGGCCACACCTTCAACATGCAGAAGTTACCAGACCAGGAATCGAACCTAATCCGTAGCGGTGACAATGTCTGCCGGGGAGTTCTGATAACACACTTTAACATAATGATAGTGTTAGCCGTATGTTCCTACTGAGTCTGATAATATACTAGGGAAGAACTGTTGCTTCTTTTTTTCTAATGGACCTAAGTTTCAAGTGAAAAACATATTATATTCCAAAATTATTTGTAGGCTCAGATTTAAGATTCTGAACCAACATACTCCAAAACAGTATCTCCATTAGTGAAAGAGGAAGTTAGGTGTTAAAGGTGACATTTGGGGAGAACTGATCAGGCACCAAGCATCTTTTCTGCCCTCTTTTCATCAGTAAACTTTTTCATACTTTAAGAATTAAAGAAAGCTTCTTTGTCATGAAGTGTTTTATTTTTATCCATCTGCCTTCTTTCAGGTATTTTATTTTAATTCTGACTCCTACCCTACCACAAATAGATTTTGCAAATCTCCAAAGTGATAGATCTTAGAACAGGAAGTATTAAATAATATGTTTTTAAATAATTATATAAATGTATAATTTGATTTCTCAAAACTGTAGTATCACTGAGAGGTAGTCACAGATGGGGAATTTGTACATTTATTGTGTAACACATTTCTTATCAAACACAATTGCATTGACTATTTCCATGGCAATGTGAGGGGTAGAAATAATAAACAACCCTAAACAGGAAATCTTCCAACTTAACTACCTTCCTGATAGAAATGACAAGTGCTGTGCATCCTGGTGCCTTTGAAAGAACCATCCTTTGTGTTCCTGAAGTTTTCACAAAATACGGCAATACTCTCAACTAGCCATGGTTCTACAAAAGGAACACTTTGGCATATGACTTATATGACTGTAAATTGGTGGAACAATTTTCGAATTTTGTAGTATGAAGTTTTGGCCAGTGTTCATAGCTTTTCATCAAGTAATTCTACTAGCCTATGTATACAAAATTAGTACAGAGATGATTTAATAGCAAAATATTGGAGAGTGCCATTAGAGTCCAATATTTTAATTTATCTTGATTCTTTAAGTTGCACAAACTAGACATTATTGTTTTATGTGGCTAGTTTTTAAATTTCAATTTACCCACGTATTTATCATTTTATTATTCCTCCTTAAAATTCAGATGTTTCTTCTAGGATCAAGCTCCTTTAAAAAGAATCTGATAACAAGCTTTTGTCTCTCTTTTCCTTTTCTTTCTTTTTTTTTTCTCTCTATAGCCACCATATCTTTTAACCACTTGTATTTTCTTTCTCTTGAATTTCTGTGCTTCATTCAGGAAAGGAGGAATTTCTTCATATCTTTCTTCCTGTTTATTTATCTATTTCTGGCTGTATCTGTTCCACTTTTCAACCTTGTACAGAGCATTGGATCTCAAAATTTGGATTGCGTTTGAATTGCCTTGGGAGGTAGTGAAGATTACAGAAGTAGGAATATAGAGGTAGCCTCATTGAAGTCTACTCATTAAAGTCAACACTGGATCCTTAACCCACTGCACCACAAGAGAACTCCTGGCCTATATTCCCACATCTGCCCTGAGTGGTGGGTTTTTGTTTTTGTTTTCTATTTTTTTCCACTTAGGTTTCGCTCATCAGGCATCCTGGTTTTGGTGGATAAGGGCTGGGCCCTTGGGTTGTACCATGTGATTCTGATACTCACCAAAGTTTGAGAACCAGTGCTACTAAGTTTTTAAGTTTAATTCAGTTTTTCTTGGCCTTGTGTTGCCTTCAGTTCTTTTTCAGATTTGGCCAAGATTAATAGTCCTTTGTCATCCTTTTGATTCCTTCCTTTATTGCCGCATCCAGCGCTTCAGGGCAACAGGGAATCCTGGAAGAGAGAAGACAAACACAAGACACAAGACTCTTTATATTTAGAAAGTGGGGGACCAGGAGACACACTGTTCCGCAGAACAAGGGCCCTAGGGTTTAGCCCACAGGACTTTTATTGAGGAATTTGCCATATGTAGATTAGCGGGCAGGAGCAGGCATAGGCAATGACAATCCTACCTCTTGGTGAATAATAAAGGAAACTATTAGCATTGGTGCATACCTCTAGCTGCATATAGTGCAGCTGCTTATGGAATAGCATAGTTTATGCATAATGTCTATGAAGAAGACCCTGTACTTTAGAACTCTGAGTCAGCAGATATTTGCCTTCTGCAGAGTTCAGCTGTTCAGTGGTCTCCAACACTTTATTCTTAAAATCTACTAAATACACACTTTATATTCTGTATTTGATCATGATTCTATCTGTGATCTTTGGAAAGTGTGATTATGTTTTGCTGAACTATTGTTTTTGCTAATTCTTGCTAATGGTGGCTTGTTACCTTGAATGCTGAGTATTTTTTCATTCTCATCTCCTGTTCTTTGGAATGAATTTTATCCACAAGAATTATTTAAGCCTTTTTTTTAAAAAAAAAAAAAAAAAAAGCTCTTTCTTCCAGAGAGAATTTGCTTTTGCTGATGCCAGGTGTTTTTAGGCACTGTCACCAGGAAGACTGTAAACTTAATTTTAGAGCCCCATAGCTCTCTGAATTCAGATCTCAAACATGGGTGAAGACAGGCTTCAGGTTAGAAATGGTTTTTGTTTTTTTTTTCTTTCTGTTCGATCTTGTATATGGTCAATATTCCTTTTGTTTGTTTGTTTTTGGCCATGCCTGTGCATGTTGAAATTCCCAGGCCAGGGATCCAACCCGCGCCACAGCGGCAACGCAAGTTGCTGCAGTGACAACACGTGATCCTTAACCCACTGCACCACAAGAGAACTCCTGGCCTATATTGCCGTGTCTGATACTGAGGGGTGGGTTTTTGTTTTTGTTTTCTATTTTTTTCCACTGAGGTTTTGCTCATCAGGCATCCCAGCTTTTGTGGGAGGAAGTCGTGATCACTGATCTTCCCTCTTGCCCTGTTTAGGGCATTTTGTTTTGCCTCCTGACCCCTGCCAATGTGGCCCATTGCAAAGTAGGGCCCAGGCTAAAGTGCATCAGCCTACATCCCCAGCAGACTTGATTCCCCTGGCTCTCTCACACCTGAGGAGTCAGGCTTTTTTATTCCTGACCTCTGAGAAATGTCCTTATTTTCCTTCCATGAATTACTATATGCATTTTAAAAATTATTTTTAGTATTTTATGCAGCACTTTTAGTAGTATACCCTGGGAGGGGATTCTATGAGTGTGACATATTGCTGAAAATGGAATACTCAAATCTTGGTATAGGATTTTGTAAGTTAATTCTCTAATATCGAGGCAGCATAATTTTGTGAGGAACAAACATCTAGAATTTTTATACTTCTCTTTCTGGTTTTAGAAAGAAATTTTATTGATTCCATGGTAACTGAAAAAGCCTCTTCATTTAAATATGGTTACTTTGGATATTAGCAGTTTATAGCATTATTTACTTTGTGTTTAACTATTGAACTTTTTGTCTCTTTGTGTTTTAAGGAGGTAATTGAGTTCTTTGTTCAAAATGAAAATTCAGTAGACAAGTGGAAAAAACCTTTGGTGATTGATAAACTCAAGGTAAGAAAAAAAAAAGAACCTTAAAACTGGAGAATTTATATGCAGGGGTTTTTTAAGACCTTGGTTTGTTGCTTCTATTGTTATAAATGTAGATGATAATTATATCAATTATGACTTCTTTAAAATAAAGCTAAAAATAGAATCTGGTACACAAATTAGGTTACATAGTGTATGGGTATGGTATGTGATGAGGACAGCTTTTTACAGCTGTTCAAAGAGAAAAAATAGGCTCACTACTACTCACTACCATCTGTCACTTAGACTGAAGTCGAGGCAGGACATTTGTCTCACGTGGGCTTAATCAAAATTTCATCATTTCAAATTTTAACAGCAACACATGTCAGAAATTGAAATGCACAAAATAGTGTATTTGGCATAATTCTACTCAGTTGAAGGAGATTTTATAACCAAATTTAGTTTTTCAACCAAATCTAAGGGAGCTTGGTGGAAAAGTCATTTCTTTAACTGTTAAGAAACTGTTGATTTATGGAGTTACCGTCGTGGCGCAGAGGAAATGAATCCAACTAGGAACCATGAGGTTGCGGATTCGATCCCTGGCCTTGCTCAGTGGGTTAAGGATCTGGCTTTGCCGTGAGCTGTGGTGTGGGTCGCAGACACGGCTCGAATTCCGCGTTGCTCTGGCTCTGGCGTAGGCCGGCAGCTATAGCTCCGATTAGACTCCTAGCCTGAGAACCTCCATATGCCTCGGGTGTGGCCCTAAAAGGACAAAAGACATAAAAAAAAAAAAAGGTTGATTTATAATGACTCAGTAACTACTTCGTTTTGCACATTGTAGGATACAATGAAATAAATAGCTTCGTAAGTTCACAAAGCATAAATACTAGTATCTTTGAAAAATGAACCCTTTGGGGTCATTTTAAATTATGGTCACTCTGGCATATTCATCACCTTGACAGGAAATGGCCAAGGCAGAAGGCCTCTGGAACTTGTTTTTACCAGCTGTAAGTGGTCTCAGCCAAGTGGACTATGCCTTGATTGCTGAAGAAACAGGAAAATGCTTTTTTGCTCCAGAGGTCTTTAACTGCCAAGCACCGGGTTAGTACATTATTTAAAAACAGAACTTTTCTTGGATATTTTGAGCAGTGTTCAAAATTTCTCTATTTTATAATAAGGAGGTTTTTCTACACAAAGTCATTGATTTATAAATTTGTAATTTTACTGTTCAGTTACTCTGACTTAAATATTTAAAAAATAGATCTAAAGTTCACATTGGATCTCTCTTTTGTTAAACATCATTACATAAAGAGTATTAGTGAATAGAAGTCACCACCAAAGGGATTGGCAATGTGAGTTTTCCAGTTTCCTGATTGGGTATTGAATGTATCTGTAGTTAGTTAGAATGGATAGAGTTTCAAATCTTTTGGTTAGCTTCACTGTCTCTCTGTTTACACACCAGTTATTTATCAGTTGCCTACTGTATGCCAAGTACTGTTTTAGGAACTCAGAATGTAACATGAAATAAAATGCGCAAAGGTTCCTCATGGAGCTGACGTTCTAATCGAGAGACAGAAATAAACAATAAATTAAATAAGTAAATTATATAGTAAGTTTGAAGATGAAAAGTACATTGGAGAAAAACCCCGGCAAGATAGAGGAGCTCAAGAATGATGACGGAAAGGGAATGTGGATTACAGTTTAAGATGAAATGTTCAGAATATGCTTATTGAGAAAATGACATTCAGTAAAGACTTAAAGACAGTGAGAGGGGGAAGTGTTTTTAAGCATAGGGGACAGAAAGTGCACACACCTTAAAGAGAGTGTCATTGGTGTATTTCAGAAAAGGCAGGGAGGTCGGTGTGGCTGGGAAAGAATAGCAGAAAATATCAAGAGAGAAAAGGGTCTTTTATGTCAGGACTTATAGGGCAGGTAGGGGCTTACTTTCAGTGAAATGGGGATTTAAGCAGAGGAGTGACAAGATGTAACTTCAGTTTTAAAAAGATCCCTTTGGCTGCTATGTTGAGAATGAACAAAAGGAGAGAAGGAGGTAAGCAGGGAGTCTTGTGATGGTCCTGGTGAGAGATGGTGGTGATTTGTTCTAGGGTAGTCGCAGTGGGAAGGGTGAGAAGTGGAAAGATCTAAATATATTATGGAGGCAGAGCCAAGAGGATTTCCTGATTGGTTATATGGTATTATAACCAATCAAGGCACCTTTGGGGACTTTGACATGAAAAATTGGAAGGATGAAGAAAGAAGCCAACTTTTCTTTAAAAAGGTAATATGGAAGGAATAAACTAGGAATGTAGTCTTTAGAAGGTGTTTTCAAACACAGTTTGCAGAAGGAACCCCCTAAGGAACTTTAAAAAAAAAGGAAATCTAGATTTACAAGCTTCATCCTTGGAGATTCAGATTCAGTAGATCTAGGGTAGACCATGGGAATGCCTTTTGTCATTTTTTTTTCCCCTAAGTTACTCTGGTTATTTTGATGCTTCCAGTCAAGGACTATCATTTGATTAGAGAAGGATGAGAATATAGGACAGTATCCTATCGTGTCCCTGCAGAAGTTAGCTTCTTTTTGCCCTTTTTTTTTTTTTTTTTTTGCCATTTTGCCATTTTAGGGCCGCACCCGCGGCATGTGGAGGTTCCCAGGCTAGGGGTCTAATCGGAGCTGTTAACCGCCGGCCTACACTGCAGCCACAGCAACACAGGATCCGAGCCACGTCTGCAACCTACACCACAGCTCATGGCAACACCGGATCATTAACCCACTGAGCAAGGCCAGGGATCGAACCCGCAACCTCATGGTTCTTAGTCGGATTCGTTAACTGCTACGCCGTGACGGGAACTCCTCTTTTTGCCTTTTGTGCTTATTGTATGGCCCTGGTACTAAAGCTCTCCCAAAAAAAGTTAATGAAGGGAGGAAGTGATAAAAAGAGTTATACTGGATGTCAGAAAACACAATCTAGTTGCCTCTCATAGTATTTCCACATTGGACTTTTACTCTCATTTATTTAGAATTAAGATAGTCCAGACCTCTGAAGATGGTTGGCCTTGTCGCAAATATGGTTTTCTCTCTTCAAAACATTGATTTATCAATTTACTGCTGTACTACATTTTAATCCAATGATGACGGTGTTATAAAAGTAAATATATCCATAGATTTTAAGATTTTATCTCATTATGCCACATAGGCAGCATAATTTTGTGGAAAGAGCTGGTAGTCTTTTGTATAAAACTTTTATTCTTGCCACTCATAGTAAGAAATAGATTTTATATTGTGACTCAGTATGTAGCATACGTAGTTGTATATGAAAAAAGGCTTCGTGAAACAATAACTTCCCTTTCTACAAGAACTATGTATTTTCCACTGAGCCTAATCTAATTTTTGTATTTTGATCTATTTTTATTTTTAGGGAATGCCACCCATATTCCATTGAACCAATACTATGACATACTAATGGTTCATAATGTGAAAAATGACATCATTGCAGATGCAACGCTACACTATTTCTCCATTTGACCTATGAACTTTTTTACTAAATGGTCATAAACTTTTTTCTAGTGTTAACATTTCATGAGTCTATCAGTTGTACTATCTAAATATCACCAAACTGCTAAAGATTTTAAATTAGCAAGCGAAATACATTTCTTTGACCAAAGTACAAGAAGCAATGTCCTCAGCAAATAAGATGTGTAAAACCATAGGTAGAAGACTAGGCATTTCTTCTTTGTGATGGAGTGATCTTCATGAAGGCCTTTGGGCCACTGTAGTTTAGAGCATTGTATTTGCTTTATCCAAAGCAGATAAAGAAGAGAATGTAATTGATGACAGTTAAATACTTGAGGTTTCTTAAGTATGTATGAGATGAATTTCTGCTCAGGATACCCAATTATTTCCCAAATGGAAAACAGGTTATGGGACATATATGTAGTCTTGCAATTTGTCTTTTTGTTTTTTTGCCCATCCAGTCATATAGTATTATATATTGAAATATTTCAGATAGTCATCTCCTTTTTTTTTTTTTTTTTTGTCTTTTTAGGGCTGCACCTGAGGCATATGGAAGTTCCCAGGCTAGGGGTTTAATCAGAGCTGCGGCCACCAGCCTGTCACAGCCAAGATAATGCCAGATTTTGCCACATCTACCACCTATGCCATTTCTTGAGGCAACACCGAATCCTTAACCCACTGAGCAAGGCCAGGGATCAAACCTGCCTCCTTACGGATACTAACTGGATTCTTAACCCACTGAGCCACAGTGGGAACTCCGTTTTAATTCTAAAGTTATTACTGGAAAATTTAGAGGCCTTTAGGCTAATTTTGGTGAAAATTTTTCTTTTTTGTAGAAGTAATTTATCAAGGCCTTTTTTTTTCCAACCACTAAATAATAGCTTTGGTTTGTCAGCTTCTCAGAATAAACTAATTTCTGGAAAGTTTTTATTCAGTATTTACCTCATTCAAACTTTAACAAGAAACAATGAATTTAAAACAAGCAAAAAAAAAAATACAGAACAATGAACTTCATTAATTATAATTCGACTCATTTTCCCCCTTGACCGAAAAGAATTTTAAGCTTGTGTTAATCTACTAGGAATTTTGTGCATTTTATATAACTTGGGCCCTTTAGGAATGTCTGAACAGAGCACAAACATATTTTGAGAGACTTAACTTGGACTTAGTTTTCATAGGCATTTCAGTAACTGTCCTTAGCATCATTGTAAGCAATGATATTAAAAAATTCTTCCTCAAAATTTTGTAAGTAATCAGTATTCAGGGGAAAGGTTTTAGATAATATTTTTAGAAATTTCATAGGAATGAGAATCAGAAAAAGGCATTTAAAGTGTTTTGCTCCATGGCAGACATGAAGTATTCTTTTCACCCAAGAATGATACTGCAGTGTACTGTGTAATGCACAATGCCTTTTGAGGGCTGAAGAGGATCTTCGAAGTTATCTACTGTCATTTTCTATCCAGGGCAGGGATTCCAAGTTTGGCATCCTTGAGATTTTACCTGTATTTTTCTAGATGGTAGGAGGTCACAAAAAAGCAATGTTAGCGGTAAAGAGACAGCTAATTACAATGTGAGGTCCAAGGAAGGAGATATCTTCTGATGGCATAATTGGAGAGACTTCTGAGGTGACTCAGAAGCAGAAATGTACTTAGGAATGACAGGTAGAATTTCACCCAAAAGAAGGCCTGGCCCAAGCAAACTTGTGGAAGTGAGAAAGCACAGGATGTGTTTGAGGAATAGGAGTCTCAGGGCTAGAGTCTCAGTAGAATAAGTAATGTTAATTGTCCTCCAGAAGCTTTGCAGTCATTTCTAGTGGAGTATATCTCCCAGATGGCAGCAAAGGTTAGCCAAGTCAGTTATCTTCCTCAGTCCTGAGCTAAAACTCATTAGAGCCATACTTCATTAGGATGAGGTAAACCAGTGTCTGTGATTAAGAATAAATTGAATAAATAGGCAACAAATGCCGTGTACTTGTAACTTATGGCGTACCTTCCCTGTAAATTATATTTACTGTTGTGTTTCAAAATAGTTTTGTTAGTAAATATTTGCCCTAAAAAGATTCATGTCTGGAGTTCCCTGGTAGCTCAGTGAGTTAAGGGCCTGGTGTTGTTGTCACTGCTGTGGCTCAGGTTCGATCCCTGGCCTGGGAACTTCCATATGCCGCTGGCATGGCCAAAAGAAAAAAATTCATGTCTGTGCTATCTATATAAAGTTTGGATTTCATATTGGTAAATTTTTAAATGCAAAACAAATGCTTTTCCTTATTTTGTAATAGACACAGGTAACATGGAGGTTCTCCACCTCTATGGAAGTGATAAGCAGAAGCAGCAGTGGCTTGAGCCTCTTCTTCAAGGGAGCATTGCCTCCTGCTTCTGTATGACAGGTAAGAGCAAATCAGTCATGTTCTCCCCATGTGCAGTCACTCTTCCTGGGTTATTACAGATGAACTGAAGAAATGTGGGATATTGGCTCTGTGTTTCAGGCAAACTTGCCTGGGGCCAGAAATGTGAATATGTTTGTGGTAAACCCAGTTTTAATTTTTGGCATTTTTAAATGTGCAAAATAAAATTATCCTCCCCTTTGGGAGGATAGCAATTGATGTTTTCTGGTAGCCTGCTTTAGGCATAAGCAACAGAGTAAATCTAGTTTAATAATCATTTGACTTGCATTTTTAAAATTGCCATGTATGGGTATGTAAGATCATTTTTATGCTAATGTATGAAATACTCATTTTTGTGATAATGTTATACTGATACTGAAAAACTACTTGACTCTGCCATAAACTCAGAAAACAGAACTTTGACCAGTGCTGGTCATATCGTTTAAATTACAAATGTGAGGAAATAAAACTAGACATGTTAATAAAAATGGGTTTTGGTACCTTTATACACAGAAAATAGTAATTAAGAACTCTTCAAAGGACGTAATCATTGCTTCATAATCGAGTTTAGAATTAAACTAAATTTGAAGTTCCCATCATGGCACAGCAGAAACGAATCCGCTAGACTAGGAACCATGAGGTTGCAGGTTCGATCCCTGGCCTCACTCAGTGGTTAAGGATCGAGTGTTGCCATGAGCTGTGGTGTAGGCTGCAGATGCAGCTCGGATCCCGCGTTGCTGTGGCTGTTGTGTAGGCCGGCAGCTACAGGTCCAATTAGACCCCTAGCCTGGGAACCTCCATATGCCATGGGTATGGCCCTAGAAAAAGACAGAAAGACCAAAAAAATAAAAAAGCATTCCTAATGTAATTTGCAAAGCACGGTTAGAAAATGTTTAAGATACTAAACCTATGGTGAAGAAATCTGGCTTGCAAATAGGTAGTAAAGATTTCTTTCTGTTGTGGGAAGTAAAGAACAATATTTTTAATGTCCTTTTGATGATTAGAGAAAGGATTGAATAAGTTGTATCCCAAGTCATGTATCGATAAGAAAGTCAAGAACATAATTCAGATAGCTGATCTATCTGAACTATTCTAAATATTTCATTCATTCATTCATTCATCCAGTGCCCATTTATTGAATACCTATTATACGTAGGTTGTAGGAGAACTAGGGTGGGATAGGGGGAGGATAGGAAGAGAAAAAAGACAAAGATGCCTTTGTCCTCAGTTTACATTTCTTCATCTAAGTGCCTTTTGTAAACTGATGGTATCTGCCTGCCTGTAAATTCAGCCTTTGCTTATTTATAGAGCCTGATGTAGCTTCAAGTGATGCCAATAATATTGAATGTAGCATCCAGCGAGATGGAGATAGCTATGTAATTAATGGCAAGAAATGGTGGATTAGTGGTGAGTATTCAGATTGATCCTTTGTGCCAAATGCTGTGCTAGAATAAGACACATGATTTTTTATTTCATGATCATGGTTCTTTACATTCTGCCTTTGAAAACATTTTCAGATTTAGAAGTTGATAAAAAGAGAAAATTTTAAATTACTATCCTGAGTAGGTGATGTTTAAGGGCAGAAAATGTCTTATTTTACAGTTTGTGAGAGAGAAAATTCGTATTAGTGCACACTATTTTGACCTTTGTGATTTCTATCAAAATTAAATTTTAACAGGGACGTATTATATACATGGATTGTAATAATTTATATATAATAGTTGTTTTTAAAAAGATAAGCAATACATACTATTAAAAATAATTTATTCTGGTACATGTTTTCATTGCTTAAAAATGCAAGTCATGGAGTTCCCGTTGTGGCACCATGGAAAGGAATCTGACTGGTATCCATGAGGATGCGGATTTGATCCCTGGGCTCGCTCAGTGGGTTAAGGATCCGGTGTGGTATAGGTCGCAGACACGGCTTGGATCCCGAGTTGCTGTGGTCGTGGTTGTGGGCTGGCAGCTGTAGCTCCGATTCGACCACTAGCCTGTGAACTTCCATAATGTCATGGGTGCAGCCCTAAAAAAAAAAAAAATGCAAGTGGTTGAATGAAAAATAAGTCTTTATACATAGGAAAATATATTGTTTAAGCCTTTTAGGAAGTTATAAAAATTGAAACATAGTTAAATGTATGTATAGTATACATGACAAATCTAACAGGACAACCAGTTTATTACTGAAGAAAGTTGACATCATAAAAGCAAATTATATGTCTAGAAACTTACTTAACCTGGAATGTATTAAAAGGGCAAGAAATGCTTTTTGTTTTTTGGGTTTTTTTTAATTGCTAATTATTTTTCTTTCTGAAGTTTTATGAAATCACAAATCAGGAAACAGGAAAAAGGAAAAGATATTAAGTTTTGCTGCATAGTTATTTTCTTATAATTTAGATAATTTACAATAATTATAAATGGCCCTTAATTTAAGATCCTTTAATCATTTGTTTTAGATGACCTAACTTGTAGTATTTTTCTTATGCATGCCTGTTACTGCTGTTTTCCTGTATTGTTAATTTTCATTTCCATGTTTTTTACATCTGTTATTTTGTTTCCTTTTTTTCTTGGCTTCTATCCCACTCCCCTTCCCCACCCAACCTCTTCTTTTTTATACGTCGCCACCACACTGTTTGAGATTTGAGTTTCAGAATAACACAGATGTTTGCTCTGGGGGGAAAGCATCATTCATGTGTATTGAAGCAAGACACAGAGCAGTTTTATATTTAAATGCTGAAAGTGCTGGTTGGTTCTGTAGCATCTTCAGAATCGAAAGGAATCTCCTCCACATTTTGTCTTTGTCTCCTCCAGGACCCATATTTCTTGGCCACTTTCATAATGTAGTTTTTAAAAGAGGCTCCCATGAAAACATACAGGACCGGGTTGAGACAGCTATGAAAGAGTGCGATGCTCTCTGTGATTTGGATGGCAATGTCCAGGCGTTTGCTCATGTCACAGTCAGTGATCAGGGAGTAGATGATGTCTATGGCTTGGCAGAGCTTGACGATGTTATAAGGCAGCTGAGTGACAATGAAAACTATGACCACTGTGAGCAGAACTTTGAGAGGCCGAGATTTTTTAATGTTTGGCATCTTGATGAGAGTCCTTGCTGTAATGAAGTAGCACACTCCAATAATAAGAAAGGGTATTACAAATCCAGTGCAGATTTCCAGCATTTGAATCAGTGCCTTCATGGATGTTCCTAGGTGGTATGGAAAGATGGGAATGCACCTAGCCTTGTGATTGACTGTGTAAAAAACCAGCTGAGGTATACTCAGCAAGAGGGCAGCCATCCAGACACAGAAACAGATGAGCCGGCACGGTTTTTCCACTCCTGTTTGACTGGGGCCTTTCGTTACTGCCCAGTATCTGTCTATGCTGATACAAGCCAGAAACTGCATTCCAGAGACAAAGTTGACTGTATACAAGGCTGAAGTGACTTTGCACATGATTTTCCCTAAAACCCACCCATGAACTGCATTAACTGCCCAAAAGGGCAGAGTGACTAGAAGGAGTAAATCTGCCACTGCCAAATTCAGGATGTACACATCGGTTTTGGTTCTCTGCTTTTTGTAATAGGCGTAAATGGCCACTACTATGGAATTGCCTGCAAGTCCAATGATGAAAGCTATTGTGAAGAAGGCAGGCAGGAACACTTTGGCAAATTTTCTGACCTCTTCTTTTATGCAGATCACTTCATATTGACTGTAGTCATGGGTATCGTTCATTTCATTTTCCTCATAATAGTAATCTGTTGACTGGTTGTGTTCCAAAGCCATGGCTCCACCCTAAATGGCAAAAAGAATACAGTATGTTCATTTTAATATTGCTTAAATGGAAACTGTTTTGATCTAGCATATGTTTTATTCTTTTGTTAGAGAATAGATTCTTGCCATAACATATGTGAGCCTGAATCTGCCACTCTTTCAAACTCTTTAATGGAAGCCATATTGGAGTATAGCTCCAAGATTAGTTTTTCATCCTTTGTTTTCACAAGTCTGTGTATAGGAGCTGAGATTTATAGAAAGAAGATAAAAATAATGCCACAGGGAATTTTCTTAATTATTAAACCTAACTCTTATGTATAAACATAACTCTTATGTATATGATTTTGTGATTCTTACACAGTATATCAACAATAAGTTAAAATTTAATATAAACTATTTTATTTATTTACTAAATATTTTAATTTTGTTTATTAATTTATTTAAAAATAAGTAAATTATCTCACCATTTTACTTAAGTTTACTAGTTGGCTTTTATAAAACAAAGTCTCCTCTAGTTAGCCTCCCTCCAAAACCTGTCACTACATGTTTTAAACTACTGTTTGATAGCACTGTCATTCCACTCGTCACCTAAGCCTTAAGCCTGCACCATCCTTGAGTTCTTCCTTATGTTAATCTCTGATTTCCAGTCAGCCCCTAAATTCTGATTTTACCTTCTAAAATAGGTCTTCAGTATGCCTCCTCCTTTTCACTTGTGCTCTTTGACACATCCATATAATTCGACCATCGTTATTACCTGGGCTTTTACAATATCTTCCTAAGTGGTGTCCTACTGTTCTTATTCCTCCTTATCACCTCCTTGTCAAAACCATTTTTCTTACTGCTATCACAGTGCTCTATCTCTAAAATGTCATCTGTCCCTCTCCTGCTTTGCTCTTCACCTGAAAGACACATCTCTTCATCTGAAAGATACAATCTAAGCTCCTTGGCATGATACCCAAGGCTCTTCCATAATCCAGTCCTACCCATGCTTCCTGCCACATCCCCCTACGGTGCACTCTGCTCCACAGACAGTAACAATACTGATTTGCCAGCAGTTTTCCAGTACGTACCATGCTGCAGCCCATGTCTGCATCATTACCCATTCTGTTCTTTTATCTGGTATACTATTTCCTGCCTTTCCCTTGAGGGGCCAACTCCTAGTCAGTTAACTTGGCTGTCGCCACTCCAGAAGTGTTTCCCAATCAATAGCTATTATCTACATAGCTCTCGGAGAACTGACCCCATCCTATGGAAGACCTGTTTACCAGCCTACCATTTCCCTCTTTGCTCTGAGTTCCCTAAAATTATGGCCTGTTGGACTTACGTTTGTAATTAATACCTGAGAGAGTGTCTGGCACACTCTAGGTGCCCAGGTAATATTGGTTAAACTACAGGTTTTACCACAGGTATTATGCTGTTACTCTAGAATGGAAAGATGATACTCCAGGAATCTCCTGTCTCATCATTAAGTTATTTTACTATATTGGCTATTAACACCCAGTAATATTAAGATAAGCTTGCACAGAATTCACAAATTTTAAAATATATGTAATAATAACTTTGAATATTTTTATTATAGTGCTAAGTTTTACTTTGCTTTTTCCTTAGCCCTTCTGTCTCATTAGGCTATTTTTGTTCTTGGAAGTATCTCACATATTCTTATAGACTCATTTAATGAAAAACAGTGTGCCAGTTTGTGCTACATTTACAAAAGAATATTCTTATACTTTCTAACCTTTTGAGGATGAGCAAAGTGAAGAAGGCCCCCCTGAGGAAAGAACCACATAGAACTGCTTTCATTATATAAAAACCAGGTGCTTATAATTTAAAATGGCTGTTTTATCCTTAAAGTTATTTAAAAATTTCTAATCTGGAAGACTAGTCTTCGTTTTGTTATATGTTAATTATTAACACAATACGAACTTTGTTCTTTCCTTCTCTTTCATCACAGAAATCTTGAATCTTGTGATAATATGGCTGAACAGTATAAGATATTAAGGAAAGATACTTTTAAATAAGAATTAATTGTACTAAAATATATGGGTAAATAAGAGTAGGAATGGACATTATTTGCATAAGTTATCCTTCTGGCAAATACATAGAGACACACCTAAATGCCTTTATAATTATTATAAGAACAAAAAATTTAGTGTTTACAAAACAGCAGGGAAAACTGGTATAGCAGAACCTATTTTTAACAAAGTTTTATAGGCAAGTAATGGTATTAAAATAATATTTCTTGCTATATTCATATTTTTGTTTTGAGGTTAAAGTATATAACTTTCAAATAGCTCTTTTTTGCACATGTAAACTTCTGCATCAAGACTCCCTCTACATAGGTAAATATATAAAGTCTTTGGGCTCAAAAAAAAATCGTATTCAAATCTGAATGAAAAAAGAAAGAAAAAAACCAACCTGTTTCAGTCGGCAGAGAGGAGCAGTCTTGAGTGCAGAGTAAAATCAAATGAACTCTCTAACTCAGGCCACTTTTGTTTTCGTTTTACACTCCGCCCTTGTCTTACATCCAGGAGGAATTTCCGGAAATTGAACCTTGTGAGCACTTATCTTTTATTTTATGTATAACCATCCTGTGAAGTCAAATCCAAATTCTAAACTGTCCTAGGTTACAAACTGGAAAAAATTCAGTCTTGTTTCAAAAACTACAGACCTTTCAAAGTTTCCACTTAGCCCAAGAGAATAAGAACGTGCCTGCAGCTGAGAAACTGATTGCCAAACCAAAGGAATTCATGCCAGAGCTAACAAGTACTTGTAGGTAGCATCTAGACAAATATTCTCTAAAATTATTTTGTCTAAGAAAGAAAAAAATTATTCTGACCCAGAAAGCCATCTTTTTGAAGACTAAATAATAAAAAACTAAATTCTGAGTAATCACTAGGCATGTATAGTAAAATTTAAATGTTTATACCATATCAATTATTTTGTATTTTACTTAAACTGTGAGACTCCCTGTGGCTTCACTACCTTCTTTGTCCTTGATCCCCAGATATTCTTTCCTCATAACTAAAGTTATTTTTCTGTCTTGTAATCTTCAGTGGCCAATTACAAACTTTCAAAATCATTCTGTCTGGGGAGGCTATCCCTGTGTCTCCTTACTTCCAAACAAGTGAAAGTTAGAGAAAGAAGAGAATGTAGGCAGATTTAATCCTTGTGGTCCATTGGACCTTGACTCTTCACATTTGCATAACAGTTCCCTTATTTATCTTCTCTAGCAAGTCTAGGCTTAGCCTCCACCTTTAGAAATTATTTGGACCTATTTTTTTTTTTCCTCCAAGCAACCGATATAACTTTCCTGTTGACTCACAGAAAAGAGGCTCTAGATCATTGGGGCTTCATCTTCCCAAGGTGTGTGTGTGAGGGTACAGCCAACTTCTCCTTGTCATCCACCAGTCTGAGAGTTATTTGCATGCAGCCAAACCAGCTCACCAAAAATAAAACAAAACAAAACAACAAAGGCCTGGATTTGCAATATTTGCCATTTTCTGTGGTTTAAATACTCCTACTATGACCAATTTCAGCTACCGGTGTGAAGTCACTGAGGGCAGAATTGCTAAGGGTTGAGCGTATCAGCCTTCCCGAGCAGGATCTAAGCACAGCTCTTGCAAAAGAGGGCCCTCTTCCTCTTACCATAGCTGATCATTACTCTGATCTCCTGCTGCCTTCTGAAAGATACAGCTCTTAATGTTATCCCTGCCTTCTCTAGACACTCTACTCTGGTCTTTCACCTTCTCTTCCCTCTTATTCTTCTTTATCTTATATATGTTGGGACAGAAGGAAGTGAACAAGCAACCCTCCAGTAAATTCTTAGAATGGTCTTCGAGATCCCACAAAGTCTGCCTCAATCCCTCATTACCTCTCTCACTTATTTCCAACTACTCACCCCTTTGTGTGCTTGTTCTGCCACACCACCTCCTTGCTGTTTTGAAATGTACCAGGCACATTCGTTTTTAGGGCTTTTGTACTGGCTCTTCTATTTGCCTGGAATGTGCTTCCTCTTAATATTTGCAAGGCTCACTCCCTCATGTGTTTTAAGTGGTTGTCCCATCACCACCTCCTCACTGAGGCAACCCCTGACTATTCTATTTAAAACATTCTTCACAAACAGAACAAATGAACAACATAACAGAACAGAAACAGTTATAGATACAGAGAACAAACAGATGGTTGCCAGATGGGAGGGGGGTGGGGAGAGGAAAGAAATAGGTGAGGGAGATTAAGAGATGACAAACTCTTAAAAGGGTGTTACAAACTTCCAGTTGCAAAATAAATGAGTCATAGGGATAAAATGTACAGTGTGAGAAATATAGTCAATAACTAAGTAATATCTTTGTATGGTGAAATATCTTAACTAGATTTTCATGTGGTCAGTTTAAAATGAATGGAAATATCAAATTCCTATGTTGTGTTAATGGGAACTGGTATAGTGTTGTAGGTGACTTGTACTTCAAAAACAAACTTATAGAAAAAGATCAGATATGTGGTTACCAGAGGCAGAGAGGGGAAGGGTGGGACTTGATGAAGGTGGTCAAAAAGTGTAAACTTCCAGTTATACGATAAATAAATAGTAGGGACATAATGTACAACATAATAAATAGAATTAACACTGTTATATATTACATGAGAAAGCTGTTAAGAGAGTAAACTAAGAGTTCTTATCACAAGGAAAAAATTTTTTTTCTATGTCTTTAATTTTGTATCTGTATGGGATAATGGATGTTCACTTAAAGTACTGCGATAATCATTTCACTTTGTATGCAAGTCAAATCATTATGCCGTGCACTTATACAGTGCTGTATATGTCAATTATATCTCAGTAAAACAGGGAAAAAATTAAATACCTCTTGCCAGCCTGTACTCCCAATCAACCTTACTTATAGCGGTTTTCCTATGCTAATGACCATATCATTTATATTATGTTTGACGTCTATCTCTTGCCCTCTATTAGAATATAAGCTCATCAAAGCAGGAACTTTTGCGCTTTGTTCATTGATCAGTCTATCTATAGATATCATATATAGATATATAGAATAGTGCCTGGAACATAATAGATACTCAATAAATATTTTTAATTAATAAATCGTTTTTTTTTGTTTTGTCTTTTTAGGGCCATACCTGTGGCATACGGAGGTTCCCAGGTTAGGGGTCGATTCAGAGCTGTACCTGCCGGCCTACACCACAGCCATGGCAACTCGGGATCCAAGCTGTATCTGTGACCTATACCACAGTTCTCGGCAACGCCGGATCCCTAACCAACTGAGTGAGGCCAGGGATCGAACCTGTGTCCTCATGGATACTAGTCGGGTTCATTTCCACAGAGCCATGACAGGAATTCCCCCTTTCCCTTCCTCTTATTGTCCCATTTTACTTGCCCTTAATGCTATAATTTTTTAATGACTGGTCAGTCTGTAATTGCAGCCTCTATAATTAATGATGACAATCTCTTCAGTCCATTTATACACAATTTTGACTTGCAGGCCTTTGCTTGTGCTATTACACCTGTATAGAATACTCTACCTGAGCTTCCTAATTTAGGATTTAGATTCAGGTCTGACCTTAACACTATTTAATCCAAGAAGCTATCTTTAACCCTTCAGATATACCTAATCTTTACTCCCATAGCACTGTTCACTCTGTTGTTTAGTACCTATTAAAATGTTTATCTTCCATAGCAATCCTATATATCCTACTGTATCTCCACATTTAGCTTTGTACCTTACTCATAGTACCAGCTTACTGAGTAATAATTAAATTGATGAATGAATGAATCCGTCAACCAACCGTCAGTATTTAAATAACTTATCCTCCTCAGACTTATAAATTTAGCAATGGAGCTGGAATTTTAGATCCACAGTATTTCTACTTTTTCATACTATCTCTTACACATCTTTGTTATTCCATGATGTCATCTGTTATAGAATCTTGATTACATATTTTATAAACATTTAAAAGTATCCTTTTCCTTTGTTTCCTCCCCAACAACCACATGCTTTCTTGTAAACAGGATTCCCTTTTTACATAAATTGTCTCTCACCCTTCCTTACCTGTGCTAACATAGCAATGTTCCCTTGTTGCTGAAGCATCTCTCTCTCTACAACAATTTCTCATCTTCCCTGTTGCTACTCTGCTCAGTAATAGATGTTGGAAAGCAATCTGACTAAACTGTATTTTATATTATCATTGAAAATAGCATTGATATATATATAGAACATTATTAATAATCTTATGATTACTCATTGGTGTCTGTACTACATATTGAATTCATACTGTTTATGAGTTTTTTAGCATTTTTCTTAGCATTTTCACATTATTTCAGACTCACTATAAATAACACTTTTACCGGCTAAATAATATTTTGTTATGTGGATCATGATAATTTGCCTTACCATTCAACTGTTAGAGGATTTTTTTTTTGTCTTTTTAGGGCCGCACCTGCAGCACATGGAAGCTTCCAGGCTAGGGGTCAAGTCGGAGCTGTAACTGCCAGCCTACACCGCAGGTCACGGCAACACCAGATACTTAACCCACTGAGCAAGGCCAGGGATCAAACCTGCATCCTCATGGATACTAGTCAGATTCGTTTCCACTGAGCCACTACGGGAATTCCTGTTAGAGGATTTTTAAAAGTTTCCAGTGTTATACTGTTACAAATAATGTTATAGAGAGTATCTTTATAGATATGGTGGGAAAGTAGACTTAATCTAATCTCCCTAAGGTGTTTTGAAGAATGGAACTAACCATGTATAACTATCCCTCTTCTTACTACACTAAAGATAGCAGTCTATTGAATAATCTTAAAGTTCTTTCAGATAAGTGCATAGAAAGCTTCCTTATTCTTTTTAGTATTAAGTTATATAGACAGACTACAGTATTTTTAATAGTCTCCTATTGATGGATATTGATTTATGCCCAGTTCTTTGCAAGAATAAACAATACTGCTGCAGTGAATAATCTTGTCCATCTGTCATTCATTCAGAAGCAGCTATATCTATAGGATAAATCCCAGAAATTAGATTGGTGGATCAAAGGGTAAATAAATCTGTAATTTTGATGGACATTGCCAAATTGTACTCCATAGGGATGGTATTACTTTGTAATACCAATAATGTATAGAATGTCTATTTCCCTAGAATGTTGCCAGTAGAATATATTATTCCACTACCATATTACCCTCTAAGTGACTTATACCAGATTCAGTACCCTTCCCCTGCCCTTGCCAGCTGTGTGTGAAATATTTTCTCTAAATTATTTTTTTGCTTTAATTTTGTTTCTTACTGCACAGTAGTTTTATGTGGATAAACCAATTGATCTTTCTATTTCATTTATCATTTTTGAGGCTTAAAATTTCTTTCCCATCCAGAGATTTCATAGATACCAAATTGTTTTTTCTTCTAATTTCTTTAATGGCTTGATTATTTAAATTTTTTTCAGTTCTGATCTATTTGGGCCTGATTTTGGTCCAACTATATTTTGTAATGGTGAAAGCATGTAGCATTTGTTGAATAATTATTAGATATAAACCTTCCTAGAAGTAGAGTAAGTGAATTTCAAAGTTTGTTTTCCTTATTAATAACATATATTCTAAGGGAACATGTAAGATTTTTTTTTTTTCTTAACTGTATGATAAAAATTTTTTTAACATGTGGAAATCTCATTACATTACTTAACTCATAATGTTTTTTTATTCATATTCGAACTAGTATTAGTATTAATGTTGAGACCAAGTAAAGTTTAAGTATTTCACCTCAAAAGTTCAATGTTAGTAGAAGAAATAACCTAGAGACTTTGTAGATGGCTAATTACACTTCATATTATATTATTTTTTATCACTTTCTTTATTGTTACAGACTACATCCATAGCCAATAGTCATGTTTTTCTCCACCTGTCATCTTTCCTTGTGTTAAGAGAATGATTTTGTTTGATTACCATGTGGTTGTGAGAGCCTGTGAAATTAAAACTCATCAGCAAATATCAGAAAAATGTCCTTTTCAGCCCGACCTAATCCTGGCACATGAACAGTTGAAATAACACAGAATCTGGATTAAAAACAACATTATTTTATCTAGGCCATCTGTTTTCATTCATGAAGGTCTATGACACAACAGATATAATTAAATATTTTCTAATCTGTTCAGATTTCCTCTAATATATTTAATTTGTGACACTTGGTATCTTGTTCATTAACTAAAATAGAACAAAAACTCTCTTTAGAAGAAGGATATGTCAGCTGCAACACCTGCCAAATTCTGCTTGTAGCTGAGATGATATATTTGTGAGAGGTTTTTCCCATTTTCTGAGACATCAAGATTAAATCAAAATATTTCAAAGTTTACAACCTATGTATTCACCCTTATTTCCTCTACTTAGTGACTCCAAAAAGAAGAGCCAGTTTAGAAGTTTTGGTTTTTCTTAATCTGAATTATTTTCAATATTAGATTGAGCAAAGCTGAATTAAAGAATTACTCACCTTGTTTCTTCAGTTTCTTTAAAATTTACCCAATAATCTGAAATCTGTTGGGCACTTACATAAAGCTGTGGCAACAACTTTTCATAACAGAAGAGCAATGCAAGAAATGCTATTGGGAAATACTATAGAAAAATATAGAATTGGAAAAAGAGGACTTTTGACTAGGGTTTAGGGAGAATTGTAAAGTTTTGACTTTTAAAGGATTCAGCTTCTAGTTATCTAAGGTCAAGATCCATGAAACACTAAAAGATTTACCGAAAATGTTCTTGATAACCAGGACACAGAGTAGACAAAAGATCTCTAATGAAAATGAACCCTGTCATACCATTATGCCCTGATTTTTCAAAAGTATGCCCATCAAAGAGATAGTAGTTGTATGGGGCAAATGGCCTTAGTCTTCAGCCTTAGGGCCTCAAATCTTCGTACAAGCAAAACCTCAAAAACCCCTAGGCGAAAAATTTCCAGTTGAAAAATTAAAAATAAGTCTTTCTGGAAACGATTCTTTCTCTATAATTTCTGGGTAAGAATCAAAGCATGATTGCATATTTTTGCAGAGCCAAGGCCAGTTAAATGTAAAAAAAAAATTCTCCCAGCCTAGTGTTTATAGATAAGAAATTTCAGTTAAGATCCACAATGAAATTTAAGCATTGTCATCCGCCATTTGAATCATCCCTAATGTCCTTTGGATTGAACCTCAAATTAGTGGAATTCATTTTCTATGTAATAGTACCTATAAAAATCAGAAAGACACACTGTTGTAAAAATAAAACAAGCACAATTTGGGAAGTCAAACAGCATTCAATAAATGAGGGTAGTCAACTGAACTCACCATCGAGAGTATAATATCTGAGATTTTTAAAACTTAATTTTGAAATATGTGAATGGGAGAATCTTTTCTCACTAAAATCTGGCAGGTATAGCAGATGAAGTATCCTTCTTATAAAGAGACCTTTCAGGACTGATTGAAAGGTAGATTAATCTGAAGAAAGCCAGATTAGAGCTTTCACTTTAAAACAACTGCATTTTAATCTTATTTTACTTTTCACGTTTAACTCACGGTACAGAATAGTTGAAGGTAATAGAATTGTAGGCCCTTGGTTTTATTGGTTTAAAATTTGAGAGCTTCTAAGATTTCTAATACTACTTCCTAAATGACCGTATTTTGAGGTGATCATTACTTTTCTAAAACTTTAGCTGACATTAATGATAGGTACGTGATATAAGAAACCACCACACTGGATAAGTGAAGGCCTGGTTTGGGCAAAGGAGAGAACTCTAGGGGAGTTCCATTTCTGGTGTGGCAGAGTAAGCACTTAAGATTGACCTATCTCATAGATTTAAAAAAGCTACAGGAGTTCCCTTTGTGGCTCAGGGGGTTAAGAATCTGACATAGTGTCAATGTGGATATGAGTTAGGTCCCTGGCCTTGCTCAGTGGGTTAAGGATCCGGTGTTGCCATGAGCTACGGTGTAGGTTGCAGATGCAGTTTAGATCTGGTGTTGCTGTGGCTATGGCATAGGTCAGCAGCTGTAGCTATAATTTGACTCCTAGTCTGGGAACTTCCATATGCTGCAGTGTGGCCTTAAAAAGAAAAAGAAAAAAAAAAGCTGTAAAAAAATAACTACCTGAAGAGTCTGAGGAGTGACCAAAGACAGGCTGATTTTGTAGTAGAATCACAATTTGGAAGAGACCTCATTTTAAGGCTGTGGCCTAAGGACACAATGTGGTAGGAGAATGCTGAAACTTCTGTAGTTAACTTGGGTCTTTGTGTCCTAAGGGACCAGAGGTTAGTGTTTGGGGCAGCCACTACACCCAGAAAATGATAGGATAGTGTGAGATTCCAGGAAAAGAGAAAACTGGAAAAAACAAGGAACTATTTCACGTATAAACTTTGCCCAAGTGTCTGGCTGCCAAAGTGATTCACAGGGCAGACTCAAGCACCTTGCAGCTAAGGAAAATGAGTTAAACTGAAATGTGACCTCCCACTTACCTTAACTGAGACAGACCCTGTGGTTTGACTCTACATTAATTGCCTGATAAAGCAAACATATTAATGCTTTCTTCAGAGAGTTAGAAGAGAATCCATAGTCTTCAGAACAAAAGAATCATAATAGCCAGAAAACCATCTAAAATTACTCACCAAATGAAGAACCAGGAAAATATGATCCACTTTCAAGAGGAAAGCCCAACCCTCCAAGTGACTCAGATATTGTAATTATCAGACAAGGACTTAAGACAGTTATTATAAATTTGCTCAAAGAGGTTAAGAATAAAAAAGTATCAGAAGATATTACAGAAAACATTAAAAAGAACCAATTAGAAATATTAGAATTGAAAAGCAAAATATCTGAAAAAAGTTTACTGAATGTGCTTAATAACATAATGGAGTTGACAGAGAAAAGAAATAATGAACTTGCAGATAGGCCATTAGGAATTTTCCAATTTTAACAAGAGAAGGAAAGAAATGAACAATTTAGGAAACCGTGGGACAATATCAAAAGGTCTAAATATGTGTATTTGGAGCTCCAGAAGAATAAGAGAGAGGAAAAGATGGTCATTTAACAGAGGAACATCCATATAATGGAATATTATCCAGTACAAAAAAGAAGGGAGCTACCAAGCCACGAAAAAACATGGAGAAATTTTAAATGCATATTATTAAGTGAAAAGGCTATGATTCCAACTATATGAAATTCTGGAAAAAGCAAACTGTGGCAGGATTGGAGGTGAGGAGGAATGACTAAGTGGAGCACAGAGCATTTTTAGGAAAGTGAAATATGTAATGATGGGTACATATCATACATTTGCCCAAACCCCAAGAATGAACAACATCAAGAATGAACTGCAATGTAAACTATGAATTTTGGGTGGTTATGATGTGTCAGTGTAGGTTCATCACTTGTTAAAAAATGTACCGCTCTGATAGGCAATGCTAATGGGGAGGCTGTGTATGGAGGAAGGAGGCAGTAGATGGAAAATCTCTGTACCTTCTCCTCAATTTTGCTATATATAGAGAGAGAGACTTTAGAGCAGTTTTAGGTTCAAATGGAATAGTGTGTGTGTATGTATGTATATATGGAACAAATTCTAGAAATTCTAAAACTGTTGTTTATGATTGGTTGATATAAAATAAGTATGTTTAACCTGAGTTAAAGGCCTTTGTTATCTAATATCAGTACACACTGCAGACTTTTCAAGGCATTGTAAAGTGTTGTCCTTGAACAACATTACATTTCTCCTGTTTTTGTGAAAATGCTTGTATTTTTCTTTTAAAAACAGATTTATTCCTTTTCTGTGTAAAAACTTTCTATTTAATTGTATTTGAAGCAACCGGATTTAGTAATGAGATTATTATGCAAAAGCACAGAAGGGTGGAGAAAATGGTTTTACTCTTTATCTCACATGTAATATGTCATATTTGTCTTATCTCCCAGTGTACGATAATAAGTCATATATTTGGGAAATAAATAGGAGATACTTTTGCTTAACATATTTGTTATGTGATTATAATGTAGCATCTAGTGGCCAATTTAATGCTTGTTTTGTTGTTGTTTTAGTGTTTTCTTCCAGTTAGTTTAAAAGGCTCCCTTCCCTTCCTTTCTAGTCATATATGAAATTACTTATGTGTGAAATCATATATGATTGCAAGTTCTGACAATTTCCTTGGGTTTGGCCATGGAGAAAGCAGTCTTGTGATTCAAGCTCTAAGTCAGTTTAAGACGTTTCCTATTCCACTATCAGCCTGGGGATGAGCAGAATCATCCATTTTAGGCACACTGCCTTTCTCTCCTTCCCTCCCTTTCCCAGATGAAGTCTATTTTTAGTGTTTTTATTTTTTTAGGCATTTCATAAGGCAGAGTGCATGTGAGATGTCTGGAGTTCAGTATCATCACTGAGAAGAAGGGGAAATGCCCCACTACATGCCACAGCTCCCTCCACAGCCCGGAGATAAGATGTTCAGATTAAACGGAGACCAGGAAAGAGGAAAAAGCATATTGTAGTTTACTCAGCAGATTTCTCAGTTTCCTTTTCCAAATGGCATTGTACAGATTTGTTTACAAGATGTTAGGCTGTTTTTCTTGTTGTTTTTTTTTAATTTTTAAAAGTAGTAGCTGTTAAGAGTTCCTGCTGTGGCTCAGCGGTAACGAACCCAACTAGTATCCATGAGGTTCGATCCCTGGCCTTGCTCAGTGGGTTAGGGATCCAGCATTGCCGTGAGCTGTGGTGTAGGTCCCAGACAGGGTCAGTTCCCATGTTGCTGTGGCTGTGGCATTGGCCGGCAGCTGCAGCTCCAGTTTGACCCCTAGCCTTGGAACTTCTATATGCCGAGGGTGCAGCCCTAAAAATCAAAAAAAAAAAAAAAAAAAAATTGTAGAAGCTGTTGTTATTATTACTCCATTAGAAATGGTAACAAATCTGAAGATATTTCAGAACATACTGTTTCCCATACCTTCACGCCATGTTACCATGTCCTAGAAAACTCTTCTAACGGCTTTTGTTTTTAGTCCTCTGGCTTCTGCTATAATTTTAGGTACAATGCTTTTTCTCTCTCCTAGTTTATTCATTTTAGACGCTACTCATTGACTCTCCAATTTGAATAGATCAGTTTCACTCATTTGTAGTCTAACTCTGCCCTTTTCTAATGTAGATATTATTTCAGTTTTTGATTGATAACTTTCTAACCTTTAGATGATATCTCTAAATTTCTCCTCTGTATCCCCTTTTGGCAGAATCTCCTCAGGTTCCTCTATCACATAAAGATACATAAGTGCTCTTACCCCTTTCTCTACCTTTTAATCCTCCCTTCTATATTGTACCTTGTGTCAGCCACAGCTTCTGCTTTTACATAGTCAGAATTACTAATGTTTATTTCTGTTTTGCAACTATAATCATTGTCGACCACAGGATGAGTCTAAACTTTGAAAGTCAACACTTTCCTTTTCGGGCTGTGCAAATATTGTTCAGTGCTGGTCTGAGCAGTATGTTAGATTGATTTCAGGTCCTTCTCTAACTGATTCAGTGTAATATCGCCTTGGCCATTCTTTTTTTTTTAACCTTTTAGGGCCGCACCTGTGGCATATGGAGGTTCCCAGGCTAGGGGTCCAATCGGAGCTACAGCTGCCAGACTACACCACAGCCACAGCAATGCAGGATCCAAGCCACGTCTGCAACCTGCACCGCAGCTTAGGGCAACGCCGGATCTGTAACCCACTGAGCGAGAACAGGGATCGAACCCACAAGCTCATGGTTTCTAGTCAGATTCTTTTCCGCTGCACCACAACAGGAATTCCGACTTGGCCATCCTAAGGAGAGTGTTTCTAATCATCAACATCAGTTAAAATAGTTTTAATACTCTATATATTACTTAAATTTATGCCATACTGCGTAGCTTCTTTTATATTTGGACCATGGTTTACTTGTACATTTACCAATTATTTTCCTGGAGTTTCTAGTTGCCATTTTTGGCCATTATTTGCTATTATCATACTATATCTTTTTCCCCTTACCCATACATACGCCCACAACTTTAAATTGTACCTTTAATTCTATTGAATTCTTCCTTTTCTAGAGACCTCTCTTAGAATCTTTAGTCTTTGTATTCCAACCAGTTTCACAGTTTATTTATTTTGGTCAGTCATTCTCTCTAATGCTGCAGACTCTTCACATACTCCAGATCCTTGGTTTTCTATTCATACTTAAAAAAAAAAAGAAACGGTAGCTGGTTGAGGTTTCCTCTGTTTTAACAAAACTCTTTTTCCAGCCATGTTCCCTCTCCTGAGTAGGAATTCTATAAGGAGAGCTTTGGTGGAGTAGGGTTGGGACTCACTTTGCTATTGGGAAGCTAGCTTTCAGACTACAGACCCGCACGTATCAGAATGACTTTATTCAGGTTTTTTTTTTTGGTAACACCCTATATACTTTTCTCCTTCAGGCTAAGTATCAGATACCTGTCTGTGAGAGTGCTACTTTTACATTTGGCCAATTACAAATATTGGATTAATTCCCCTTTTGTAGCCTTGCTTCTCAGTCATAACTTCTGACCAGAGTCAGAACCCTTTTCCTTTGCAGTTCCTTACGTCATTTGCTAGACTCTTGACTTCTCTATGCATTTCATTGGTCAATTTGCCTTTCCTTGTTCCCCAGTTATTTGTAGAAATCTCTCACTTATTGGTGACTACCAAGACCCCCAATCTCTCACCATCTCAACTTCCTTTTCTGGGATGTTTATGCCTTCGTTGTACTTTTATATTTTTATTTCAGTGAGATCTCAGAAGCGATGGGAGATAAACACATATTTCCACCATCTTGAATCTCTCCCAAGTTGATTTTAGAAAAGCTATCAGTTGTTTCCACTGTATAGTTTTCTGTTAATTTAGTATCTCCTCAGATAGACTGAAAATAATGCAAGAGCTATTAATTGTGCATTCTGTTTCATTCATTTCTTCTGTAGAGCCAGAGATCCAACTGTAAGGGGTTTCAAAATTTCAGATGTAAGTGCTAATGTGTAAAGTAGACCCCTTTTCTCTAACTTGACTTATTTTTACCCTCTTTTCTTTCTTTACCTCTGCTTGCCTTTGCCCCTGTTTCTTAACTAATCATCTTTCTTCTATCACTACTTCTTCACTGTGTCCTCCTCCCTCTTTCTTTTGGGCCCTACCCTCTTTTACTCCTCCTGTTCACTGTTATGTGAGTTGTTTTCTCCTTCATAGCTTTGATACACACCTAGGTCTACCAGGAAGAGTCTTTGAACAGTTTTGCAACTCAACAATTTCCAACTCATGGCCAACCTTGCTTCGTCCCTAATCCCATTCCCTCCTTTCCCCATTATTTTGAGATAAATCCCAGACATCCCATTATTTCACAGGTATTTCAATGTGTATCTCAGTAAGCTCTCTTTAAAAAAAAAAAAAAAAAGAAGCAAGCAGGAGATTGGATTAAGATGGCGGAATAGAAGGACTGGAGCTCAACTTCTTTCCCAAAAACACCAAAACTACAACCAAATGACAAGGAACCTTCAAACAAATGGACTGTAAACTTCCAAAAAAGATATTCTACTCCAGAAGAAAAAGAGGAGAACACATCACGAGGTAGGAGGGGCAATTACGCGATAGAAGCAACCCCATACCTCCCGGGTGGGAAGCCCCACAGACTGGAAAGTAACTGTATCACAGAGGCTCAGCTACAGGACTGAGAGTTCTGAGCCCCATGTCAAATACCCACACCTGGCAATCTGGAGCAGGGAGAAAGAGCACCTGGAGAATCTGGCATTGAAGGCCAGTGGGGCTTGTGTGCAGGAGCTCCACAGGACTGGGGTAAAAGGAGACCCCATTCTTGAAAGGCGTACACAGACTTTCACGTGCACTGGGTCCCAGGGCAAAGCAAAGTCTCCATAGGAATCCGGGTGGAACCTGACTGCAATTCCTGGAAGATCTCCTGGGAAAACAGGGGTGATTGTGGCTTGTTATGGGGGAAGGGCATTGGAGGTGAAGCTCTGGGGAACATTCATCAGCCTGCATTTCTCTGGAGTTGGCCATTTCTGAGACAATCTGGTCCCTCCCATCAGCACTGAGAAGCCCCAGGCCAAACAATAATCCAGGTGGGATCACAGCCCCACCCATCAGTAAACAGGCTGTCTAAAGACCCCTCAGGCACAAAGCCAGCCTCTAATCTCACCCAGGGACAAGCCTCACCCATCAGAGGGATAGGAATCAACCCCACCTACCAGTGGCAGCCACCAGGCCCTCCCATCAGGAAGCCTACAGCAAGCCTCCTGCCCAATACCAACTTTAGCCACAGGGGAGGCAAACACCCGAACTAAGAGAGGCTACAACTCTATTATCTGAAAAAAGGATACCACACCAAAAACCTATAAAAATGAAAAGACAGAAAACCATAACTAACATAAGGGCAAAAGAAAAAAGCCCAGAAAAACGGCTCAGTGATGAGATTATCAGCCTCCTAGAAAGAGACTTTAGACTGTTGATGCTGAAGATGATGCAAGACATTGGAAATAAACTAGAGGCAAAGACTGATAATTTACAGGAAACACTGAGCAAAGAAATACAAGATGTCAAAATTAAACAAGAGATGCAAAATACAATAACTAAAATAAAAAATTAATTAGAAGCAGCCAGCAGTAGAATACAGGAGGCAGAAGAATGAATAAGCAAGGTGGAGGACAGATTAGTGGAAATCACAAATGTGGAAGAGAAAAGAGATAGAAGATTGAAAGGAAATGAGAGTCTCAGAGAACTCTGGGATAATGTTAAACGCACCAACATCCATATAATAGGGGTGCCAGAGGGAGAAGAGAGAGAGAAGGGGACAGAAAACAATATTCAATGAGATAATAGCTGAAAACTTCCCTAATATGAAAAGGAACCACTCAGTCAAATCCAGGAAGCGCAACGAGTACCATATAAAATAAACTCAAGGAGGAACACCCCAAGACACATATTAATCAAAATGACCAAAATTAAAGACAAACAGAAAATATAGAAAGCAGCTAGGGAAAAGAAACAAATAACATATAAGGAAACCCCAATAAGGTTATCAGCAGATTTTTGAGCTGAAGCTCTGCAGGCCAGAAGGGAGTGGCATGATATACTTAATGTGATGAAAGGAAAACACTTCCAGCCAAGATTACTTTACCCAGCAAGGTCCTCATTCAGATTTGAAGGACAGATCAAAACCTTTACAGATAAGCAAAAGCTAAGAGATTTCTGCAACACTAAACCAGCTTTACAACAAATCCTAAAGGAACTTCTCTAGGCAGAAAAGAAAAGGCCACAACCAGAAACAAAAACACCATAAATGACAAGGCTCACCAGTAAAGACATATATACACTAAAAATACTAAATCATCCATGCAAATCAGAAATCGTGAGAAGAGAGCACAAATGCAGGACACTGGAGACACACTTGCAATTAAGAAACCAGCAACTTAAAACAATCTCACCTATATAAAGACTCCTATATCAAAACTTCAGAGTAACTGCAAACCAAAAATCTACACAAACAAATAAGAAAAATCAATACAAATACAACATTAAAGACAGTCATCTTGTGAGAGGAGACAACAAGAGAATAAGAGAAGAAAAAAGAGCAACAAAAACCCAAAACAGTTAATACAATGGCAATAAGAACATACATATCAATAATTACCTTAAATGTTAATGGACTGAATGCCCCAGCCAAAAGACATAGACTAGCTGAATGGATACAAAAACAAGAACCATATATATGCTGTCTTCAAGAGACCCACTTCACTTCTAGGGACACACACAAATTGAAAGTGAGAGGATGGAAGAAAATATTCCATGCAAACAGGAATCAAAAGAAAGCCAGA
>PVHT021183691.1:717693-731442 GCA_004024745.2 Catagonus wagneri | reverse complement strand
AAAAAAAAAAAAAAAAAAAAAAAAAAAAAAAAAAATATATATATATATATATATATATATATATATATATACATACATACATACACACACACACAATTCAGAGCAACACAGTTTTTCCTAAAAGTTTTTGGGCCTTTGCTGATTTTAATAAAACCTCAGTACTTTCTGAATTCTAGTCTTATATATACATTAAAAGCATAAATAACTTTGAACACTGTATCTTTCAGGAAGGTTCTTGTGCTCCTCGTCCCGGCCACTCAACAAGCCCCTGACCCTGCCAGGGCCAAGGGTTACAGTGGTAAAAAGACAGCCTCTCCCTCCTGTGCCTTTCTTGTCTCGCTCCATATCCCTATCCCAAGTATCCTTGCCCCTCTTCTAGGTTCTAAACTCCTGTTCTAGGGACTGTGTCTTATCTACCTTTGTAACCTTTGCAGCACTAACAAAGTAACTTATGCAGAATAGGTACTCAAGAGACAGTTCCTAAATGTGATCCAAGTTTTTTATGATGGTAGTTTAAAAATACATAGAAATCAAAAGTTCCATAAATAATATAATGAACCTTATTATAGAACTGACTTTGTTTCCTACCAGAACGCCATTTTTATTAAGGGCAACTCATGTTCTCAGGATTTGTGTAAATAACAACCAAATAGGCAATGCTCATGTTTTCCCTTTTTTCTCACAGGTGAAGGTAGGGGATTTGAAATTGCCCAAGGCCGCCTTGGACCCGGCAGAATCCACCACTGTATGAGAACAGTAGGTTTGGCTGAACGCGCTTTGCAGATCATGTGTGAACGGGCGAAAAAGAGGGTAGCCTTTAAGAAGAAGCTGTGCTCACATGTAAGGACAATTATTTATTTGAATTTATTGTCACCCCATGCATGACACTAACCTTGAACCCACACTAACCTTGAACCCAAACAACATTGCTTGGTCAGAAACAGATTTCCTCTGCATAAACAGGGTGATTCTTTTCCACAAGATATATTTATGTCTGTATTTAAATATAGTCTGATGGGAGATAGTTATATTTGTGAAAGATTAAATAACTGCTAGTGCTTCAGCACACAGAACATGGACAATTCCTTCAACTTCCTCACACTTGTTCTCCTAAGAACCTCTTGGAAGGCTTGTTCTTTGGCTTTCTGGAAGGAATTAGGACAGATAGGTAGAGAGATACAGGAAAATGGCCTGAAAAAGAGAGCTCTAAAAATGGAATGGATTGCTTCAGAAAGAAGTGAGCTCCCTGTCTCTGGAGAAATGCAAATAGAAATGGAACCGACATTTGGTGGATGTTCTGGATTTTTTGATTCCTCACCTCTAAATTATGTCCAGCTGAGTCTGTTGTTTACAAAAGACAATAAACAATATAGTGACATTCTTACATCCGGGCTCTATAATCCAAATTAGAGAATATTTATCAAGAGGCAAAGAAGCTATCATTTCAGACTTCCTTGCTTATAGGAAATGTTGAAAGGAGCTTTAAGCAGAAATGGAAGCCTTTTCTTTTCTTTTTTTTTTTGCTTTTGCTTTTTTAGGGCTGCACCCATGGCATATGGAAGTTCCCAGGCTGGGGTCAAATCAGAGCTACAGCTCCCAGCCTACACCACAGCCACAGCAACACTGGATCTGAGTCATGTCTGTGACCTACACCACAGCTCACGGCAACCCTGGATCCTTAACCCCCTGAGTGAGGCCAGGGATCAAACTCACATCGTCATGGATGCTAGTGAGGTTCATTTCTGCTGTGCCATAACAGGAACTCCCGGAAATGGAAGAATTTTAAAGAGAAGTGAGATATCCAAATCATCCCGCCACCCAAAGCCCTTAGGAAGGCAGGAAAAATCATTATTGGGAGTTCCGGTTGTGGCACAGTGGAAACGAATCCAGCTAGTATCCACAAGGAGGCAGTTTCCATCCCTAGCCTTGTTTGTGGGTTGGGGATCCAGTGTTGCCCTGAGCTGAGGTGTAGGTCACAGACGTGGCTAGGATCCCATGTTGCTGTGGCTGTGGCTGTGGCGTAGGCTGGCAGTTGTAGCTCCAATTTGACCCCTAGCCTGGGAACTTCCATATGCCAAGAGTTTGGCCCTAGAAAGCAAAAAAAAAAAAAAAAAGAAAAAGAAAAGAAAAATCATTATTAAATGTTTAATACTTAAGATTGTTAACATGTAGTGTTAGGTCAAACTTGTAGTGATAGAATTTGTGTTTGCTGGACCTATATATTTTAGTACCTTGGTCTCCTTTTACAGTACATTTGTGACAGTCTTATAAAATTTTGCACTGTATTTTTTTACCTTGAATTCTTATAGGCCATGTTTGCTTTTGGTGAAATATTATTCATCATATCTATGATTTTGTTTTAGCATTGTTCTTATGGGAAAATAGAGCCTGCTTTATAAGGCACATGCCTAGGAGTAATTTGTGGGGAAACTCTTCAGTAAACAGGGAGGGCAAGGGTTCAGCTCTTGGATGGGTACTGTGGGAAGAGGGAGGAAGATGTGAATCTCTGAGGCCATGAATGCAAGTTCTCAGTGCTGCTGGAGTAGGAGCTGAAGGGTGGCTCGTGGATCAGCTGTCATTTCTTACGCTTTTCTCTTTTCAAGACTGCCTGGAAGCAGGGGGAAGGGAGGACACGGAAAGGTAAACCTACAGGTGTCTCGAGCGCACGAAAGTGCACTGCTCAAGTTCTGCTTTCAAGAGAGATGTTTTAATACTGTGCTAGAGGGAAATTTTGCTCCTGATTTTTAAAGTTAATGTGTCAAGCAGAACAAGGCTGGGGTTTTCAAAAACAGGCCTTCCAAAAATTAAAAAAAAAATTTTTTTAAATACGCCTTCCTTCACTGGAAAATCTCTTGCATTTGGCACAAAGGAAAAGATCTGGCAGAAGCAAAAAAGATGTGTGAACATGTCATAAACAAAAATCTGGGCCAGCTTTTTTTCTTTTTCCTTTTTCAATTTGTGAAAGTAATGTTCCATTTCCCTGAATTTGGAGACCCTTTCCAGCTGCCTTATAATTCATTCCAGGCACTAACGCAAGAAGTTCTTTACCAAAGTTCTATCCTAGTAAATAAACCTGGCAACTCCTTAGAGAACCCACTTAATGCTTTTCAGCAAATCTCGAGTCTGTAGAGCCTCAGCTAACACTTTCCTTTCTTCTGAAGCTATGAAGTGAATGCATATGAGGGTCTGTTCAGGAAGTTAAAATCACCCAGTTTGACAGCTGTCAAAAAGACACTCACTGACCCTTGGTGGCCTTTTTGACAGTGTTAATTCAGAGCCTTGTTTCAACCTCTAGGGCAGTGCCATCCAATAGAAATATATTGTGATCCACAAATGTAATTTAAAAATTTCCAGTAGCTACATTTTAAAAAGTAAATAGAAATAGATGAAATTGATTTTAATAATGCATTTTACTTAACCCAGTATTTCCGAAATCATCATTTCGACATGATATCAATATAAAAATATTATTAATAAGATATTTTACATTGTTTTTAAAAAACTGATTCTTCTGGAGTTCCCACTGTGGCTCTGTGGGTGAAGAACCCAGCACAGCATCTGTGAGGATGTAGGTTTGATCCCTGGCCTCACTGTAAAGATCCAGCATTGCTGCAAGCTGTGGTTTACATCACAGATTTGGCTCAGATCCCACGTTGCTGTGACTGTGGTGTAGGCTGGCAGCTCTGGCAGCTGCAGCTCCCTTTCAGTCCCTAGCCTGGGAACTTCCCCATGCCACAGGTGTGGCCCTAAAAAGAAAACAAACAAACAAAAAAAATTCTTCTAAGTTGGGTGTATATTTCCCACTAAAGTATATCTCATTTCAGGCATATTTCACATCTCACGTGGTTAGTGGCTACCATATTGAACATCACTGTGAAAGAGAAACTGCTCAAATATCCACTGTTGATGAAATGCACTACAGCAAACGTAACCAAGCATACAGATGAGTGTGGACAATTAATGTGGTTCAGCTCAGAGCACTGTAATTGTCTGCTGCTGAATCATCTTAACAAAAAACTGTTCTCTACTGGAAACACCAGTTCTGTATTTAAAATTAGAAACCTACCCCCCGCAAAAAAAAAAAAAAAAAAACTAGAAGCATTTGTCATATCTCCTGGGTTTCACAGAATTCTGAATGCTTGGTTGCTGGTGGGATTTATGGTGAGGTTTAGTCTCCATATTCTTCTGCCTACCTCTCAGCTTCCCTTCTAAATTCTGACCAATGACCAAAACTCAAGAGAAGCCAAATGAAAAGCAAGTACCATTTTTTTTTAATTATAAGTGTTTTGAGATTGTTGTATGTTGTATATTCACGTGCAGATATAAGAAATAATTCAGAGCAATCCCTTGTACCTCTGACCCAGTTTCCCCTAATGGTAACATCTTGTCAAACTGTGATACACTACCAGAGCCTGGATATTGTCATCAATACAGTCAAGATACAGAATATTTCTATCACCAGAAAGAGCCCTCAAGATGTCCTTTTATAGCTGCACCCACTTTACTCTCACACTTTCTCGTCCTTAACTCCTGGCAACCACTCATCTGTTCTTCATTTCTATAATTTTGTTGTTTTTTTTAAGAATGAAATTATAGTATGTAAATTTGGGGTTTTTTTTTTTCACTCAGCCTGATTCTTTAGAGATTTGTTCAGGGTCTATGTATCAGCAGTTGGCTTCTTTATAGCACTGAGTAGTAGTCCCTGGTGTGGATTATCACAGTTTAGCTATTCACCTGTTGAGGAATATCTGGGTTCCTTCCAATTTTGAGCTATTACCAATAAAGCTGCCATAAACATTTGAGTTTTTGCATCAACGTAAGTCTTTATGTCTCTGGGATAGATGCTCAAGAAGAATGTGGTTGCTGGGTCATATGGTAGTTGCAATGTTTAGTTTTTAAGAAACGACCAGCCAAAAAAAAAGGGAATTCTCTTATGGCCAGCAGGTTAAGGATCCAGCATTGTCACTGCAGCAGCTCAGGTTGCTGCTGTGGTGGGGGTCCAGCCCTGGGCCCAGAACTTCCAAATGCCGAGGGCACGGCTGAAAAAAAAAAAAAGAAAAGAAAAGAAAAAGAAACCACCAAACTGTTTTCCCACAATGGCTATACCATTTTTCATTCTCACCAGGTATGTAGTGATCCAGTTTCCTAGGAGAACATTAAGTATAATGTTAGCTGCAGGTTTTTTGTAGATAGTCTTTGTTGAATTACCCTCTATAATTTTTTGAGAGTTTGTATCATGAATGAATATTGAATGTTGTCAGGTGATTTTTCTGCATTAATTTGTACGACCATGTGATTTTTCTTCAGCTTGCTAATATGGTGGAGTACAGTGTTGGATTTTCAAAACTAAACTAGCTTTGCATCCTTGGAAAAACTCCACTTTATCATAATGTACAATTCTTTTTATATATTGCTGAATTCTGTTTGTTAATATTTTGTTAAGGATTTTTGCAAGTGTACTCATAAGGGATATTGTTCAGTAGTTTTCTTTTTTTGTACTGTCTTTATCTTGTTTTAATATCAGGGTAATACTGTCTTTACAAAACAATTTGGGAAGTGTTCTCATCTCTTACTCTCTCAGTAGGTTGCCTGGATTTATGTTAACTCTTCTTTAACGATAGAGCTCTCCAATGAAATCATTTGGGCCTGGAGATTTGGGCTGGGGGTAATTTCAATTTAAAATTCAGTTTCTGGAGTTCCTTTCATGGCACAGTGGAAACCAATCCGACTAGGAACCATGAGGTTGCGGGTTCGATCCCTGGCCTTGCTCAGTGGGTTGAGGATCTGGCATTGCCGTGAGCTGTGGTATAGGTTGCAGATGTGGCTCGGATCTGGCATTGCTGTACCTGTGGTATAAGCCGGCAGCTACAGTTCTGATTAGTCCCCTAGCCTGGGAACCTCCATATGTTGCGGGTGTGGCCCTACAATGACAAAAAGAAAAAGTTTTAACAGTTATACTGAGTGAGTTGTGGTAGATTGTGTTTTTTCAGGAAGTGTTATCAATTTTACATATTTAGAATTGTTCATAATATACTTTTATGATCTTATTGATGTCTGCAGGGTCTTCAGTGATACCCCCTGAAAATAATATGTTTCATTATTGAAATTAGTTATTTGTGCCTTCCTTTTCCTTTGTCAATCTTGTTAGAAGTCTGTCAATTTTATTGGTCTTTTTAAAGAATTTATATTAACTATTAATATATAAAATCTTATAATTGATATGTTATGATTTAACATTAAGAAGAGCCCTTGTTTAATTGATTTTTCTCTATATTTTGTTCTCTATTTTCTTAATCTTTATTATATCCTTTCTTTTGCCTTCTTCAGACTTACTTTATTCTCTTTTTCTAGGCTTGTGGTGGGGTAGCATGGATTATTGATTTGAGACTTTTCCTCTTTTCTGCTCTATGTATTTAGTGCTATAAATTTTCCTCTCAGAACTGCTTTACCTGTATTGCATAAATTTTTATGTATTGTGTTTTCATGTTAATTCCATTCAGTGTATTTTTCAGTTTCCCTTGAGATTTCTCTTTGACCCATAGAATTGGGTCACTTAAAAGTATGTTGCTTAGTTTCCAAGTGTTTAGAAGTTTTCTTGCTATTTTTGATCCTGTTGTGGTCATAGAACAAACCATATTATTTCAGTTCTTTAAAATTTTTTTGAGATTGACTTTATGGACTAGGATATGATTTATCTTATTATGTGTTTTGTGGATACTTGAAAAGAATTCCATTCTGCTCTTGTTGCGTAGTGTTGGTTGATGGAATTGCTGAGTTAATCTATATTCTTGCAGATTTTCTGTCAGTTGTCCTCTCAGCAGTTGAGAGAGGTGTGCTGAAGGCTTCGATTAGTACTGTGGATTTGTTTACTGCTCTTTTCAGTTGTCCTTTTTTGTTTTACGTATTAAGCAATTCAGTTGTTTGATGCATACACATTTAAGACTGCTATGACTTCTTGAGGATTCACCCTTTTTTCATTATATAATGACCTTTTCTGTCTCTGGTAACTTTCTCTGCTTTGAAGTCTACTTTTATCTGGTATTAATATAGCTATTTTTGCTTTCCTTTGATTAATGTTTGATATATTTTTTCATCTTTTTTGTTTTTAACCTTCCTTTGTCATTATATTTGAAGTAAATTTCTTCTATATGGCATATAGTTAGTTGGATCATGTTTTTTAATTCTTTGTCTTTGTTAATAAGGTTAGGGCATAAGTCTGTCATTTTATGTTTTCTTTCCTGTTTGTTCTGTTTTTAGTTTGTTTTCTTTTTCCAACATTCCTGTGGATTAGAATTCCATTTTGATTTATCAGTAGTGTTTCAGAGTTTATCTCTTTGTATAGCTTTTTTAGTGGTTGCTCTAGATACTATGTTATAACTATATGTAATATATGTAATATATATAAATGTACACATATATGTATATGTGTATCTCATTAATCTACTAGTATCATCATTTGACCAGTTTGAATGAAGTACAGAAGCATTACCTCCCTTTTATCCCTTTAACTTTCCCCATTTATAATATAACTGTCTTAAATATTTCCTCTGCCTACATTTAGAATGACATCACACACAGTGTTATAATTTTTACTTCAAACATGAAACATAGTTTAGAAAATTCAAGAGGAAAAGAAAAACCAATTGTCTGTGGTCATATTATTTCTTACCATGTTCTTTCTTCATTCCTGATTTTCCAAGGTTCCTCTCTATTTCTTTTTCTTTCCCTTTTTTTATTTTTCTTTTTAAGGGCCACACCTGTGGCATATGGAAGTTCCCAGGCTAGGGGTAGAATCAGATGCAGTTGAGGCCTGTGCTGCAGCCATGACAACACCAGATCCAAGCCACATCTGCAACCTACACTGCAGTTTGTGGCAACAATAGATCCTTAACCCACTGAGCAAGTTCAGGGATCGAACCCATATCCTCACAGATACGACGTCAGATCCTTAACCCGCAGAGCCACTACAAGAACTCCTCCAAGTTTCCTCTTTTAACTTTTCTCTCTAGAAACATTCTTTTAGGGTACTTAAGTGACAAGTTCTCTGTTTTCCTTTATCTAAGCATGTCTTCATTTCTTTTCCTCAAGGATATCTTCGCTTAGTATAGTGTTTTGTATAGGCAATTCTTTTCTTTCAGCACTTGAAAAATACCCTGCCACTTCCTTCTAGCATACACACACACATTTCCCCTAGGTAAGGTGTCATTCTTCTCTGGATGATCCAAGATTTTGTCTTTGTTTGTAGAAGTTTGTGATGTGTCTTGGCATGGATTTCTTGCGGTTTTTTGGTTTTTCTTTTTTTCACAAGGGTTTTTAAACTTTATAGTAGATCTCTCCTTATGATTTTTTTTTTTTACTTTACAGTGATTTTCATTTTTTCCCATATAGATGATTTACAGTGTTCTGTCTATTTTCTGCCGCACAGCATGGTGACCCAGTCACACATACATGTATACATTCTTTTTTCTCACATCATCATGCTCCATCACAAGTGACCAGACATAGTTCCCAGTGCTATCAGGATCTCATTGCTCATCCATTCCAAAGGCAATAGTTTGCATCTATTAACCCCAGATTCCCAGTCCCTCCCACTCCCTCCCCCTCCCTCTTGGCAACTAGAAGTCTATTCTCCATGTCCATGATTTTCTTTACTATGGAAAGGTTCATTTGTGCCCTATATTAGATTCCAGATATGTGATATCATATGGTATTTGTCTTTCACTTTCTGACTTACTTCACTTAGTATGAGAATCTCTAGTTCCATCCATGTTGCTGCAGATAGCATTATTTTGTTCTTTTTTATAGCTGAGTAGTATTCCATTGTCTACATACCACTTCATCTTAATCCAATCATATGTCGATGGACATTTAGGTTGTTTCCATGTTTTGGCTGCTGTGAATAGTGCTGCAGTGAACATAGGGGTGCATGTGTCTTTTTCAAGGAAAGTTTTGTCTGGGTATATGCCCAGGAGTAGGATTGCTGTGTCATATGCTGGTTCTATGTATAGTTTTATAAGCTATTTGCATAATATTTTCCATAGCGATTGTATCAGTTTACATTCCCACCAACAGAGCAGGAGGGTTCTCTTTTCTCCACACCCTCTCCAGCATTTGTTATTTGTTGACTTGTTGGCCACTCTGACTGGTGTGAAATGGTACCTCATAGTAGTTCTGATTTGCATTTCTCTAATCATCAGTGGTGCTGAGCATTTTTCATGTGCTTGTTGGCCATCTGTATATCTTCTTTGGAGAAATATCGATTCAAATCTTCTACCCATTGTTTCATTGGGTTGTTGGCTTTTTTTGCTGTTGTATAAATTGTTTGTATATTTTAGAGATTAAGTGTCAGTTGCATCGTCTGAAACTATTTTCTCCCATTCTGTAAGTTGTCTTTTTTTTTTTTTAATGGTTTCCTTCGTTGTGCAAAAGCTTGTCAGTTTGATTAGGTCCCATTGTTTTATTTTTGCTTTTATTTCTGTTGCCTTGGGAGACTGACCTGAGAAAAGGTGTGTAAGGTTGATGTCAGAGAATGTTTTTCCTATGTTCTCTTCCAGGACTTTGATGGTATCTTAAGTTTATAAGTCTCTAAGCCATTTTGAGTTTATTTTTGTGCATGGTGTGAGGATGTGTTCCAGTTTCATTGATTTACATGTGGCTGTCCAGTTTTCCCAGCACCCTTGCTGAAAAGACTGTCTTTTTCACATTTTCATATTCTTGCCTCTTTTATGGAAGATTAATTGACTGCAGGTGTCTGGGTTTATTTCTAGGTTCTCTCTTCTGTTCCATAGGTCTATATGTCTGTTTTGGTGCCAATACCACACTGTCTTGATTACTGTGGCTCTAATATTACCTGAAGTTTGGGAGAGTTATGCCTCCTGCTTGGTTTTTGTTCCTTAGGATTGCTTTGGCAATTATGGGTCTTTTGTGGTTCCATATAAATTTTTGTATTGTTTATTCCAGTTCTGTGAAAAATGTCATGAGTACTTTGATAAGGATTGCATTGAATATGTAGATTGCTCTTGGTAATGTGGCCATTTTTACAATATTAATTTTCCCAGTCCAGGAGCTTGGAATATCTTTCCATTTCTTTGCATCCTCTTTAATTTCCTTGATTAATGTTTTATAGTTCACAGCATATAAGTCTTTTGCCTCCTTGGTCAGGATTATTTTCAGGTATTTGATTTTTTGGGGTGCAATCTTTTTTTTTTTTTGTCTTTTGTCATTTGGGGGCTGCACCCGCAGCATGTGGAGGTTCCCAGGCTAGGGGTCTAATCTGAGCTGTAGCCAGCATCCTGCGCCACAGCCACAGCAACGCATGATCCGAGCCACATCTGCAACCTATACCACAGCTCATGGCAACACCAGATCCTTAACCCACTGAGCAAGGCCAGGGATCAAACCCGCAACCTCATCGTTCCTAGTCGGATTCGTTAACAACTGAACCACGACGGGAACTCCTGGGGTAAAATTTTAAAAGGTATTGTGTTTTTGTATTCCTTTTCTAATACTTCATTGTTAGTATACAGAAATGCGACTGATTTCTGAATGTTAATCTTATATCCTGCTACCTTGCTAAATTTGTTGATCAGTTTGAATAGTTTTTCGGTTGAGTCCTTAGGGTTTTTCTATATATAGTATCATGTCATCTGCATACAGTGACAATTTTACCTCTTTGCTTCCCATTTGGATACATTTTATTTCTTTTGTTTGATTGCTGTGACTAGAACTTCCAGTACTATGTTGAATAACAGTGGTGAGAGTAGGCATCCTTGTCTTGTTACAGATTTCTGTGGGATAGCTTTCAGCTTTTCTCCATTGAGTATTATATTGGCTGTGGGTTTGTCATAAATGACTTTTATTATGGTAAGGTAAGTTCCCTCTATATCATTTTAGGGCTCCACCTGGGGCATGTGGAGGTTCCCAGGCTGGGCTCCAGTCGGAGCTACAGCTTCCAGCCTATACCACAGCCACAGCAACATGGGATCTGAGCCACGTCTGCAACCTACACCACAGCTCAGGGCAATGCTGGATCCTTAACCCACTAAGCGAGACCAGCAATTGAACCCACAACCTCTTGGTTCCTTGGTTCAAATCTATTGATTGATTTGCGTACATTGAACCATCCTTGTGTACCTGGGATGAATCCCATTTGGTCGTGGTGTATGATCTTTTTTATATGTAGTTGGGTTCGGTTGGCTAGAATTTTGTTGAGAATTTTTGCATCTATATTTATCAGAGATATTAGCCTATAGTTTTCTTTTTTCATGGTATCTTTGTCTGGTTTTGGTACTCGGGTTTTGGTGGCATCATAGAATGTCTTTGGGAGTGTTCCTTCTTCAACCTTTTGGAAAAGTTTAAGAAGGATGGGTATAAGTTCCTCTTCGTAGGTTTGGTAGAATTCACCTGTGAACCCATCTGACCCTGGACTTTTATTTGTAGGGAGTCCTTATTACATATTCAATTTCATTTCTAGTGATCAGTCAGTTCAGTTGATCTATTTCTTCTTGATTCAGTTTTGGTTTGGCTGTAAGTTTCTAGAAAGTTGTCCATTTCTTCTAGGTTGTCAAAATTGTTGGCATAAAACTGTTCATAGTATTCTCTTATGGTTTTTTGTATTTCTGCAGTATCCGTTGTGATTTCTCCTTTTTCATTTCTTATTTTGTTTATTGGGGTTTTTTCTCTCCTCTTCTTGGTGAGTCTGGCCAGAGGTTTGTCAATTTTGTTTACCTTTTCAAAGAACCAGCTCTTGGTTTTATTGATTTTTTTCTATTGTTTTTTGAACCTCTACTTTATTAAGTTCCTCTCTGATCTTTATGATTTCCTTCCTTCTGCTAACGTTAGGTTTCATTTGATCTTTTTCTAATTCATTTAGGTGATGGGCTAAATGGTCGATTTGAGATCTTTCTTCTTTTTTGAGAAAGACCTGTATTGCTATGAATTTCCCTCTGAGCACTGCTTTTGCAGCATCCCATAGATTTTGAGTGGTTGAGCCTTCATTATCATTTGTCCCAATGTACTTTTTAATTTCCTTCTTGATTTCCTCATTGTCCCATTGGTTTTTTAGTAGCATGTTGTTTAGTCTCCACATGGTGTGTTTTTTCTCCTTTCTGTTCCTGTGGTTGATTTCTAGTTTCATGCCACTGTGGTCAGAGAAGATAACTGAAATAATTTCTATACTCTTAAATTTGTTAAGGTAAGCTCTGTGCCCCAGCATGTGATCAGTCCTTGAGAGTATTCCATGTACACTTGAGAAGAATGTATATTCTGATTTTTTTTGGATGAAAATGTTAAGTCTAATTTTTCTATTGTGTCATTTAGAATCTCCGTTGCCCTATTGATTTTCTGTCTAGAGGATCTGTCCATTGATGTGCGTGGGGTATTAAAGCCTCCTACTATTATTGTATTCCTATCAGTTTCTCCTTTTATGTTTATTAGTATTTGTTGTAGGTATCTGGGTGCTCCTATATTAGGGGCACATATATTGACAATTTTAATATCCTCTTCTTGAATGGATTCTTTTACCATTAAATAATGTTCTTTGTCTTTCTTTATGGCCTTCGTTTTGAAGTCATTTTGTCTGATATGAGGATTGCAACTCCAGCTTTCCTGTCTTGTCCATTGGCATGAAATATCTTTTCCCATCCCCTCACTTTCAATCTTTATGTGTCCTTTGCCCTAAGGTGAGTCTGTTGTAGACAGCAGATTGTAGGTTTTTGCTTTTGTATCCAATCTGCCACTCTGTGTCTTTTGATTGGAGCACTCAGTCCATTGATATTTAAGGTAATTATTGATAGGTATTTATTTATTGCCCTTTTAAACCTTGTTTTCCAGTTGATCCTATGTTTCTCCTTTGTTCCTTTTTTTGGTTGGATATTTTCCATTTATTTTATGCTTGAGTACTTTTTAGTTTTGGTGAATGTAATGTTTGGTTTTGATTTGTGGTTGCCCTGTTTTTTAAGTATGTTAACCCCTTCCTGTGTCTGCTTGCTTTAGCCTAATAGTCATATGGGCTCAAACACATTTTAAAAAAAAAATGAATCTATATGTTCTTACTTTCCTTCCCCACATTCTATGATTTTGAAATCCTTTTTTTTAACATCTTCATATGTATCCTTTTGCTGTTCCTTGTATTTATCATAGCTTTTACAGTAGTTTGTTTGTTTTCCTCGTTTAGATCTATATGCTGGCTTATTTAGGTGATTGCTTTCCAGTTCTGGTTTCCTCCATCCTGTTTCTTCTTTTTTAGTTAAAGAAGCCCTTTCAGTATTTCTTTTAGAATGGGTTTAATATTGCTGTACTCTTTTACCTTTTGTTTGTTGGTGAAATTCTTTATTTACCCTTCTATTTTTTTTTTTTTTTTGCATTATAGCTGGTTTACAGATTTCTGTCAGATTTTCCAACTGCACCATGTGGTGACCCAATTACATGTACATATATGGATTTGTCACATGTAATTAGATATAGTTCCCCATGCATTACAGTTGGAGCTCCTTGCTATTCCATCATTAAAGCAGTAGTTATCCCCGCTCCCTCCCACCCTTCCCCCGCCGCTCCCCCGCCCCCTTGGCAACCACAAGTCTGTTCCCCAAGTTCGTGATTTTCTTTTCTGTTGAGATGTTCATTTGTGCAGTGTTTTAGACTCCAGTTATAAGAGATTTCATATGACATCTGTCTTTCTCCTTCTGACTTGCTTCACTCAGTATGAGGGTCTCTAATTCCATCCATGTTGCTGCAAATGACATTATTTTA